>OZ024939.1:2400000-3000000 GCA_964017235.1 Sabellastarte sp. h YS-2021 | reverse complement strand
ACTCACCTCTGACCAATGACAATGTTAGAGGAAAAAAAATTAGAATCCTAGCTCCAAAACTGTGACCTAGAACGTGCCAACAAAACAAAGAAATAGACCAAATATACAAGACAACATGCTTAGAAAAATTTGGAAACAATAAACTACATACACTGTTAGAAAAGTATGTGTACAGAGTTTACACTCTTTAAAATTAAAATCCAAGCAAAAGTGGTACATCCATTGCAAGTAAACTTGAAGTTTAAACTCACTCACTGGTGTCTAAAGAAAATCACAGTCTCTTATTCATTGTTTCTTTAAACATGGATTTATTTTGACTTATTTCTTCATGCAAAGTAGTGAATAATGAAAGAAAATATCCTTCATTAGACAAATATGAAAAAATACATCGCTCATGAAGAGTAACACCCACTTGTATAACAGTTGCTTATGCGGGCTATAAAAAGTCAATTCATGAACGGGGGAAGGGTCAGCCTAGTCCTCCGTAATACAACAGTGGACTACATCAGTTCAAATTAAGAACTGGCCCTGGGGTAGGGGGAAAGGGTTAGGGAAACTGAGGGGTAAGTGCTCTTCAAGTCCCTCCCATGTGGAGTGGAGCCACCCAATGCTGTTCACGAGGCAAGTCAAATGGTTTCATTCTAATCTGTGTACAAGTCAATCCATGGAGGAGGAGGCCAGAGTTCGCCTTGCCTATTCCAACTACAGCAGCCAACTATATTAATTCAAACACTTGAAGAACTCCCCACATCCATGATAAGAGGAGGGGTTCAGGTCAGCTGACGGTTGCGTGCTCCCATAATCCTCCTGAGTAGAGCAGCGCAAACACCTCATGAGGTAATATATAATACTGTCATCTTTCATTCATGATATAATTTTGCATGTGTCAAACATGAACTTTTCTCATTATATTGGAAATACAGTGGGAGCATTAACATTGCCCAGCTGCATATAAATTTTTACTTCCAAATATGCCAATATAGGAGATGCACAAGGCACTTACATGGATTTCACTAAGGGGCACTTAGCTAAGTTCAAGCTTATGAAATAACCACAGTGGTTTTGAATGTCACACGACCCTTCATTTCTACTCATAATCTTTTACTGGTGACATATATCCTTTGTTTAGCTCATTTTATCTTTGGTAAAATTTTTATTTTCAGTGGAAACTCTTATAACTTTATAAATATCCTCAGAGACTAATTTAGGGAGGTGTACTATATCATTATTCTTTATATTCAGATATTTCAAATTTTGAAGTGAGAAAAATTTACGGCAGCCATATTTCAGTGTTTGTATACAAAAGTTAAGCCCACTCCCAGATAGACTTTGCCAAAAACTTAGACTTAGCAGCCTGGTGAAACATTCTAAGTGTAAGACAACACACTTAGCCTGAGTTTAAGACAAAAGTCTTCACTCTAAGTCTAAGTCCGGGCTAAGTCAGTTTGTGAAACCAGCCGCAGAACTGATTTTTGTGAATTTTTTTCTGCAATATCAATGGGCATATCTCACAATCTATTCATTGGATAGGGTTATACTCTACCTGTGGCTTGACACTCATCAATACCTGATCCGAATGTTTATGAAAAATCCAGATGTGTTTTCTCAGCAAATATCTGTGGTCGAAGGTTTGTTCATCATCAGGCTTCATTCGTTGAATATATATTTCTTATTCAAATTATATCAAAGGACAAAGTTTAAGTTTTAGCTAAAACTCTTCACATTATGGAGATTAAGCTTTAACAGATAAACTTATATTAATATGAACAGCCAGGGTCAAATCAGTGCAGCCCATATTATATCTTGACCTGGCTTTCAACCAAAGAGCACAGTAATATTTTTTTAAACAATACTAAAGCAATTTCTAACAAGTTTATACTCCACACCTTTCTTCCTACTGCAGTTCTTATAGTACCAGACAAAGTCAGACTGGTGGTACTTTCATTGTCATTCCAAAGTTCTACCATTCTATTCATAAATCTGTCAAGCAGTTTGGTTATAGTTTTGCTTTCGATGCCCCCCGCTGTTTGGAATGCTCTTCCTGATGAGGTTTGTATGTCTGCCCCCTAGCCTCTTAGAGAAAGCAGCTTAAAACATTTACACCAAGGCATACCCACCTTAGTCTTAACCATCCCCTGGAGTTCTCTGCAGTGCTTGACCTCTTTTCTATCCCTGGATACAGAAACTGGTTACTCTTTTTTGTTCTGTTATGTCTTAGAGTCCTCTTTGTAAAGGGTGTGTATTAGGCACTATAAAATTCTAATTAGAATTATAATTTATAGGTCATTTCCATTACAGATATAACACATGGGCTTAATTACTTTCTGAATTTTTTCCCTGAGTTACACAGTGCTGGCTGCCTTAA
Source organism: Sabellastarte sp. h YS-2021 (assembly GCA_964017235.1). Classification (NCBI taxonomy): domain Eukaryota; kingdom Metazoa; phylum Annelida; class Polychaeta; order Sabellida; family Sabellidae; genus Sabellastarte; species Sabellastarte sp. h YS-2021. The sequence continues at coordinate 2,997,635 of OZ024939.1, read as the reverse complement.
TTCAGCACATGCTTTTGCTTGGTACAAAAGGAGATGTAAATAATAAGTTCAATTGTCAGTAAATGTCTTTGCTGTGTGCCAACTAAGGTAGCTAATTTGGATGTTGAAATTGTATTGTGTCTCTGATAAAGTAAACAATTTAAAAGGTAAATAAGGACCCCCTATTGTAAGTAAAAGCGGGCTGCTATGCTATGCTATATTTTTTAGTGAATTTCTTCTGCCACTGTGGCCTTGTAGGTAACACACTTGCCTAGGAACACATATGACTTGGGTTCAAACCCAGGTACAGGCACACACATAGTGGCTTGGCTGACCGCTTAAATGGGCGGTCCTCTGTCATTGGGTCCTATCTCCAGTGGCAGGCTAAAGAACCTCCAGGAAGTCGATAAAAAGTCATCCTTGAGCCTCTGTCTTTTAGTTAGGGGAATGTCAGTCACTTGAGAGTTTGGGCTGTACTTGTGCAGTCAAATGGGTCATAGAGCACTTTGAGTCATGTTGTACATGGAGATATTGCGCCTAGTATTAATACAAATACATAAAATGAAGAACTAGTGAGGTTTTCTTCTGGCAAACCTTTCTATTTGCATATCATGAGTAAATAAATAATCATGATAAATTACACAAAACTTTATTGTAACTGTGCAATAGCTCAAATGTCAAAGGTGCAATTTCAACAGAAAAGGTCGTGTAATGACTGGCTTTCAGAGCATTCATAGGATCCATGAACTTGATTTAAACGCACGCCCACAAGTGCTTAAATAACCACCTTTTTATGAGCACTCAACCATTAAGGTTTTTCTCAAAATACAAGTATTTGTGTATTTACTGTGTTTTACTAATTTGGGGCGTGTGCTAACTTCTTTCAGCAAAAGCTGTAATTGTTTTCAGCTGGAGAAAGCATCCCAATAACCTTTTGATATTGTAGCTTCAGTTTTTCTCCTATTGTTAGCAAATTGCTAAAAAATATTTCATTTTTACATCAGATGCAACAAATCAACCTCCTGTAAAGAAACAACTTTTGCTATATTACAAGCATATGTAACACAGAGCAATAATCAGATAAAGCCTTTCCTTGGCGTATAGTTCTTCTGATAAAAAATAAAACAGAAAATATATTCACAGGTTTAGATACAATCATAAAAAAATGATTGAACATATAACATACTTGGCAACTTTATACATCAGTTACACTCGCGTGATAAAATAAAATGATACACTAATGTTTGTAAACATTAATGTTTGTGTTAAATGTTTAATGATATCATCTGCCATAATGTGAGAATTCGCTGCTTTCTCATCTGAAAGAATAGTTACTCCAAATGTCTCAAATTGTTAAAAATTATCATGCATCCAGCAAAAGTTAAGTTTCTAGACTTTCGTGAAACTTTAGAGATCTGTTATGTTTACTTCTTGTCCAATAATATACAGTGATTTGTAAATATGCTTTATGGTTCTTATACCTCTCACCTTTGGGATAAGGATATTGTAATGACAGACTTGGTTTGCTTGTCCTCAAACCTTATGCATGGAATCAGGGTCATAATCTCTGACAATATCTTTTAATCAAGATTTGTTTTTTTTTTTTTTTTTTTGGGGGGGGGGGGGGGGGGGGGGGATTTTTGTCGGCAATGTCTTCATTCACAATGCAAAAAAATGTCATCGAATCAGAGTTATATTTTCAGACAAGATGGAGTCTTCCCATGCTTAGTCCTCCCCATAGATGATCCAGATTAAATATATTGTGGCTATATTCACCAAAGATCTTATGCTCAACTCTTGGGTACAAATATAGCTAATGTAAGCCAGAGATTTGGCTAATTGCACTTGTAAATACTCCTCCAAAAGTTGTTTTTACTTTTTTAACACTAGGCGCCGGCGAAGGTTTCTTATTTCTCAGTACCTACATGAAAAATGTATATTTAAATGCATTATACACCACTGTCCATGTTTTGCATAAATAGAGTTTCTATACTTTACCACAGTGGGAAGTAAGCCAGGTAGTTACATGCATAATGTATCTGTGCCTGATTTTAAAAAATGAGGGGTGGTTACTTTATATTTGTGTAAATCAATATTTGTGTACACATCCAAAACTGGACAATATGACGGTTGTCTGTTGGAACCTTTTAAGTATTGGCCAGTATTTTGATATATCAAGTTGCTGTTTACCAAACTTGTGGGCTGTCTGTTTTCCATTGATTTTTTTCTAGGAGTAACACTTAATCACTTTGTTAATGATTGAAAATATAATTCGAATTTGAGAGTTAATAATTTCATTATAATAGTTGCGTAAATTCACTATTGGGAGTTTCAAAAGTGAAGCAATCACACTCCATTAGTGTAATATGCCAGCCCCTTAGTTATTGCTTGGAAACTGCAAGATAACCCCACAAAGAAAAACCCTAAAGGAGAGAAGCCCTACAAATTTGATACCCATGTAGAAAAGCAATACACCATTTTTCCAGATCATAGAGAAAGCCCTACTTATCATGTCTAGTTTTCAAGTGAAAGGTTGATCATTACTTAAAGGGGTCTTTCAATTGCTATTGAGACTACCCTATGATTTAATTTTCAATCCCAATGCCCCTTTGTACTTTTAGAAACAATAAAACAGATTATTGCATTAACAAGGTAAAACTTACTTTTTGTTGCAGTCACTCAACCTCTAGATGATGACTGATCAAAAGGAACATTGTAGTGAAAACGTCAACAAATTGGGATTTGTTTACTTTCCTTTCATTAGTAATACAATAAATGTTTTCTTTCATATGTTATTTGTATTGTGTCAAGAGAACGTCTTTATATTTTTGTTTACTGAACAATAAATGTGAAAAGTTACAAAGCAAATACTAAAAACAATAACAATTTTAAAAAATAAAGTCATACACAACAATCTAAAAACAATCTTTTATACACAGTCTCAAAAATGGGGTACAAATTGTATGACTTTTCTCTGTACGGATTTTCTCTGCTGGGCTTTTCTCTATTGTGTAGAAAAGACAGGGGCCACGGTGGCAGAGTGGTAACACTCTCACCTCCCACCTCTGAGGCCGGGGTTCGATCCCCGTCATGGCCGTAAGTGGGAAAGCTGGTAGTTGCTTGCCGTTGTTCGGCAGTTTACAGTACACAACCCTAGCAAACTCTATGTATTGGTTTCCTCTGCCCTTCCAACTACCCGTCGTGATATGACCTGTACAGTGTTGAAAGCGATGTAAAACCCCAAATAAACAAACAAAAGTAGAAAAGACAAGTTAAGGAGAAGTATATTTGGCTGCAAAATTGAAAAGTATCAAGAGTCCATACTTTACATGATACAAAAACTGTTGCAGGTTATTTTCGAAAAAGATAACGCCAAATAATTGTTATTTCTGAAACCTGGTAAATTTTACACACCAGAGAAATATGCTGTGTAAACCTGTCCCAAATGTGACCCTGGTTGTTGAGCGGGACATGATTATATTTGTTAGATTTCTGTCTGATTGATGCAGAAAGATGATAGTTGATTTTGGACCCATTCAACATCTAAGATTGCCAGGAAGATCTTTAATATAGTTACATTGCAATTAAAAATTTTTTTTTTTCATTATTTGGACAGGTCACATCTATCTTCACTGAAGGCACAGCCTACAACCTAACCTGCTCTTGTACATTCAGTTTTGTTCAGTTATGGTCCAATCTGCATAGCATTTTGGTAGGATGTCTTTGTTGGAATTTGTTGCAACTTTTTTGTTTTAAATATTTGAAAAACCTTGCATCTGCCCTTCGGTAAAACATAAATGCCAACGGGGTGAGCGGGTAGATGGATATTCTGCATGGCTCATCATTACAAGTGTGATATCCATATAAGAAAGTCGCTTTTGCATCCTTAATGGTGGCCAAAAGGCAAAGATGTAGTAAAACAATAGTAAAGCGAAGTGTAACATCAGCATTAGGTCACGTCAGTGCATCCCCCATGTTGGATACAAGCTAGCTTTGAACCCCAACCACAAAGGTCAGAGTCGAGTGGTTAAATATAAAGATTGTTGCAACCAGTCAGCCAATGAGATCCTCCCAAGATAAAGACTTAGTAATTTTTTACTTCTGCAAAATACTTCTTTATCTTTGATCTCAACTGATCCTACAGAAATTCAGGATTACATTTCAGAACAAGGACACACTAATCAAAGCCCAAGTTGGAGAAATTTAAGTTATGACATTACATTGGCAAAAGAATTCAACTTAGTTTTTAAATATTATGAAATATATTTTGAGTATAGCTCAAAGGAACATTCCTGGCTAGATCCCTGAACTATCAAGAAAGTCCTCAAACATGTGGCTTTTGCTAATTCGTAATAGAAATCTATTTGGGATTGGAAGTCATACATGTTTAAACAAATTAAAATATTCTGACATTCCCCGGGGCCCCCCAACAAGAGCAAAAAATCACATAACTGGGATTATACCAGTATGTGTGTGAGAAGAATATGTATGCACCCAAACAGCCAGACTAAGACTGTAGGTGTAGTTGAAAAGCTCGACTGACAGCAGTCCTAGATTGAGAAACAGAAGAGATATAACACCAGATGCAGTCGGAAACCCAGGTGCCATGGCCCTTAATCTGCTCTAAAGGGACCCCAAAATTGAAGGCCCAAGTGGAGCCAGCCCTCCTGAAATCATAAAACTTGAAGTGAGGGGAGACATTAAGTAAAGTTGAAATTTGTTTCAAGTGCCTTCTGGCCACGGAATCTGTGAGTGGGACAAGACCATGGCACCTGAGAATCCTGAAAAGGGGGGATTATTGTGACCTGGAAACTGAGTTACTAATGTTTTCAGTGCAGCCACTGGACAAAGGGTTGGTGCCCCAAGTATAGGTAAGAAAATAGTGTTAGTATCTTGTCTATTCTGTAAGGTTTTTGACCACTTTATCAAAATGGTGACCCCATCCTCAGAGAAGAAGAGGTCACCAATAGGCAGCTGCCTAGTGGGATCAAACGATCTAATTGAATGTGGAAGCAAGTTGGAGATCCTGAGAAAGGAAAAGAATGCCACCAAGTATACAGCTTTGAAAACCACTGGATGTGGTAGGGTATCACATATCATTATGATATTTTCCAACTGTTGAATTGTTATAACAGTATTTGATCTAGGCCTAAATTGTACATTTAATTTGATAAATTTTTGAAACAATTAAATCTGCTCATGTCGAAAAGCAATTGTGTCACAACCATGTACCACAAAAATTGCCCTAATACCAGTCAAATAGTTGGTAGTATTTGAATGTGAACACTGATTGTCCAGGAGGTATTGCATGGATGCCAATAGAACTTGATGTGTTACCTGCTGCAGAGATATCCCAGCTGCCACCAGGAAACCCACAAAATCTCTAAACATACGAGTATATGTTCTGGATGTAGAGGGTCTAAAGGCTTGAGGTAGCTTACTAAGGGCCCTGGTGGCCAGCTGGGACGTTGACGGAGGAAGATCTGGAATAAAGAATATAGGGTGTAGTGCAAAGCTAATTACATAGGTTATATGTTATGTCGAATTGTAATTATTAAATATCATAATTTAAAGCAGTTAGACTGATATGTGTATTAATCCAGATGAAATCAGGTACCAGCTTTCTTAATTTTTGTTCTGGGTGTAGAGTTATAGTCCACCTAGACAAGAGATCTGCAATAGTGTTTGCTTTTCCTGGGACATGTACAACCCGAAGTTGGATGTTAAAAATAGCAGTGATTAGCCAGATATTTCTGGCACATGTAGCCAAAAATTCATCTCTGGTTTTACCTGATGTTATGACCTCAACTACTGGCAATTTTTTTATCTTTCCAACATTGTGCCCACACCTTTAGAGCTACAATTACATTCAACATTTCAAGTTGAGTAATATGTTATTGGTTGAAAGATTGTGGGAGTGGAAGAGTGTAAACCATATTATTATAGCACGCTCCAAGACCAGCTAAGGAAGCATCTAAGTGAATCTCAGCTTGAACTTTCCTATTCTCAAAATAAGTAACCCCATTAAAATGTTTCAAAAATTGGTGAAACCAGTTCAAGTCCTTGAAAAAGGATGGGCTTAATGAAAAGTGAAAAGCATTATTTCTCAGAATAACCAGCATACGATTCAAGAAATAATGTGCTGGGTGAACACATTTGGTAATGTAGAGCAAAGATCCTAGCAGAGGCTGAAATTGTGTCTTAGTACAAGTTGTCTTATCTTGCCACTTATGGACCATATCTATGATGTCCTTTAATTTATCCTCAGGTATAGATAAGGTTTTATTAACACTATCCACTAAAATACCGAGGCAAATCACCTGTGTAGATGGAGGAACCAGTTTACTTTGACTCACCTCTAGGCCTAGATCTTGAAGAAGTTGTAATAGATCATGATATGAGTCCCAAATTGTGCTAGGTGGGCCCACATATAAAAGATCATCTATGTAGTTCATGAGGCCATTATGACCTGCCTGACTCATCATGTATCTAATGGCATCGGAACATTTCTCAAAAAATCTGGATCCAAGTCTGAATCCAAACGGCAAAGATCCATCCAAGAATAGGTTATTATGATAGATACCTAGCAAATCTATGTCCCCTGGATCTATGCGCAAGTGGTGGAAAGCTCGACTGATATCCACCTTGTACAATAGTGCACCTGTGCCCAGAATTTTGAGTTTTTTCACCACATGATCAATAGATGGGTATTTAAGATCAAAATAAGCACCCAAATAAGAATTTTTTTGAACCCCAGCATTAACAGAATGACCTTTGGGCCAACTCAGGTCCACTATCGTACGTCGTTTATCAGAGTTTTGCTTCTCACTAGTCATCAGAGGTGAGATATGAACTTGAAATGGTACAGACTCATATGGCCCATACAAAGCACCATATGTCAATTCCTCTTTGATATATTGGTCTATATGTTGAATATGTTCCTTAGCCGAAGCATGATTTTCAAGTGTTGGGGTCAAACGATTGGCTCTGTCAAAGTCCAAAGGAAAGCCAAATGCTATGAGGTCAGGTAACTGTTGATCCCAATAATCTTTTAATTTTTGAGCCCACACTTTGGGTCTAAGTTGGGTCTGAAATGTAATTCTGCATTTTAAAAAATTTGGCACCCCACTATTGCATATGATAGAATGTGCTTCCAAAATGTCAATTGGCTTATTCCATGTTATTGGGGGACCTTCATAAGTCTTTACATCAGTTAAAGGTATGAAGCCGAAATCATGGCCATTTTGTATTTTTGACAGCCTAAAGTCTCTAGAATATTGACACTGTTGCCTGATAAGTGGAGGAACCTCTGTATTAGCAAGAAAACTTTTGGAAAAATGATTTTCAACACCAGGATCCAATGTTAAGTCATTATCAAGATAAGGCAAATACAAGTCTAAATTCTCGGCCATGTTCATTTCCTCCTTAATGGCATTTTCAAGCTGAACAGAATGTTCTGTATTTGACATTTGTGAATTTTTAAAGCCACATTGCGTCCTTTTTAATAAATTCTCCCTAGTGACCATCTCCGAAGAATGCTCATCACCCCTTTCCAAGGTAAATTTTTCAAACGCGCCCAACAACTCCCTGTTAAGAGTATCACCCCCATCTGAACCAGTGTTAAGCTTTGATGTTTGCTGAAGCAATGAACACGACATATATTTTCTGGCTTTCTTAGTCAAACCTACTTGATCATTGTCTGAAATTTTTGGTTGCCCGGGAACATTATCACACGGGGTTGAGCATTCTGCATTTGCATTTTCATGTGTCAAATTTTCAGAATCTGCACTCATTTTTTGTAATACGTGGAACCTGTTTGTCAGAGCAAGTGAATTACTGGTATTATGGTCAATATGAGTTTTATTTTTCCCAGAACCACTACTTCTTTTCACCCCACGAGTAGTGTGTTTACAGCCAGGGCGAAAAGTACTCATATTTGTCTCTGAGTCCTCAGTACTTCGTCACCGCCTCTGATAGCGATCATTTGTGTTACAACCCCTTACTGGATTGTGAGCCTGTGACTTTTTGGTATCCGAACGCGGCGTGCAGGAAAGTACCTGTGCATAAGATCTACCAACTAGAAATCTATTGGCTGCTTGATATGTAGCAAACCATTGCAAATACTCATTTTTAGTTGCAGCCACTTCTTGTTGGTATATTTCTCTATTTACAGTACTATTTACAATAAATCTCTGGTTATGGACATGTGTCACTGAATTCCGGCACATGCCCACCCTTATTCGTTTTTTGTCTGCTTATTTCTCCTGCACTCCGCCTCCGGATGGGGAAATTTTTTTCCTTTTTTTGTGAGACAGGCCGAACACACATGTTTATACAGTACCCCTTTTGTTTCATGAGTCTGAGCATGCAAACATGAACCAGCATTGAAAAATTGACACGGCATAGATTTGGTGGCCTTACTCATTTTACTGAATTTTTTTTCAAAATTCTGAGCACCAGTAATGTGTCTCTGAGCGTGAGCTCTTCTAACCCTGTCAATCTGATCAGTATATGAAAAATTTGCTATTTCTCCCTGCTCCATGCAACATAATAACACGGCATGGCTGGATTTGGCCGCAGACCATGAGAAATCATTGCTATCATCAAGTAAAGTGATCAAATAATCTTCTAACATACAAGCCCTATTTTTTGGATCTGACTCATCTCTCATGGTGCGGCAAAATCCAGCCATCCATTTTCCCATGGTCAACTGATCATAGTAAACACGTTCTTTCTTAATACCTGCCAAAACGTACTCGTGGGGCCATTTGACTTTATTTTTGATATAAACTTCAACTGGCCCCACTCTCTGGGATTTCATTTTTGATTCTGTACCTATCTTGGGAAGCAAACTCAGTTCATGTATTCTCTGATGAACTTTTTGTTGAATATTTGCATTTTGCCTGATAGAGCTCAGCGAGGGCAAAGTGTGGGCATTTGTTTGTGTATCAGATACTGTCTGACCAGTACTCCCGCTGTGTAAACCTACAGTATCAACATTGTGTCTGTGTGTACTTGTGGCCACTTTCTGCTCGACTACTTTTCCTCTCTTACTCTTAATTTTTGATTTATCTGCCGATTTTTTACAATTCGACTTTTCTAACACATCCAACCTTTTACCAATACTAGTTAGTTGTTCTAGAATTTTTTGGTTAACCAAAGTCTGCATTGTGTGATCCGAACTACCCAAAGTTGAAGGCACTTTTTCAGTATTAAATTTGTCAAAAGATCTAGTATCAAGGGTACTGGGATCATCGTTATCAGAGGCCTCAACGACGGCACTACAGTCAAGTTCAGTCTCTGATGAACTGCCATGAACCATCTGCTTGTCTTTAACTATGTCGGATCTAGCCCGAGTTTCTGTCCCGTCGCCAATTGCTATTGATATGTTGATGGACACAATGGCGAGGGACAGAGCTCACATGTGCTGGTTTTCAGTGTAAATTTTGAACGGCATATTTCTACACATATTACAATAAGTATAAAGTGTTATTTGAATTCTTTAACTTATGTATATGTGCCGTTCATTAATATTTAATGCCAATCAAACTGGTATATATGTATTTCAACCTATTTTAAAATATAAACAAACCTTCAACATTACATAGTTATCTACAAAAGAAATTCCTGGTTTGTAAAAGCAGTTTAGTTTAACAGCATATGTACTGTAAACCGGATACGGCTATATGGACATAATAATTACTTTTTAAAGTAAATAAAATAATTTCCCATAGTTTGAGATTTACACTGAAAACAAGTACATGTGAGCTCTGTCCCTCGCCATTGTGTCCATCAACATATCAATAGCAATTGGCGACGGGACAGAAACTCGGTCTATGTCGGATCCAGCTGACAGTAAATGTGCCATGAACTCACAGTCATCACAAAGTTGCACCTGAACTGGAAGCTGTACACTGTCTGGTTTGTTAGAATGCAAATTGTACTGGTTTGACATGTCTCATCACTTAGTTGAGTGTATTTTTAAAATTCACTTGGTAAAACCAAAGTTAAAACTCAGTAAAAATAACAAACACCCAATTTGTGAATGATGACAATTTCAATGTTCCCCCTCGTGGCTCTCAAATGCAAATGGAAGAATTAAAGGTCAGAAATCATAAATATCAAGGGGCAGACCAATCAGAAGAGGTGTTACAAAGCACATGGTCAGTTTAAAGATCTAAACACAGGAATCCCAGTATTAAGGTACCCCCAGGAATGAACTAACTGGCACCAAGGTGCCAGCCCGCAATGTTTTTTTGTGATGAAGCCAAAAGTTGTTCCTGTACTGCTCCCTCTCATAAGTTGACACACTTTAGACAAAAAATCCTTATTTGTTGTTGTTATGTATTTAATATCATGGATTTTTATTAAATAAAATGCACATTGATGCAAGTGTGCACTTTAAATGTATTTTAACAAGAAAAAGTCCAAACCTTTTTAGAAAAGTTTTAAGGAGCGATAATATAATTTCTACATGCAATCAGCACCTCAATTTGGCAAAATTTGTATATGGAAATTCCCGAAACCAACTAAGTTATATACATCATGACTTTGTTAACCTTTTATATTACGCGGAAATGCATGAGTGAGGGCAATAAGAAACAACTGTGATTAAATATTTTAACTTCTGTTTCATGCCAAGATAGAGTTTGTGCCATGATCCGACACCAAGCTGTACCTTATGAAATATGCACTGCCTGAGAATGCACAAACCCTCGCCCACTTGTATTGCTGAAAAACAAAACCGCAATACCTATTCTGAATTTGTGATCCAGATCTTGATATAGACCTTCTGTGAGGAGGGCTGAACCACAGTCAGACTTCACCTTGTGTGATGATGCCACCAGGATCCTATCCATAGTCCTGAATTATGTATGCAGAGACAATTGAATAAACAGACCTAATTAAAACAACTTCACCTCCCCCCCTCGCCCCTAACCCAGCGTAAGGCTTTGCAGGTGCATTTGGGAATGTGGGTATTCTGTGGTATTTTATCTGTATAGTCTGAATACAGTTTAACAGATCAAAGAAGGTTTCATGAAGAAAAAGGACACCTTATTAGCAAGGTAATCCTTGAAAACAGGATGTGAGTGCTGAGAAAAAGCATTTTTAGACTCCTTTTGGGGACAAGCGGAGACATGTCAATCTAGAAGAATGAATTCTAGCATGTCAAAGGCACAGTTAAGAGAACTACAAAGATCAAATTTGCCAAGGTCACATAAAAAACTCAATCACCAATATGATGTTTATGATTTTTGTGTGTATTTAAATATTTCACTTATAAGTCTTCTTAAATAGTTTATGCAGGGAATAGATCTGCTTCATAAATTAAAATCCATTCTGAATATATTCAGAATTTTTTGAACAGGTACCAGATGTTCTTGTTTAGTTAATCTTGCAAACTTAAGTAAAGATACATTGAAGAAATATTTGAATGAAATCCTTTAAAACTAACTGAAAGTAACTAAAAAGTATTCTAAATAAACTTAGAATTTAAATAATATATTTTTACTAAACGTAAATTTTATAAAACAGAATAATACATTATTTTGGAATTTTTTACAATATTTAAGAATATATCACATTAACTTAACCAGATATGTAAACACTGAACAACTTCATGTAATACCTATTTTCGATCAGCTTAAGAGAATCACTTAATTTCCTAACAAATGCTTTGATGACTTAAATGGGATTGGTATGCGTCTCAAAAGTGGGTGGGGTTATCTTGACCTGTGAACTGACTTAAATCATAGCATGTCATAAAAGTAAGTAGCCTTTCTGAAGGCTGATTGATGTATCAAATCAGAATTTTAAAAAAATAGGGAAAGTCAGTAGTTCTATTCAGCTATTCAGGGTGTATCAAGTTGACCAACTGGTATGTGCTGTCTTCCTGCATCACTTAAAGTCAACCAGATTTGTGTGAATATAACACAACCAAAATAAATAAAAAATAATAATAAAATGATTCAATTAACTGAAGTAAATCTAGAACATCTAAACTGTTTTATAATCAATAAGTCTATTAATTGATCAATCAATCAACCAATAAATCGATCAGTCAATCAATCTGTAAAATAAAATCAATAACTTTGTTGTTAAAAGTTTCGGAAACCTAAATTAATAAATCATTTAATACGTCAACCTTGCTAATCAAATCACACAATCGCTAATATTAAACCCGGAAAAGCAAAAAAGAAACAACTTGATTATAAGAAGGAAAACCTTATTAAAACAGAATATATATCTATTAATCTATCAAACGAACTTAAAATATACATATAAAACTTGAGCTTTAAACTATATTTTCACTATACTAATTAATCATTGAGTGATTAAAAATAAATCAACCAACTAAGCAGTCAAGATAAAGCAATAACATTTATCTTCAAATTCTTTAAAGTTTACAAATCAAATTCTAAAACGGTACGCTGCGCAGTGTCCTTAAACACGTCTTTTGCGCAGTTCAGAAATCGCGAATATAGAATGGTAAATAAAGAACGCTGTTGAATTCTGCGTACATCGTCCCTCTGCATATACTAAATTTCGGATTATTTATTTGCCGCGTAAACGCCTGTCGTCTGCGTACGTATGCCGGAAAATGAACGGGAATGCATATTTTTGCTGAGAAATGAAAGAATAATGGATAAAAAAACAGTTTCACCATATAATTTTTTTGAAGCAGAGATTGTGAAGTTCAAAGGAAAAGATTGTGTCATTTTGGAGATAAAAAAGAGTGGACTTGGTTATAATAAATACAAACTATGGGATATTGATAGTGGTGATACTATTGTTACAACCAAAGAAAATGTCAAAAAAAAATGATCTTGAAACAATTGGATTGGCTGAAGAGTTGACTGAAAGTAAAAATGTGGAAGAGGTTGACACCGCAAGCTTTGATATTGGAATTGATAATTTAGTTGGATTTTGCTAACCCTGTGCAGCAACAACAGACAAAACAACGACATTCAAAACTAGAAACAACACAGTTGGATTCCATTGCAGCTGCTAACAATGAGAGAAACACAACATACTCTACCAAATGGGCCGTCAACTTGTTCAAAGGTTTTTTTTTTTTTATTTATTTATTTATTTTATAGCTACTTATTTGACCCATTAAGTTTTGGAAAAAATATCTTTACTAAAAGAGGTCTCCCCTGTGTTTCTTCAGATTGGCTGGCTGAACGTAATGAAGGTGTGGCATTCGAATATCTGACTGCTGAGGAGCTGGCATTGATATTGCGCCAATTTTATGGTGAAGTGAATCCACAGGCAAATTAAAAAACAGGAACATATTCAAGATCCTCCCTAGTCGGCATACGGGCAGGCCTGAACCGTTACTTACAGGGTCCCCCCTTCAATAGAACCCTCAACATTGTCGTAGATAGGGAGTTCATTCCAGCAAACAAGATTCTAACCGGTCGGGTCAAACTAAACCGAAGTGAAGGCCACGATGTGACAAAACACAAGACCGCTATTTCCAGTGGTGACATCCAAAGAATGTATTCATCTGGTGTTCTGGGAAACGATAACCCCATTTCTTTGCAGAACAAAGTGTTCTTTGAGCTTTTTTTGCATTTCGGTAGGAGGGGTAAAGAGGGTCTCCATGCTCTAAAAAAAATTCGTTTGAGTTTGTTGTTGATGACTGTGATCCGACAATCCAGTATGCCACCTTAAATTTCAATGAAAAAACAAAAACAAAATCATAGTTTAGATGCAAAAAGGAAAGAGAATGATCAGAGAATGTATTCTCTACCTGATGATGCTAATTGCCCAATAAAATCACTACATCTCTACCTATCCAAACTGCACCCTGAGTGTGATTCTTTTTTTCAAAGACCCAGGTCAGGTGACAAAGTTGTAGATGAAGACATTTGGTACTTCAATAAAGCAGTTGGGGTTAATACTTTGGGAGAAAAAATGAAAAAAATTTCCAAAAAAGCTGAATTGAGTCAAATTTACACTAACCACTGCATTAGGGCCACCACCAGCACGGTCTTAAGCCACTCTAGCTTCAACCAAAACGATATCATATCAGTCACTGGTCATAAAGACCCCAAAAGTTTATTGTCATATGTGGCAAGTACTGGCAATGAACAAAGAAAAAAAATGAGCAACACTCTCCATAATTATGGTAAAGTAAACCAGCTGCAGGATAAGCCTCATACCATGACCACAAATAGAACCACCAGCACCCAGAACATTGATTCAAATCTGACCCTGAATTACAGTCTTACCCAGCAAAGATCCACAGCATCTGATTTAGCCAATCAAATTTTTCAGGGCAACACCATAACTGGTGGGATTTTCAGCATAAACTTTAACTTTGAAAAAATGTAAATAGAAACATTAAAATATGTGTATAATGAACCCTTGTATATATCATGTTTGAATGAGTTTAAGCTTTTTTTTGTATATATCATGTTTGATTTTATTTGTTATTTTTCATTTTTTGTAACTTTTTAAAAATAAAACATAGTATGAAAGGACAATGTTAAACAGTTAACAAAATGCTTCAGTAATAATCTCTATGTTTATGTTCTTTGTTTTATTAAATGTTTTATAAATAAATCTTTTTTGTTGAGATCTGCTATTTTCATTGGGCTTGCATCATTGGAGACAATATTTGCGTCTACCTTAACTGAGAAAAAATTTAGGTGTACTGTGTCTGGTAACTAAGATGTAACCAGGTATGTTTTGTGGATGGAACAGCCAAGATGGCCATGGATTTGTTTTGATTTTTCAGGTATATTTATAACTTATTTTGACCAAATTATTAATGTAACCATTTTAGAATAGGAATAAAAAATGAATTCTCGTGCTTTATGATGGTTTTAAACTATCGATCGGCTGTATTAAAGCACTCAGCCCTTCGGGCTTTGTGCTTTATATTCAGCCGATCGATAGTTTAAAACCATCATAAAGCACTCGAATACGTCTTTTATTCCTATAGCAAATCTGCCAATAACTGAATCTACCAATAACTAGCAATTAGAAATAACAATCAAAATTTAAATGTTAACAGTTTGTTTGACACTTAACCATAAGAAATACAATAAGAGCAACAATAAAACAGCATTTTATATCAAGGGCAAAATATATGTTACACCCTTAGCAAGGCTATGATATTTGCATCTTTTCTTACAAAAGAGATCCACTGGAGTAAATTAATGAGAACACAGAATCAACTGTGAAACAAGTGTGTCCTGAATTCAGAGCAACAGGTTTCAAGATCTATCTCGGTATTTTTATTCATCTGAGAATAGACTCCTTGGATACTTAAGATCCTGAGACTCAAAGAGTAGGGGATTTCTTACTAGGTGTTTGCTGCACTTCTGTTAAGCTTTTACAAATGATCGTATGGTCAGTCTGATTTAGAATTTTGTTTTATTTTACTTCGGGTTCGACAGACAGGGTCATATTTCCATAGGTAGTTTACGGGTGCAGGAACAGGTTCATGCTGGTTGGTCAAGATTCTTCACTGTAAACCACTGGGCATTGGTAAGTAACTACCAACTTTCCAACATGAGGCGCCCTGGCCGAGGTACGAACCGGCAACCTCAGAGGTTGAAGGAAAACACTCTAACCGCTACACCAATGAGGTTTCCCACAATCAGTAGGGGATTTCTTGCAAGGTGAATGTTGCACTTCTGTTAACCTTTTCAAATGACTGTATGGTCAGTTTAATTTTAAACTGAAAGAGATTGGTAGTGGGGGATGGCACTATGACTGAACCTGTTCAAAATAAGCGAGAACACTGACAAACACATTTATCTGTTGTGAATGAAAAAAAATATCAGTTCTATGAGTAATGATATAGGCTTTTCGAACATTCTTGTGGTGTAATTGATCTACATGCATGACTTAATTTTTGAAGATCACTCAACTCCAATTTGCAAAGAACTTTTGTCCTATCATGAGAAGAATGGACAAGATACGTTGTATGACAGTAATAAATAGACACTTATAAAATTGGTCTGAATACAGTGAGACACACTCATAATGGGATCACTTGACCACAACAAAAATTACTGTAAATAGGACTAGTGAAAATTCAGGATGTTCTTTTTGTATCCGATGTATGATTTGGGATATTTCCCAAAATTGTCATCACTTCTTCTATTGGTCATTCCCTACCCCACAGACATGTACAAAACTTCATAAAGATGCATTCCATAGTATTGTGGTAATTAGAAATGGAGACAGGCAAACATACAGATGAACTAACCCTTATAACATAACCTCCTTTCACGGAGGTATTATAGGTATAGAGTTTTAAAAGTGGGTAAATACTTTGTAAATAACACAACTGCTATGCCTGAGAGGAGGGGTAAAATTCAGCAACAAATGGTAGTTTCCTACTTTAATTTGACACAATCCTTCAATTAGCACACATAGGAAATAAACAATAGACTGACTCTATATCCAATTTGGATCATTGATGCAAACATTACCATTTGTAAGTAGTGAATTGATTGGTTAGCTGCTAATTAAGGTCATTGATTCCATGCAGTAATTGTATTATCGCCCTCTTGATAGACGTCTGTTCAAAAGGTATAGTTAGCTAGGGTTCCTGTGTGTTAAGTCTGTTATTAATTTGTGACAGTGTTAATATATATATATATTGCAAATAACAAATGTCACCAGAAAATAAGTCCAAATATGTTTTTGAAATAAATGTCATATTTAACAATATTGTATTCTACTTTCTGTAATTTATGCAATATGTAGCATGTACGTTTATATTGTCTTACAAGATATTTCAATCTTAATTAATATGTAATTTGAATAGTTTTCATAAGATATTGCAATAATAATTAGTATGTAATTTTACATTCTCTCATAAGATACTGTAACATTAATTAGTATGTAACTTTACCTTCTCTCACAAGATATGGTAATATTGATTCTCTACCTCTCTGAGTCCCAAGTTAGTTTGAATGTTTGACTAAAGGTGACATACCATGGTCATCCTCTTCTCCGATTCTGATTCTCTTCTGTAGCACAACTGTAGCTAGAGTTGTGATTCTCTGCTCAAATTTTCGCGCCATGTATAAACAACACTTATACCAGCAGGTATTGAGATCGGGCATTAACAAGATAAAAAGTATTTCAGGAACTTTAGTCTATATAGCCTATTTTTACACCAATGTATTACTCTACGTAATATTCTTATTTCAGTATATATAGCAAAAGGGTTTCTGTACACATATCAATAATGTAAATAATGAAATAAAAAGTGTGATAAGTGTCACTTCATTTACTCAAAAAATTCCTTGTGGTTTCACTGACAAGTGTTTCTTTGTTCGAGAATATATCTTAGAGAGGCTGGTATATTCGTTAAAAGATTTGTATTGACACATTTATACAAAACATTGCCATGTACAAAGTGTAGTTTGCACTTCTTTACACAATTATAGGTCATCACGGATTCTAACTGGGTCATTATCTTATATGTTACTTGATTAAAATCTATTTACCACTAAATTTTAAAGTCCAACTTAATTATAAGGTATTCTCTTGATAAATGGATCTTAAATAGATCTTGTAAAAGGCTAATCTAGATTGTCACTGCCCAGTAAAACATTTGAATCATCATAGCTGGGTTTCCCCAGCACTGAACAACCTGTCTGATTGCAGATGGCTGCCACTTTCCACACATCTGATACTAAAATGCGATCTTGTAAATTAAATATCTTAAGCTCTAATCACACTGTTCTGATCGGTTATAAGAACTTGCATTTGAATTTTGCGTCATGACCTCATCTTTTTGGTTTTTTTTATATGGACCTTTCACGTGGGTATTGCATGCATAAAGACCTGCTGCCCAATACAATGATCTCTGCACCATATTACAGTGGTCTCTGCACCATATTAACCCCTCCTGTTTTATTTTATTACACCTTGCTGGAGGACGCAACAATGTTTCAAAAAGGCTGTCCCAGCCCTAAAACCTTATCCATTCTGTGTGAAACAATCTCTACTTACATCCAAAACCTGACTTATTGCAACGAGCAGAAACAGCTACAACATGAAACGCATCAACTAAGGCGCACCATCTGGATGGTGCACCTTAGAACCTGCGAGTTCGGAGATTAAGCACATGGATACCTGACACCTGATATCTGATCAAGCCAGCATCGAACCCTGGCGAGTAAGATATTTTCCCTCAATTGTAGCTTGTAACACCAGAATGAATCTGTGTGATCTAAGGAAAGAAAAACTGTATTTCACAAATACTGCAAGATCATAAAGAGGTGAGTTTACCAAGGCTAGCTATCCTTGCTGGGATAATACTGTGTAACATACTTTGAGCTAATAATAGAGAAGCACTATATAAGGGCCCAGTATTATTATTATTAATATGCATAGTAAGTTTTTTTGAATGGAAAAATAACTGTCCATGTTTTCACCAATATTGCAATAACCATGTTACTTACAAATATGTTATAGGGGCCATGGTGGCAGAATGGTAACACTCTCGCCTCCCACCTCTGAGGCCGTGGTTCGGTTCCCGGCCCAGCCTCAAGTGGGAAAGCTGGTAGTTACTTGCCGTTGGCCGGCAGTTTACAGCACAGAACCTTGACCAACTGTATGTACTGGTTTCCTCTCCCCTTCCAACTACCCGTCATGATATGACTTGTACAGTGTTGAAAGCGACGTAAAACCCCAAATAAATAAATAAATACAAATATGTTACATTCACTATAGCAATAGTATTTTCACAGAGCTTCTGCTAACTTTTTTTGCTTTTGTTGTTAAAATTCTTGCAGAAATTGTGGACAAATTTTAAGTAAAATGAAGCTTGTATATTCACTCGTGAAAGTTACTATAGAGATATTTGGCATCTTCTAAATTATTACTGATTTGTATGCCTATTGATAAAACAAAACGTGGGTGATAATTAAAGTAAAATAAAAATTGAAAAAAAATTTTAATTCTCTTCAATCAAGAGCATTCAAAGAGTGCAAATCTCTGCCAGGACCAAGCACATGCACCGTTGCTTAAGAATGCAATGATAAATATCCTTTGTGGGTGTAGATTTTTTCCAGTTCATTTAGGAATTAAAAGCAGTTCTGTATTCAACTAAGACCCACCTTCTTTAAAAATTTGATATAAATCTGTGCAATAGTATGTGTAAGAAACTTCCTAACAAACAGACTGACACACTGAATCCACTGATGATATAACCTTCTTGGTTGCTAGTCATTGGCGATGGAACATTGCAGGCCAGACCCTTGGAAACACCCACTTATACAAGATTATTTCTATTTGGCCCACAGGTTCATAAACTTGTGATCACTGGCAGTAATGGGCAGTTATAGGCCATAATTTTCTCCTAAAAGCACACTAGATTAACACCTAATTGGCAAGGTTTCTAGCCAAGAAAGCAGCTATCCTGTTCCTTACTGTTGATAATAGTCTTATAGCCTTGTAACAAAGATTATAGCTGTTCAAACTGTGTTCGCACTTCTTCAGTACTCTGTCACTGTAGTTTTGAAATATACTAAGGTATCATAGTTGAAAATGGTGTATATATTTTTGATAAGATTTATATTATAATTGTGTAAAATTTCCAATTCATGAGCTATACCTACAATGTCTTACTGTAGTTCTGTTTAAAATCTTGGTCCTCTGTCTTTTTATCCTATCTCCAGTGGTAGATGAAAGTACCCCAGGGTTGTTCATAAGTGTTTATCCTGAGCCTCTGTCTTTTAGTTAATGGAATCTTGATAGCTGAAGCTTTGGCTGTACTTATGTAATTGGATCGGTGAAGTAACACTTTTTAGTCCTGTAGAAAATTAGATGAGCAAATAAATAACAACTTAAATACAAACCTGTTAGAATGTTTCAGGGAGATAGATTAGCATTGGCATTGCAGAGAGTGACATATTCTTAAAGGCAAGTCTAGACAAGAGCACTCAGACAGCGAAAACCTCCCCGAGTCCCATAAACCCCCCCATTAAGTAAATGGGAATATCTGATCAGTGTCAAAATTTAATGGGATGTAAGTTGGACAAAGACCCATCTTCTGATTTTGTTTCATGAAACAGTGTTTACATTATCTTGCTAACAAACAGAGAAACAAACATTCAAAATAAGTCAAACAGTACCTCAGGGAGCGCAAACTGTCGCCTGGGGATGTGGTACCAGCTATTGTCACAAAATTCCCAGAAAAAAATCTGGAGTTTGATTGGGACTTAGTAAGGCATAGATCCAACCTTGTATGAATGAACGACCCCAATGTGGTTAGTAGTGATGGAGCTTTGGAGCAAACATTATCAAACCTCCGCAAAAATAGCTGGAGTCTCAATCCAGATCATCTTTAAACAGGATACAGCCATGGGATATCAAACTGAGTTAGAAGCTTAGACAAACAAACCAATGAGATTGCAATACCTTTACCCCATTGTTTCACATTTGCACTACAGTGCTTTTCAAAAATTGCAATATCCAGCATAACTTACTCTACATGTCTTAATTGGGCCTAAGTGGTAACATACTGGCCTGCCAACTCTGAGATCGGAGGTTCAAACCCCAGACCTTATGTGGGAAAGTTGGTAGTTGCCTACTGATGGTCAGCAGTTTGCAGTACCAAACATTGACCAACTGTATGTACTGGTTTCCCCTACCCACAAAACTATCCATCGTGATATGACCTGTACAGTGTTGGAAGCGACGTTAAACCCCAAATAAATAAATAAATGCACATCTTAAACATAATATCTATTCATGGCTCACCAAAACAGTGTGACACCATCTCAAACTATAAAGACAAGATACTAAATGAGGCCAGATTGGGGCATCTTATCAGTCAATTGTGAATGGTGTTTTAGAAGCAGTTATTACTTGTGGGCCCAACCAATTAAGTGAAGGGAAACAAGGGAATGGTATTTGTAGAAAGGAAATTAGTGGTTAATAGGAAAATGGTTTCTTTATGGTATTTGGAGAAAGATTTACAGCATAAAAGAAAGTATAAGCTTGCTAGTTTTGTAGTTTGTAAAATTAAGAAAAAATGAAATAGAATTATCTTTTCATTTCTGGTTTTCAAACGTCCTTCTTTTACTATAGCGATAATTTAATACATGTCTCAAATTTGCAACAAAAAAAAACACAGGAAGTGACAGTAAATAAAACCCTCTAGCCAATCAGAGTCACTGATCAAAAAAAAACACTCAAAGAGTATAGAACGCTGAGGGATGTTATAATAAGTACATAGGGAAATCCAGATGGTGATCAGTCTTAAAATTGAATTGAATGGGATCTGTGTTGAACCAAGGCTTATTTTTCTCATAAAGATACAACCAGTTGTATTGGCGGCATCCTGGTAACAATCAATCAAACAAACAGCCATGAATTCAACACCTCCTTAGTAGAGGTGACATTACTTTAAGCTATACGTTCACTGGCTGTGTGATGTTATAGGGTATCAACTTCACGTTAAAATTATGATATCTTTCTCCGAAAATGTTAGTCACTTGTCATTGTACTCTATATAGTTGTTATCAACCTTATGATGTATTTTACCGAATTGCCTGCAATAGAAAGACCAAGAAATATTTCTTTTTCTATCTGACTTAAAGTCCTTACCAATGGCCGTTTTTCTGTAAAAAAAACCAAACCAAATGAAATATCTCATGACTGTGAAACCAACGGGTATGTTCTATATATAATTAAACAGGGTCATATAAATATGCTTAGTTTACATGATGGAGGAAATCAGTGCATACTAACTGGTCTACATTGCTGCACTGTGGAAACCATCTTACACTGAGAAGCATCTGCAAAGTTTTCCAGTTTGGTCTGTTTCACAAAAGGGCTTAGCCCGGACTTGGACTTAAAGTAAAGATGTTTGTCTTAAAATGAAACTAAGTCTGTGACATTAGACTTAGACTAGGTTTAAGCCAAGTCTTCCCAGCAGTGGGCTGGACAAAGATTTAAATATGGCTGTCGTATATATTTTTTCACTTCACAATCTGAAATGCTTGAATAAATATATAGAACACCTCCCCCAATTAGTCTTTGCACATATTTATGTGGTTACAGGTCTTCCCTTTGAAAAATACAGCATTTTTTGAAAGATAAAATGAGTTAAACAAAAGATATATGTCACCAATTATAGGTTTTGACTAGATATAAAGGGTCACATGACATAGAAAACCACAAACAAACAAGGGGGAACCTAATGCACTAAACAAACAAAATAATTGACAAAAAAGATAAAATCATTGGACATACTTTCTCAGTAATCCAAGAGTATGGATGAGAATGAAAGCGGGGGATATATTAATTCAGATGTTTTGTACATCTTACGGAGAGACTGGTTCTTATATGAACGTTAAGAGACATTTAAAAAGTTACTGCATATTCTAACATGACACAGATGTGTCCATAAATCTGATTGGCTAAACGACGAAATACTTCAAGGGTAAAATACAATATAACCCTGTAGCTCCCTATTATCGCTCATTATGGCTGTTGTGACAATTAATCCATTCTTGTCATAAAAATGTAAATACTAAATTATATTTATATAGTTTAAACACTTTGTTGTTTATAACCTCTAAATTCTGTGTATGCCATGGTTTGGTCTGGTGTTATTCCTATATTCTAACATGACACGGATGTGTCCTCGATTCTGATTGGGTAAACGACGAAATACTTCACCGGTAAAATACAGCGTAACCCTGTCACTCCCTATTATCGCTCATTATGGCTGTCGTAAAAATGAACGTCTTACAATAATTATTCATCTTAAAATAATTTGTCATGTTAGAATAGGAATAACCCCCTCCACAACCACGGTATATGCAGAATTTTACAATGGTTTGAGGCAATAAACCCCTCAGGCTTCTCAAACCATGGTAAAATTCTGCGTATACCGTGGTTTGGTCAGGGGTTATTCCTATAATAACTGAAGAACTTGGAAATATGTGTATGGGATTTGTGGACTTTTTGGTGGAATCATCTGAGAGTCTAGTATTTTAGAAAGATATTAATATTTCTAACAAACATCTACAATTGCCAGGAGTATGCTATACTGATCATGAAAATTGAAAAGTTAAGTTGTATGCCCATTAAAATTACCAGTGAGACAACATAATCTCGACAGTCGTTTTGCAAGCTCATAGCAATGGAAGACCGGAATACAGGATCGAATAAAGCCTGTCTTACGTGCAATCGTACGTGCACCTGGTTACAGAGAAATGGGATAATTTGCAAGGGGCACTAAAGCTACACGTGCAATGCTATAACAGAATTTCAAGGGCACACAGACCCCGCAACAAAAAAAAAACATTATTCTCTGGATGCACGCAGTGTGACTAGAAACTCATTCATATCTCAAGGGTATTTTAAATGAGATTTGGGAACATGTAAAATTTTAAACACACTAAACCATATTGGACAGATACACTAACAAAACTTTGGAAATCAATGAATGAGAAAGAAAGGCTATACATTAAATGTAAGGATAGATACAGAGAAAAACAAATAAAGAAAAATGATTTTCTTATAGCCAGAAAAGAATTTGATAAAACTTTAAGATATTCTGAAAGACAATATAACAAACAATTCCTAGGAAAATTAGAAGTTATGAATACCAATAACCCAAAAGATTTTTGGCGTAACATTAAACACCTGGGACCAAGAAAGCAATCTATCCCAATGGAAGTAGAGATTAATGGTAAGCGTCACTCTAACAGTAACATAGTACTCGAAAAATGGGCCTCAGATTTTGAACAATTATTGAACGAAAAGAAAGACCATTCTAATGAAAATGAGCAATACCAAGAAATTGTTAGAGAACTGAAACAAAAAGAGCAAAACAGTATAGGAAACAATGGTTTTTTAAACCATGAGATTTCTCTTGATGAGGTAAGATACCACGTGTACAGGTGCAAAAACAACAAATCACCTGGGATAGATAACATCCCATATGAAGTATTGAAATGCGATGAAGTCATACTTTTATTGTTTAAACTATTTGGTTTCTGCTTCAAAAATAATATTGTACCCAGTGACTGGAGTAAAGCAATCATTTGCCCAATTCCAAAAGGTTCCTCAAAAAACCCATACTCACCTTTGTCGTACAGAGGAATAAGCTTACTACCCTGTATTAGTAAAATATACACAAGCATTTTAAACAGTAGGATAACTTTTTATCTTGAAGATGAAAATCTATTAGTGGATGAACAAAATGGTTTTAGAGATAGCCGTTCATGTGAAGACCATGTTTTCTCCCTCGCTACTATAATACAAAATCGTCTGTACTCTAACAAGGACACATTCATTGCCTTTGTTGACTTCAGCAAAGCATTCGATAGTGTTGACCGAAATCTCTTGCTTCATAAACTACTTAAGTATAATATTAATGGTAATATATACATGGCAATTAAGCGATTATACAGTGATACCCAAAACTGTATAAGACTTCATAATATGTACACAAGATGGTTTCCTTCATTCTATGGTGTACGCCAAGGGGACAGTCTTTCTCCAACCTTATTTTCAGTATTTCTAAATGATCTTGCTAATGCAATCAAATCTGAAAAACTTGGTATCACCATAGGTACCAAAAATGTTGGCATTTTGATGTATGCTGATGATGTAGTCTTAATAGCTGATGATGAAAGTAAACTTCAAAGAGAAATAGATATCTTAAAAGATTGGTGCATCAAATGGAAATTAAATGTAAATCTTACAAAAAGTCAAGTAATGCACTTTAGGAAATCAAGAAAACGACCAACAAAATTTAAGTTCATGTTTGGGGATAAAGAAATTGAAATGGTGGCAAAGTATAAGTATCTTGGGATAATCTTTGACGAAAATCTAAATTTTACTGAATGTGCAACAACACTTGCTGATTCTGCTGGAAGAGCTCTTGGAAGTATAATTTCTAAATTTACTTCGTTCAAAAATATTATGTTCAATACATTTACAAAACTCTATGAAACAACTGTCTGGCCAATCTTAGACTATTGTTCAAGTGTTTGGAGCTATAAGAAGCATCACTACTCTACCAAAATACAAAACAGAGCCTCTAGATACTTTCTCGGAGTACATAAAAATGCACCAGATTTGGCTGTGTAAGGTGACATGGGTTGGTTACTTGTGGAGTTCAAGTACTATATGTCCATGTTGAGATTATGGAATAAATTAGTAAAATTAGAACCAACTCGAATTACACGCTGCATCTTTGAATGGGATTTGCAAAACTTTAACCCCAATAGCTGGTGCGGAAAGATTTGGAATGTTTTTGAACTATTAAACATGTACAACGTATTTGAGAATGGGGAAGAAATAAACTTAATTGAAGCCAGAAATAAATTAAGTGTTGTTATGCATAGTATTTGGTGTGAAAAATTAGCATATAAACCAAAGCTCAGAACATATGCTCATATTAAAAATAGTATAGAAACTGAACACTATCTTAAAGGAAAAATAAACAAGTTTCAACGCTCACTTTTAACACAATTAAGAATTGGAATTTTGCCGTTAGCAGTTGAAACTGGAAGATATTATCGCGTGCCTTTTGAAAGTCGTACCTGTCAAATTTGTAAAGGAAACCATATTGAAGATGAAATTCATTTTGTTTGTGAATGTAAATGTTTTTACTCTATTAGACACAGATTCTATGAAAAATTTAGGGAATATTTCAGTATTAATGAAATGGATATATATGATCAATTTTGTAACATTTTAAAAGTCCAAAATGTCAGATTATTAGCAGATTATATTAATGAACTGTGGAATACCAGGAAGAGTATACTGTATCAGATTCCTTAGCAATTGCCTATCATAAAATTGTTGTTATATTTGTAGTGACTTATAAGCCCTTAAAGTGGCTGGGTATATTGTATTTTGTTTTACATGATGTACTTATGCTGATATACAATGTCACTATAATAAATAAACTATATATATATTCTCCTTGCTAGTATTTAGGTTCTCCACATTTAGCTACATTGTTTGCACTTGTTGTATCATACACTTGCTTGTACCTTGTATGTATATAAATCCCCTGCGCGACCTGTAGCTAGTCGCAGTCTTTGATATTAAAGAAGTGACACTCTTGTTGAGAGAATTCAACTTGTTTTCATGTGCAAACCTCTACTACCCCACTACCAGGCCATGCTCGTATTTTACAATATTGATTGCTCACTTGTGAGTGTAGACATGTACAATGAAATGGAAGAGAAGCTTAAGGACAGAGACTCAAAGAAAATCCTATGCGTTGCTTGCAACTACATTCTACGCCACAAACAAAGAGACCTCAGAGATTAATGCCAGACTTGTTAACAAGGCCTCTCTTTAATGATATACCATTTTTGTGAGAGATATATATTTATATACGATCTTGGTGAAAATAAGCCTTTTTGTTCTTATCTACAATCCCTGTGTTATCTAGTGTATTAGCCTTGTTTTTTAAAGAGAAGGCTGTGTGCTGTTGTTATCTATGTTTATCTTTTCTGACCAATAGATTAAGTGCAACCTACCTACTATTTTGTTCTTACCTAGGATGAATTAGTAAGCTTGTCTAAATTACCTCATATTCTGCTCAAAATTTTTGAAATTTTAGACAGAGAAAGTGTCTAAATTGGGTACGCTCAATAGTGTTGATATCCCTAAATATATTCATAAAGCAATGTTTTGTATTACCTCAAATATAAGACACATACTTTTTTCTGTATAACAAACTGTCACAGTGAAAAATACTTATACAGTGAAAAAATACAGTGAAAATGTACAAATAGCCTTTCATTAAAAACATAAAATCCACACTATTGGATTAAATTTCCAAAATAATCAGTTGGCTGATCCCTAATCACACAATAAGACTTGGAAATATAAAATAAATGGGTGTGGTTAAAAAGTTTATGAATATAAGGGTATATTGCCTCAAGTAAATGAATTGTGTTTCAGATTGAGGGTTGTGGAATTGAGGTAATGGGGGAAGTGGCTCTTAACCCTAAGTTCAAACTATGATTCTGATCCCAATCACACTTCAGGTGCTATTCTCTGCTGTAGCAGGCATTGGATGCACCCCTGTGGTTCAAGTAACCTAGAGCTACAGCGGTTTTAAGAAGTTTAAAATTCACGCCTCTGATCGTCTCATTGTAAGCATGCACAAGATGAATATTTTCCTATGGTAACTGAAGGTATGGTCCACTGTGTATATAAGATTGTGACTCGGTCATGTTTCGGGTGTAATACAGCGACATAAGTTTAATTGAGGAATTGGACTTTTTGTCACTGTGTCACAAGTTCACATACAAACCTCAGATGGTAGTTGAAGGACAGGGGTCTTTCACCCAATGTCTATGACCGTGGCTTACACCACCTTTAGTATGAATAATATACCAAATCTTGGAAGGTACAAAGCATCCTTGGAGGTGGTTCCACCACCGAGTAAAATGTCTTATCGTGGGAGGCACTGCCTGTAGTGTGATTCGGGCATTAGCTGGAAAGTTGGTAGTTCATTCCTGATGTCTGACTTTTTCCCCCCAAGTCAAAATCTTGACCAACTAGTGGTAAGCCCTGCTTTTCCCCACCCACCGAATACCTGTGGTTGTATGATCCTGGACAATGTGTTGAAAAGTTAAACCCTACACAAGGGCACTCATAGAGCACAGACTTCCCTCAAAGCATGTATAGTTTTCACCAGAACCTCATCTCTGTTTTTTAAAACAAAACAGCTGAATAAGAAGTGAATGGGAAAATCTGAATCTTTGATATTCGTTATGAATCTAGCTGGTGATCTGGTTCACTCTCAAAATATATTGGGATCCAAGTTGGACCAAGACCTTTCTTCTCATTATTTTCCTGAAGATACCACCAGTAGTATTTCCTCAATTCTCTTAACAAACAAGTTGTTTTCACATTCCGAACCTCTAAGAGTAATTTTAGGGGAGATATAAGGCCTTTCAAATAGGATAACCCCATTTGACATAAAACATGTGATATGGCTGCCATTTTGTTTTTGAACTAGGCCAAAATTGCTATCAGGCTAGCTTTTCTAGCCATATAGCTTTGTGCAAATTTGATGAAACTAGCTGCAATATTTCAAGATTTAGATCACCTTTATGATTTTTAAACAATTAGCTATGGCGGCCATTTTGTTTTTCAAAATGAGGCTAAAATTTTGCATACACAGGTTTTTATAGCCATAAACATTCCCTGCAAATTTGGTGAAGATATCTTTATAAATGAATGATATATTAAGGTTTATGTAAAAACGTGACTCACGGACGGACGGACTCACGGACGCACGCACGTAGGGAAGGCATTTTACAATCTCCTGACCACAGCCTTCAGTAGCAGGCGAGAGATAATAAACAGATGGGCGTAAAGTTAATAAGTCCTTTGCAGAGGTAATCATCAATTCAATAAATAGCAGCAAGTTACCTGATTACAAGTGTTAATAGCCACTCAGCAAAACTTTAAACATAGATTGGCTTCATTGGGGTATACCAAGAAATAAATAGAAGATAGGAAATAACATCAATACACTATAAGGAAATGGAAAAGCTCTCAGAGAGCACAGAACAACCGCCAAGGCCCAGCAGCTCCAAGAAGGCTTATGAGTGCAATGATAAGGAATCATTTTAAAAACATTCCTGGATCCAGACAGTGATGTGTTTCACCTTCAGAATTTCTGTTCCTTGTTCCATTGTAAACATTTCCTGAAACTTTCATCAAAAGTTTTCCCCAACATCTCAAATTATTTTGCAAACAATAAACGAATACACACAATTACATATACCACCTTGTCAAGGGTTAAATATGTCAACAGACCTTCTAAAATAGAAGTTCACCTGTTGAGTTCCCTAACTTGTGGAATTATATTTTCCGTCTCCCTGTCAAAGTATTATTTTACAAGCATTATATTTTTTTGTTAAAAAATTAACAGAATTAATATTGCTATACTTATGTCCACATCAGTGTGCGGGATATTGCAATACTGCCTCTATGATTGTCAATGGTAGATGTTTACAAAATGTAACAGCCAAAAGCAGCTCAAATAAGTAGAGCAGGGGATGTTTACAAAAGGGAACAGCCAATAAAATCAAGTCAAAGAAATACAGCCTGAAAACATGCAAATCCTTTCCTGCAAGTAGTGATAAAAATATCAAAATAAAACTCTGTGGTGGATTTCACAAAATGTCTTAGCCTAATGTCAGGCTCCCAGACTTAAATTTTGGAACATTTAAGGTTAGCATAATTTATTCTCCCCCACATCCCCCAAAATAGTCTTTGGATATTTTGATGTGTTTATTTTTATATGTTTACGAGGTTTTATACTGCAAAATGGCAACCTACAAGAGGTAAATTTTGACAATTTTGACCTGAAATGAAAGGGTCACATGACAAGAAAACCGCTGTTCTTATTTGATAAGCTTTGTCATAGCTGAGACTCTATCTGTGAAAATGGTCTCAGAAAAAAAACTTGGCTGAGCCAATAGGCTACGATTTGAGGCCTGGGTAGTCTTATAAGTCTTAGATAAGTCTAAGGACTTTTGTGAAATCCACCCCCTGATTGCAGATGAGCATCTTTGATCTAACCAAAGTCAAAGTTGGGGTTTTACGTCCCGTTCAACAGCCAGGGTCATATTGGGACAGGTCCTCAGAATTGCCACTTGTGGGACTCGAACCAACAGAGGTGACAGCCTATGATTAGATGCCAAACTTGCTAACCACTAGGCCACTGAGGACCTTTTGATCTAACCAAACCACAGATTTTATTTCAATATAGTTACAGTTACCATAGGGTGGGTGAATAGGCTGAATGTAAATAGTAACCAAAAAATCACACTCAGATCTTTTTTTCATTTCTTTCAGCAAAATTGACCTATTTTGTTACACATTGAAACAAGAAAAAGATAACAAACTGGCATGTTTCCCTGTAAAAAGTTGTGGAATACGGCTCTATTATGATAGATATAGAAAGTAAATTAGACCAGATTATATATTAAGGATGCAATTTTATATGTGAAAGAAGCCATCACAAATGGCCCAACAGTTTTCAAAGTAATCTTTTCTTGAGTCCAATTTTCCAGAAAATATTGTTCCTCATATACAATTTTCATTTTGATTTTCAGTTCAGGAATTGAAAGAATTTGTCCTCTCCTTGAGTTTGAAAAGAATGTATATCTTTGCACACAACATAAAATTGTTAACAGGCATAAAATGGTCAGGTTTCAAAAAGCCCAGTAGTATTTCAGGTAAAGTAAAGTTTAAGGGTATACTTGCTTTTGATTTAACCCAATTTTGAATAATTTCTGAGTTGTGCATGTAGTAAATAGCAAAAAAAAATTCACAAAATCAATTCTAGATCCGGAACACCTTTGGGGAGGACTGAGGCATAGCTATATTCAACTTTGAGTGGAATTATAAGCCTATTGAAAGGTACAGTTTTGTTAAATTATGAGTTCAGACAGACATACAAATAGAAGTGATTATTGCATGGTTCGATGGCAAGGCTAACCTTTTCTGCAACTTTTTATGCTAAAATTAGTCACCAGGGGTTATAGGTACCAAAATGATGAACTTCTCAATCGTGTAAGATAGGTTATTGTAGCATTGTTTATTAATCAATGACAACATGCAACTTGTGCAGGTTCTAGTAATATCCAAGCCAGATTGCTGAAACAAACTTCTTTTTAAGATTAGCGATGAACAACTACGCAGACTTCAGCATGCTCCGAATACTGCAGCAAGGTTGGTCATTCGAGAAACTAAATTTTTGTTCAACTAAAGAAAGGGGATGACTAAAGCTTAGTCCAATGAGAGGCCTTGTTACTTCCCTGATTTGAGTAATTCTGTTCTGTCTGCAATTTTACTATATAAGGGCCAGCATTTAATCGGTTCAATGCTGGACTGGTAGATGCAATATCTGTGCTGGACATTTTGAGAGAACCACTTGGCTGACACATCATGAACTCATAGACCAGCGGCCACATGGGTATTTCAAGGGCAGACCCCAACCGGCAGTAGAGCTAGACACATCCTATTTTGTTTTGTTCTTTGGTGTGTCAGGGATTGGGAAAATATGGATGTGGGAAAAAAGTATTGTTAAAACATATAAAAAATGACGTGTTTCCATGGTAACCTCTTTCTTCACACACAATGCTGAAAAACTCATTTTTAGCAAGAACACGGATTTTATAATAACTGAAATTCTAATTTTAATGTCCATACTAATGTTTATCAGCTCAAGGTATTCAATTAACCAGTATACAACACTCTGTTTTACAATATTACATGAGAAAAACTGGAAATAATCTTTAATTTTAGGGACAAAACAGTGTTTTCCTCTTAATTTATGGAAACCATTGTTTTATGAATGAAACTATTTGCTGCAAACATAGATTCTTTATCCCCTAACCTCTGTTGGTACAAATTGTAAAAATGAATACAAAACATGTCCAATTTGACAATTTTAGAGAGGTTACGACATTTTCAAAAACCTCTAAAGATACGAGGTTACATTTGGATTTTGGACTAGTTATCAGACTCGTCATCATCACTTTCTGAATCTGATGGCGTCATACAGTTTTGACAATCATCACAGTAACACAAACACATTTCAGTACATTGAAAACCTGACTAAAGGTATTGACACTTTCTGTAATCACTGCAGCCACTATCTGTACAGTACATGTGTGTGAGATCTCGGACTTGAATGGGAGCAACAGGTTTGGTGAACATGACTGGAACCAGACCATTTTCCGAAGACTTCCATCCATTTCCCTCTGGATTCCATAAAGCAGACCTCTGGAAATGACTCTGACACCAGATCGAGACTTGGTACCGGGCCCTTTTGACATGTTCCATGAATATGTCTTCAGTTGGTGGAAGTTTTGCTGCAGATTTATCTGTGGTGGAGGCAAAGATGTATCTTAGCTTATCCAAGCTCACACACTGAATCTTCTTGCTCAAATACAGACTAAAAATGTAGGTTTGGGCCCCAGAGAAATCATCAGTGATGTTATCAGATAGTCCAAATGCCTTCAGAATATTTGCTTTAGTCTTGACCACTTCCACCAACTTTGAATAAGCTGTTCATTTCCCAATCTGGAAGAAGGCACCAGTTGTATCTGATCCTGTAAGGGCATGTGCTGCAGGTAATTTCTGGCAGATGTCTTTGCCCACTTTGTTAACAAATGTACATATTGGTATGTATCTTCTCTGGTCTCTGAACTGTGATATGTGTCCAGCATGCATGTAGACAGATGACCCAAGCTTTTCTTTACTTGCATAGTAGAGCAACAGGAGAAGCACATCAGTGTCATTGCTCCTGACAATTATACGTTCATAGTTTGAAGACAGATGTACAGCATGGAGTAACATACCGGTGTCAGCCTCTTCTTGAGGACTGAAAAGCTCTGGCAAGCTGGTTACACTTGCTTTGGTGACCTTTTTGACCATGGAACCTTCATTAAAACCACCAGCAAGAACTTTGGACTTTTCATCAACAATAGAAGGACCCATTGATACAAAGTAATCAGAGACAAATGCAGCTAAAGCAGCCTTGTTCTTAACATTGAGCAAGAATTTTCGATAGTTAAGCACTGTGCGACTACCTTTGATCATATGGGAGGGACCTGTCTCTGCTCCACGCCGCAAACACTCTGACTGTTTTATTGATTGTGTGTTGTCATATTGATCAAATACGAGAGTGATGCATGATATTGCAAGATCATTCATCAACAAAGACTTGACAAGCTGCAGAACCTGATTGGCTAAGTCATTAAATGATGTGAATGAAGTCTCTCTCAGACTCTGCAAAGTGACATACCATCAATGATGTATGCAGTGGTAACTGCTGGGGGCAATCTCTGTAGTACTGTACAAGTTTCTTCAAGCTTTTTAGCCAGGTCAGACTTGACAGTTTTTCTCATCATGCCATCATCATGAACAGGGATGGTGGTACAGTGGTCACCTCATGTTGTAGTACAGTTTCAAGATTAACATCGCGAAATTTTTATACAAACAGCATTCTGTGAAAGAGTAGTTCAGAGTCTACAGCAAGCTTGTTTTTGGTCATGCTCAGCAATGGTTTCCTCATATCAGAAAATGAGAGTAGTTTGGTACGAGGCACTGGGTCCCAGAAACCCTTAGATTTGGTATTTTCCACAATACGTTCACTCATGAAAACCTGACTTTTCTTTGTCCCTCTTTCTAGGAATGAGCATAAACTATTGCTCACAACCTCAGAAGCTACATGTCCAGAAGCAATGTTGATAAGCTCTGGTGGGACTGTGTTTAGGTCAAATGGGTTTTGACAGTGTGTAACAACATCCACGATGTGTTGAACATCATGCTCATCTTTGATTAGCCTTGTTTTCCCAAGGTCTTGATGCTGCTGATTTGGTCTGGTTTCAGAATGAGTTAGTGACTTGAATGCTTCCCTATATTCAGCAGTGATGTGTCGTGTGATCAACCAGTGGGACAGTGCACTTTTACGCAGAATGAACTCAACTACTACACCTTTGCTTTTACCATCTCTGTTTGCAGTCTGTTCTAAGGTTTGATCAGTTGCTACATAATTGAATCTATGGTTGTCTGTCCTCCGTACAACAAACCCACCACTCTGCATGTGTTGGTAACTGTCTGGGTGCTTTTGTGCCAATGCTCTCATATTGGCAATATACATTGGAAGAAACTTTGCATATGTGTGTCTTCCAGCAGCATGCATCCATGGAATGACTTCACAAATTGTATTCAAGTGAAGATCAAAGTTGGCATCATGTTCAGCTCGTAACAAATGCAGAAGTAGATCTCCTCCAAGCAAGAAGTCATCTACCAACCTCCCTGAATTCTTCAATGGCTCATTGGATGAATGGAAACTGCTTCTCTTCAATTTCCTCCATCCGTGTTGAAGCAGATTCCAGATTATTAGTGTGAAATAGTTCATAAAGTTGTTCTTTTGATTGAGCTCTGGTGACTGGATGGTCCTCTCTTGTGATTCACACCATGTGATCATAGATGTAAAGAACATGCAAGAAAGAGCTTCATGCACAGGCTTTATGCCCCTGATACCCGTGAGTATTGCTTTCCCTGCAGCATCTTCTTTGCTGTTTCTGTAGCATAGACATCAGAGTCACACAGCGAATGCAAAAGACCTACATCCCCAAACAATGTACTAAGACTTGCCTGAAAAACCATCGTGAGGTGCATGCCACCAACTCACATTGTTACCTTTCCAGCTAAGGTTGCAGGTTGTGGCCAAAGTATTTCCTGAGCCCTTGAGTGAATTGCCATATCTGCTGTGACAAGGATATGTGACTGGTCAAGAGTTTCTGCTAGCTGGACCAACTGAATTAGAATTGTGTAGATGGTATCAAGATCTGTTGGTGGGGCTCTGATGAAGGGCAGATACCGAACAATCGCAACTGGTTGGCTGGTGTCAGATGTGAGTGAATTGAACCCATTCCAAGATGGTAGAGGCTGACTGTCTCTGGTTTATTAAGACGACTGACCTTCCAAAGAAGGTCTTTCTTCTCTGCTGCAGCATGCTGCAGAGAGAGATTTGCATCAATAATGTCATTGTGTAAAACTGAAGTAGGCTGTGGATGCTCACATGGCTTGTGGTACCCAACACCTTTATATTCCTATGTTTCATACCACAGTTATGTACAACATAAAAATTTTTATGCTGGGTCATTGTTGTTTATGATGACTAGGTAAATATTAGATCTACATTCTACAATTTACTTAGTTCAGTGAGATCTATTGTGCCATATTTCTGATTGAGATCTATTGTGCCATATTTCTAATTTTTTGAAGGTATCAATGTATCCCACAGCTTCAGAGTATTTACCTTGTATTGGAGTATCAGCATCTAATTTGCTTGTGGACTTTTGTGGTGGTCATGGAAACATGTTCATCAGTATGATTGACAGCACATCGCTTGTACACAACTGCTGCCATGGCATGTGTGGTTGACTTCCCATCCAAGGTTTTCTCGTTTTGATCAAAGTTGTCTATTGCAGCATCTTTTTGTACTCTTCCATTACCAGAATCTTGCAGGCCTGTTGGTACATAAACATCTTGTCTCTGTTGGTTTATGGCTGCTGAAGTCAGGAATCTGCAAACTTCATCATATGAAATGCTGTGAGCCATAGCATGGAGCTCTTGCAAAAGTTGTTTACTCCCAAACTCATGATGAATATATAGAGCCAAACCAAGAGTTATAGGTGACCAGATGCTTTGTGACTTGCTAATGATATCATGGCAGATTGAAATGGTGGCAACATCATTTTTGGTTGCGTTATCATCGCTACATTGTGTGACATTGCAAAATGATGTACCATCTGTGAGCCAACTAAAGAAATCATACAAGACTGGTACAAATTTGGCACATTGATCAATGCTGATTTATGATGATGGATCATAGTGCCTTCTTGATTCTGCTATGTCTGACATTTGTCTTCGGAGTATGCCAGCTGCCATATGCAGAAGCTGTATTTCATCAATATGTCTTGTCTCTGGCTTATCAAAATATTCTGCATCATCTTTCTGTTGTAAAGTTCGTAGTTCTGAAGCTTTGCGAAGTGCATCTCCCACAGTAACTGTGGTTGAACAAACCAGATCAGAAACTCCTCATCGTTCAATGAAAACAATTCTTTCTGAAAAGTAATTTCTAAGTTTGGCTTTCAATTTCCAGGAATAGACATCAACAACTATGTTCAAAGTTTTTAGTTCACTCAAAAAGTTGAAGCGTATCTGTGACAGAGTTGTCACTTAGTGGTTGTAGAAGCAGAGTTACTGGTAAAAATGTGATTTTTACAAGCATAAATGTTGACGGGGGTTACCATGGAAATATGTCATTTTTTATCATTTTTAGCTAATTTTTTTTCCCACATCCATATTTTTCCAAGCCCCAATACTCTAAAGAACAAAATAAAATAGGATGTGGCTTGCTCTACTGCTGGTAGGGGTTACTCCTATTTTAGGCCTCTTTTTCAGAATAGCCACTAGTCTATCAGTCACAGGGTAAAACCTGTAGTTAAGGTAAAACCTGCTGATTTAATTAAGGATTGATATGAAATCATTTGTTTCTCTTGCAGGGTGAAACCTGTCAAAAATGATAGTTTAGGTTTGATCATTTATTTTACCGGGTAAAACCTGTGACTTAAATTTCATTTGCAGGTTTAGTCTTTGGGTTAGGACATGTAAATTATTCCAATGTCTTGTGTCTGAATTTCAGGGTGAAACCTGGGTTGTACGAAGTATGTTTATGTTTTGATTTACAAGGTGAAACTGAGGCTCTGTGATGTTTTTGTATTGAATTAATGTTATTGATAGAATGAATCCTTAGGTTCTGTGAGGTTTGCACAGTGAATTCATGTCATTGATAGAATCAATCCCGAGGTTCTGTGAGGTTGCACAGTGGATTCATGTCATTTACAGGGTGAAACCTGAAGGCTATGTTAATATGTCATTTGTTTCAACTAAAATAAAAGCTACTGTCTATGATGACTGAGTGATGATGAACTCTGTTTTTCCAGTTAGGATCCACAGCTGCAGCCTTGTATTCAAGCTAAACGTCTGAAGTTGTTACAAAGCCAGGTTAATGTCCATATTTGATTTTATTGTCAGCAGTATTGTATGTTTCAGTTCAGCCCCAACTTAGTTGGTCACTGTATGATATTTACACTACCGCTTATTCTTTAATAAACTTGCATGGTTTTCAGAAATATCCCTCTTTGTGTTTCCTGGTTACCAGATACCTTTTCAAGAATTACAACGGCTCGGCACGCTACACTAACTTT
Source organism: Sabellastarte sp. h YS-2021 (assembly GCA_964017235.1). NCBI lineage: Eukaryota > Metazoa > Annelida > Polychaeta > Sabellida > Sabellidae > Sabellastarte > Sabellastarte sp. h YS-2021. The sequence continues at coordinate 2,960,877 of OZ024939.1, read as the reverse complement.
GAAGTAAAATTTCATGTCCTAGGTCTACCTGTATGATCATGAAAAATAGATTTTCAGATTGCTGATTAAATTTCACATAAGAAACAACCCTCAGACCTTTTGGCGCTTCCCACAAAAATAAATACTAAAAAAAAACACTTCAAATTTACTCACAACCATTGAAAATTAAACTTACAATACATCACTTTGTATAAGTGTTTCTGATTGGTTACAGTTCAAATTTATTTTTACTCCATTTTTTCTGGCAAGCTTGAACCCGTGGCAACTTATTAAATTTTGCTATTTTATTATTGTTATCTTATTATCGCTAGATCTTATTAAAACTTCCTTTAATTGGTGCAAATATGATATTACAATGACATTACAGAGAAAATGAAATATTTGTGTCATGTTTCTGAAAAAAGCTTAAGCTAAAAGATATATATGGTAAATTCTAACATATATATGTGTGTTTTCATGGTGACTTTTATGACTGTGCTTAATATTCTGACCCTATCACCAAAACTTCCTTACAACTCCATTCACACTTTACCGATAACATTCCCCAGTATGCCCCCATAGAATGGTAAGATTACTTTAAACACTGGCTATGTGTTGCAGCATTCTGTAAATTTTATTTCTCACTCAATTTCTGTTCCATAAAAAACTCACCCTGGATCTGTATTCACAAAGATTCTTAGAATTTTTCTTAGAATTGCACTTAGTCTAAGAAAAATTCTAACCTGTGCACAAATTTCTTTCTGATTCTATATTTAGAATGCTTCTAATCTAGCAATTGTTTTGTGAATAGGTTTTTATTCTAAGAATTAGAAAGTTGTGTAATTAAGTTTAATTCTAAGAAAAATTTAAAAAATCTTTGTAAATATAGGCCCTGGTCCCTTTAAACTGCTTATACAGTATAAACCATAAACTCACTTATGTGTTTTTTGCTGTTTGTGTCATGTGAGAGTAATGACTTTAAACGTTCCTGATAATTAAGGGGCCTACAACCACGATGATCAAGTTAGGGTTTTATTTGTCTATTTGTGTACTTATTTTTATACTCAGCGCAATATCTCTATATACTACAGGACTCAGAGTGCTATTTAACCCATCTGACTGCACAGGTACAGTCCCAACTGACAAGTAACTCACATTCCCCTAACTGAAAGACAGGCTCAAGGATGACCATTTATCAACGTCCTTGAGGTTCTTTAGCCTGCCACAAGGGATAGAACCCAATGACAGAGGACCGCCATTTTAAGTGGTCATCCGAGCCACTATGTATCTGCCTGTACCTGGGTTTGAACCCACGTCCTCCGAGTTCCTAGACAAGTGTGTTACCCGCTGGGCCACAGTGGCAGATTTAAGGTACGTTCAGCAGCCAGGGTCATATGGAGACAGGTGTTCAGCTTGGTCACTTGGGTGAATCAAACTCACACAGAGGTAACAGTCTGTGATTAGATACCAAACCTGCTAACACCCTAGTTCACTGAGCATATTCTAACCACTAGGGTAACAATGTTTAAGCTATGTTACTAATGCATTTTGTGAGTTTATATCTTTGAAAATGTTGGTCCCCTTTGTGAGAAAAAAATGGACATTACAATCATGTGGTACAAACGTTTATTATCCAAGACCCAAAGTATTTAATCTAAAAAAGAGGAAAATACAGTTTAGGAAATATGAAACCACTTACTATCAATAAACTATATGACAAACAGACGCAAAATGTTTGTTAAGTTTTCACATTAATGTAAGCTACAAATATGTTATATACATCAAATGAAAGGTAGTTTAGTATCTTACACAGCTTCTGCTCGTTTGTTTTTGCATTAAAATCCTTGTAGAAATAACAGAGAAATTATTAGATAAACATATTTCTACATTTACTGGTCTCCCTTTTGGAATTTTTTATTTCTCTAAATATTTACCTAGTTTAGTTATTACTTCCGCACAAATGGTGTAAAATAAAAGTAAAACACCCCTCATCAGACATGAAAATTAGATCAATAATTAAGAATGACAATACTCTTATAATATTGTCATCTTCATTTGTGATATATTTTTATGTCATTTGAGAAGTTGTACATATGTGTATATCTACATATGTTTATTCACCTTTTTCTAAAATATAGGGACCATGAGCCTGAAATGAATAAAACAAAAATAAATGAAATAACATATCATTTTTTGCAGATGTTCACCCGTCAACAACATCTACCCAATTAAACTGTGTCAGAATTAGATAGGACGCGTTAGGATGGGGAAGTGTGAAGTTAACCTAAGGTGCAAGATCTCAAAAATCAAGAAGTGGAGGGAAAACCATTTCAGAGGCAAAATTAATTTCAGATGCACATCATGCTTGCATTAATAAGCAATGAGGTTACTTCTAACTACAGCTCTAAAAGGAGTGTGGGTAGAAACAAGGTTTGCCTGGTGGAATTATAGGCAAAAACTAGATCAAATTATCAACCAACAACCCAGAAAAAGTGGATATCATTTTGTGTGTTGTAACACTTTATTGCATTATTAACCCCTTTACAGCCACAACAAACAGTTCCGGAAAACATACTAAACCTCACCTGCAGACAGTGCTGGAGAAAAGGACACTGGAATTTTAATTGAGATTTGGACTAATATCAGTCCAGAGGTGGATTTATTTTATTTATGTTTGGGGGTTTTAAACGTCACTTTTAATATATTGTATAGGTGATATCACGAGGGGTAGTTTTATGGACAGAGGAAACTAGTGCATACAGATGGTCAAGGGTCTGTACTGTAAACTGATGACCAATGGTAAACAACTATCAACTTTCGCACTTGAGGTCGGGCTGGGAACCAAACCCTGATCTCAGAGGTGGGTGGTGAGAGTGTTACCACTCTGCCACCAAGGCCCCCCCCCTCCAGAGATGAATTAACTTTGAGGAGGAACAAGACACCCATCTTGAGTGGAATAAAACCTTGATAAAATGAAGAGTTTTAGAGTTGTGCATGTGATATTGCAGAATAATAACAAAAATGCAGGATCTGTAGTCCGGATCGTCTTTTAGGAAGAGAATGCCAAGGGTAGATCCCCCATTGCGTGAAATATATAACCCCGATCAGAATTTTATAAGTTAGGCACATTGAAACCAGGCAGAGAAACAGATGGACAGACGGATGTCATTACAGGAAAGTTTTGCCCTAAAACTGATAATTGTAAAATAATGTGATTTTGTAGGGTATTATAGGTTTTTACAGGCATGCCATGAATCATTACAGCCCAAGGCAATGAAATGCCTGTGAAAACCTATAGTACCAGTGCAAAATCACAATATCTGCATTTTTGTCATTATAATTCATCTGAAATCTCATAAATCATATTATTACTAACATTACAATGACAGTTACAAAGGGTATATGTGTCTGCTCATTTCCTTAAATAATTTCCGTTTTTATGGTAAATATTTTACAGTCTTTTTGACCTACCGATATCATTAGACAGATATTTTTACACTGCTTCTTTTCGTTTTTGTTTGATCAAGAAGTGAGAGTAAAATATTTGTAAACAAATAATTGATGACGTCAGAGGTTAGCCACTAATAGTTCAGCACTCTCATTAACAACCCGCCACTGAGTGAAACGTGAATTACACTGTTTTTACCACACACATAAAGCAATGTTAATGTGCTAATACTTCACACCTGCATAATAATATTGGACATTATGTAAATAACAATCAATTATATTATTATAAAAAGAATTCACACTCAACGAAGTGATATTTACATATTCTTTCTGAAACTTATCAAAAAAAACTTCACAAAGGTTATTTTTACATTTAATATCCACCAGAAGTAAATGAGTTTATATTTGACCAAAGATGTGGTTTCCAAAACACTTATTGATGAAATATCAGCTGTGAAATATACCCATAGTAATTGGAATGCAAACAACTTCTAATTTAACTTCAGATTTTTGCACAATTTTGTACATATTTTAATGTTATAAAAACAATTATAAGTTCTGTAGAAATATCTTTTTACGAATGATGTGTAGGACACATATGTAGGTCACATATTCAATGAAATATTAATGAAAATCAACATTGTTTTTTTATTCATAAAACAAATTATCCAGAGTAAAGAGCGCAAGTGAATAGAAAAAAATATCATTTATTTTTAGTACTTAAATCCAAAACAGTAGATCGCAGATAATAAACAGCCAAAATGTTTATTACTTGATTTAATTAGTCCAGATTAGACAGGCAGCGACTCGGTGGTGTAGAACACAACACTCACCTTCAACTTAAGATCTATTTATTTGGGGTTTTACGTAACTTTCAATATTGTACAGCTCATATCGCGACTGGTAGTTTTGTGGGCAGAGGAAACCAATACATACATTTTAGTCAAGCTTCTGTACGGTAAACTGTTGACCATCGGTAAGCAACTACCAACTTTCCCACATAAGGTCCGGGGTTTGAACCACTGACCTCAGAGGTGGGAGGCAAGTGTGTTACTGTGCCACCCTGCCCCCACCTTCCACTTAAGAGGTAAGTTGCTCAAGCCCTGAAACCAACCCTGTGTGAGAAAGTTGTGAGAAAGTACTTGCTTACCCATGCCCAGCCGTTTACAGTGCAGAATCTTGACCAAATGCTATGTACTGGTTTCTCCTGCCCTTAAAACTAGCTGATGTGATAAAACTGATAACTCTGTTGAAAGAGATGTTAAATACAAATAAATCAACTTAAATACAGGCTAGATGTGGCACCAATGCTGAATCAAATTTGGGCTTTTATGTCCAGTTACTTGGCTGACCTCATATCAAGATCATCAAATTTGCTAACAAAGTTTATGTTAAAGGCCAGAAAACACAAATAAAAGTGTTTAACAAAAGGAAACAATTGTGATTTGATGATATCATTTGAAGCTCTCTGATAAATAAGAGTTTAGCTAGACTACTGACATTGCAAGAAAATAGCATAATCTTGTTACATGTTCCAGCAAAGTTACATATTCATGCATAATAAAACATTATTTTGAGCTATTTACAACATCGATTAAATCCTGTTTTCCTTAAGGCATAGTCTATAGCTTTAAACACTTAAAAAGCAAGCAAAAACAAATATGTTTAGCTATTGTAAAATCTAGTATATGTGATGATAAGTGTCTCTTGATTTGTGAGTTTGCCATCTTTACTCATGCATTGTTAATATTTATAATGAAAGCTTCACACTAAACTAAATCTGTCACGACCTATTACACCAGTTAATAGACTTGTAAAATTCGAATTTTTACTTTTTATCTTATATTTATATTTACTTCATTAATCATAATCTACATTATGTAAATTAATCAACAGTTCACACATTTCATGTTACTCAAATATGATTCAAGACAAATACGCACCATCACAACATGGTACAATATAATTTGATATGATCTGACGATTAAGTTTGAAGTGACCATGCTATATCTTGAGTAAATGCACAAACAACAACAATAGCTCATATGAAATTTTTGTTTAAAATACATTTTTGACTCTGTATAAAATATTGTAAGTTTTCCCCTTGATAAATTTATTGCTAGACTGAAACAAATTTATGAAGATATATGGTTATTGGAATGCTTAAGGATAAGCATTCTGATTATCAATAGTGTAGGAAAGAATCAGGAACATAAGGAACACTAGTCGAGTGACATGCTTATTTTCTGTTGAGTGCTATTTTGTATTCACTATTTTAATCACTATTAAGTGTTTTTGGTATGTTGCTATATATATTTTGTATGTTTCTGCTATGTCATACTTAAATATGAAAAAAAAAATGTTGCAACAAAGTTATTCCTGCATAAAGCACTAACCTCTGCTTGAAATGACAATTTTTTCTTTTATTTCTAAATCAATGTTGAATATTTTTAACAGTTGGGTTCAGTTTTTATCTGAGCTTTTCCAATTGGTTTTGGTGCAACCGTAGCATTATTGTATCCTTTTATTTAAAACAAGGTCATTGTAATTTCCATTGTCAGCACAATCTTTACAGAATTTGGCTCTACACATACATTGTAAGCATATATAGTTGAGATGCCATTACTTTAATTCATCCCACTTTGTCTAAGTTGTATGGGTAATTGATTTCATTAAACATATGTTAAACACACATTAGCATTAAATCAGATTTCATACTATATTTCTAGTTAAAAATTTTAATTTTGACCTTCCATTCGCCATGCGCCAATGTATGTTGTGTTTTCCAGTTGAAAAAAGTAACCATAAATCCATTTGTACTCTGTGACAAATGTGTACAGCTGTTTAGACAGTTCTTCCAGTTACAACAGTAACCTTAAAATGCTGAAATATTCTTTTCTATTCATTGACACAACTGTACTGACATTGATTGTGCTATAGAATGTAGTCAAAAATGATGCTACACTCTATTATATTTTAACACTTATATACATGACTTTGTGAGATAACCTTGGGTTACAAACTGTAACAATAAATGCTGCAAAACTCTAAAGTTGTTGCTTTTCTTATTTTATATATGTATTCTCAGTGACTATGTGATGGGACTTTTGATTATTATTCCGGATCATACTCTGTGTTTCTGGATTGCCAGAATCACTCCTTTTCTGTGTGGTTAGCTGTTCCCTTTTATCCTGGTATTTACAGCAAAAGATCTCCTTGAAGGCTTTCTTAAACTCTTCTGAGGCGTAGTTATAGATGAATGGATTTGCAAGTGAATTACCATAGGCCATACAGTGCCAGATGATGCGGAACACTTCATAAAAGGCAGGTGTCGGTAGTTTATTGAAATACGACAGAATGGAATTGATATGAAGAGGAGCCCATGATACCCCAAATACGACCACAACTATGACAATGACTTTGCAGGCTCTTGCTGTGCGCTCACGACTAGACTTGTTGAGAGTTGTGCCTTGGTTGATACGGAGGTGAATGACTATAAGCATATACAAGCAGCAAATTAACGTAAGCGGGATGGCGTAGGCACAAACAAAGAAGGACATGAAGATACTCCATGTGTGTTTCTTTTCGATGCCACAGTAGGTGTACACATCAAATGTATTTATGCGATGATATTTGATGATGGGAATATTCACAGCCAACATAATCATCCATATAATTGCACACAGGCACACAGCATTTTTGCGGGTTCGAAAGCGAGCTGTCTGGTTGGAGCAGACCACAATAAGAAACCGTGTCCAAGCAATGGCTGTGAGAGTCCAGACAGTCACATACGCTGTCACATAGAGGAAATACTGGACAAGTTTGCATGAGAGATTCCCATATGGCCAGCTGAAGGCGGCATACTTGTAAGCCTGGAATGGTACACATATAACCAGGAAAGATATATCTGATATGGCTAGGTTCAACAGAAGGATATTAGTTACTGTTCTCATTTTACGTCTTGAGAATATGACATATATCACAAGGCTGTTTCCAACGGTGCCTATCAGAATAATAAACGAGAAGATAATGGGTACCACAATGGTCCAAAGGTATAAGTAAAACATGGTGCTTCCATCCCATTCTGCTGTTTCAATATTTCTCGGGTTTTGTGGACAGCCGCTAAGATTATTCACAGTAGGCCCGAAAGGTCCGTCACACATTAATATACCAGTCAGGTTTCCATCATAGGTGCCACTATTATTATGTATCCAGTCACTATTGTTGTTATTCCCATATACTTTTATTATAGGCTGAGTGTCTGATTCTTTCTCATCTGCCATGGTAACAGGAAGAGAGGCTATTTACAAGAAATGAGATAAAAAGCATTTGATAATAAAACCACATTGATGTATTGCAGTCCAAACAGTTTTGGAGGGCCTGTAATTGCAGCAACTATTGACACAGGCGAATTATTCTAACCTTATGTTTTCTATTTTGTAAATGTATTAATACACTGTCTTAGATATATTTATTTACAAAAGACAAGATTTCAGGCTTGTGTTCTTTGCCCTGAAATAATTTTGCAATAATGTTTTTATTTTAAATAAGAAATTATTTCATTAAAATACTTCGCAATAAATAACTTAACCCAAGTACAAGACAGCATTTTAGTATGAAATATAAGCTATATTGTTGATCTTCAAAATTGTTCTGAGCATTTTTTATTCCACTGATGATTACGTACACTGATGAATACATTATCCATATGCCAATTAATCATTATTCAACAGAAATCATTCTTTGACCTTGAATTTTTAAGCTTCAGAGATAACTCAATTTATAGATAATCACAATGTCAACTGAGGATTCTTATTACTGCAAATGCTTCATGTGGTAGTTCATTTATATTCCAATGTGTGGCTCAGCATACAAAAACAAATGTGGCTTTTCTATAGCTACCAATAAAGCCCATCCTTCCAAATGTGCTATTTTTCCTTTATCCCAGTGTGTCCCTGGAGATGGATACTCCTCACACATAATCAAAGAATTAAACTGGGTCTTTTATACCCAATAACTATCACTGAAAACACTGATAAACCACGCTGAGATTGCTCATAAAATTTGGACTGAAAACCAGCAGTGCTGAGTTTTTATACCTGGTGATTTGTATTTCAAGTTCAAATTTAGATGCATGTTAAATCTGTGTCCTACAGTTTCATTGGATTTGAGGATCTCTTTTTTTCTGATGAATGATGTGGGGGACTTTAACTCAATGAATAAATATATAGTTCTTTCTTTGGCGTTAGGATAACATGTTTGGATGAAGTAATAGTCGCATAATATTGATTGAGGCTTCAATTTTTACAAAATGATATAAATTCAAATTTAGAAATTTGTTTTCTTTAGGGGGGATATTCAGATGCAGTTTTATCCAATACACATTTCTTTGTAAAATTTCATCAGCATGAGATTTATATCTTTAGAAAAAATATTAGGCAACGGGTATTTTAGCATAATAGATCAATCATGTAATCATAGTTCAATTACAAGGATTTGGGTTTAGAATCCTTGCACCATCATATATCAAATTGACTGTCTATTTTTAACCTCCAGTTGGTCCCACATATCAGTTTAACTGGATAGCCTTGATTAGATAAAGAATTCAAAACAACAGCATGTAATTCTACTGATTTTTGTTGATTAATATCTCCTGAACAGAAAACATTAATGTTCCATGTATCAACATTGGCATTTTTTTCTATTTGATGGATTTTGATAGTTTCATCTCATTGTTTAAAAACCCAGATGAAATATTTAAAAAGACCAAACCTGGAAATAACTTTCCAGATTAAGCGTTGATATATTTAGTCCAGGGCAATGTTTAGTGAGCTGACTCTTTTTAGTCTAATGGATGCAAGTGTTTTACCCAAGCTATTCAAGTCTCCTCAAGTGTGATATTCATGCTTCTCTAACATCTGGGTGTATTAATGGACTTCGTTCTTTCTTTGCACCATTTCTGGAAATAAAGAAAAAAGGGAGCAATAGAAATGGAACAAAAGTGGTATAAAGATTCTGCCCATGTTTATGGGAAAGATAAAAAATGGAGACTGTGATCCATGTGTGTCTTTTGGGATGATATAAATCTTCTCACTTGCTGGCTTGATACGGAAGTGTATTAGTGTCAGGTTACCAAAAGAAATTGCTTTGAAATAGTTCAGAGTAAAAATCAGATTGATAATCAATGATTGGGAAAATGTTTCTCATCAATTTAACACCATACAAAAACTTTATTTTTCATTATTAATTTATTAATCGACATTAAAACTTGATTAATCTGCTTTAAAACAATGCAAATTTTTAACCATTTTGAAAAATCCTTGGAGGTGTACAGTCTGCTAAGTAACCTGGCCCTTTTAACAGAAGACTATTGTAACTCTGGAAATTGAACTATTTTTTTGGAATTCTAAACTTAATGTTTATTGAAAAATGATTATCGAATTGGGTTTTGGTATTGTGCTTTGAAGTCTACCTTGGCGGAATTTAAGTGCTATAAAAGCCTTGATTGAATAGAATTATATCATTTGTATAAAGGTGATTGAACAAAATATTATGCTGGTAAAACAAGTTATAAAGTCGATTTAACAAGCTATAAGTTGATGACTCCAACTAAAGTTTAATTTACCTATAATAATAATAATAATAATACAGAAACACTTGTACAGTGCAAAATTGACAAAGATCCTGAAAAACGCTGGGATTCAACAAGTGATAGTCCTAAAAGCTGGCAAAGCCATAATAAATGAATAAATAATTGTTTATTTCAGCCATGCATAACACCAAATCACAGTGTAGTACAGATATTACAAACAATAGCACTTGACATATAGATAATTATAGACTCATGTAAAATAATTATACTTAATAATAATCAATAATTAATCCTGGCTTATTGAAAGGGAGGCAGGTAAAGCATAAGCTTGTAAGCTGTGCTTCCCCCACAAATCTTAATGTGAACACAATGTAGAATGTAATACGACTATGTTTAAGAAATTCTTTCTATATATAATTAATTATATGCCCATAATAAACTGAGTTGAGAGATATGATTATATTTTCTTATTCTTTGTAAGACTCAATTATATCCCTTTTCAACACTGAATAAATTTTTGAAAATAACCAGTAAGCGCCCACCAGGGAAGACTTTAAAGGCGGGTATGCTAGTCAGAACAGGCAAGTGAGGAGTTGGCTGTGAAAGCCAGTTCTATCTAAGAAATCAATTTCATTTTCAAATGTAACTTAGCAATAACACCCTTTCATAAGCAGATATTCTTTTTGGTCTCAAGTTTTCTTTTCTTGTGCAAGATTCTTTGAAATACAAAAGTGAAGTGTAAGTGGAAGGAAGATAAATTTGGTGAAAAATCACAGCAACATACGAGTTAGATGTATATTCTGATCTTGTCACAGAAAATCATAAATTACTGAAGCATAAAGGAGATCCAATAAACACTGTATGTGATGAACATAAAATGGTTAAATACAACTGAAATATCAAGGCAACCTGTTTTTAGCAAAGCTGTCTCATAGTTGTCTTCATTTTCTTTTGAACTCTAAAATGAAATCTGTGTTCTTTAAACATACTCATTCTGAGAATTGCAATTTTTTGTTATCTGAATATATTTTTAAAAATAAAATATGTTTTTTTGTGTGTGAAAATACACAAAGCCAATCAACCAAAGTATTTAATGGGTTATCTTTAACATATTGGGAAAAGTCCAATCAACATACAGATCACTCACAATTGTTTCCCTGATTGGCTAGAGTGGATTTTGATGTTCAATGTCTCCTCTATTTTAAGATTCAAAGCACTGGTTGACCCACCTCGACTAAATAAGTACAGCACAATCTATATAGTGACTGATATTCACCTAACTCAGGTACTCTCCTAACCTGCGAGTCTCAGGGAAGACCATTTGTCAACATCCCATAGATTCTTTAGCCTGCCACTGGAGATAGGACCAAATGACACAGCACTGGTAATTTATGTATTCATCTGATTTAGATTTATATTTTGTTTTACATGGTGTTCAACAGCCAGGGTCATATTGCGACAGGTAGTTTACGGGTGGAGGAAACAGTGTATACTAGTTGGTCAAGATTATGCACTGTAAACCTCCGGGCATCGGCAAGTAACTACCAATTTTGCAACATGAAGTACCCAGGCCGAGATTCGAACGCGCGACCTCAGAGGTTTAAGGCAAGAGGTTTAAAGCAAGCTACACCACCAAGCCCAAGCCTGACCCCTTCCCCCCATGTGTTCATCTAAGCCACAATATATCTGCTGTACTGAGAAGGGAAGCTAAGGCCCAAGAAATTTTGTTGCCGATTTTCCCATAGTGGCATATTAATGATGTTTCAAAAAACTTAAATAAATAATTGTACTTTTCCCCCTTCTCTAACTTTATATCCTTTCACAGTTTTTACTCAATTTCAGTTGAACAAATGAGTCATACTGGGAGCAAAGATACAAAGAAAAGTATATTCACTTTATTATTGATTTTCATTGAATATGAAAGAAAAGCTGAAATAGCAACAGAGAAAAATCTGAAAATCTGTCAAATGTAAAGAATGACATTTCATTGATACTGTTTTTCACTCTATTGAAAAGTAGAAAACATTTTCTTTTGTGAAAAGAAATTCTATATAAAGAAGTTTGCACAAATGTGTGGCTAGAACTTTTTTACATTTACTTCTTATGGCAACTGCCTTAAATCTGCGTAAACAGGAAATACACAGAAAAAAACCCCTTAAAACTTTAGACAATAACAATCCCTGATACAGATAATAATGAGTTCTATAATCTGAGTAGAATGGTGGCATTCTTTTAATACAAAGTCAATTTGCCACTTGTATACTTTCCACATATTCCACACTTGTATACTTTCACACAAGTTGGTACATCTCTTAAATTGTCATAACATAAAAGAAGTAATACATCCAAGCAATACATCCAATCTCCAACGAATCAGTATCATTGATACATATAAAATTTAATTTTTATATTTGTATATTGATTGGTCACATCTGTATACATGGCAATAATATAAAACCACATCTTTCTCTCTTACAAAGTCTCCTAAGTTTCATTTGCATGATATTTCTATCAATATTTTACCAACAATAAGTCCTCTTTTTACAATTGGTTTGACTCTGATCCATAACCTTGGTTGATGAAAGGTATGAAAACAACAATAGGAAATCAATAAAATGTGTGTCTGAAGGACGAGGATTGTGTGTTTTGTCTTCTTTTCTGATAAAATTTCAAAATATTCATCAAGAAGATTATTGTATTTGCATCTTCCTCAATTATTTCCAATAATAAGTAAAATAAGCCATAATTTATTAAACGAATACAAAAAGTAGCTTTAAAACATGTCCATAATTACTGGCCCCACTGAATATTAAAAACTTCCAATTTCTAATTTGGGATTGTTTTTACCATTTCTGAAAAGATTATAATGCAACAAAAATATGAGAAACTCAGTGAAAATACGTTTTCTGTTGATGTATATAACATATTTGTTGATACCATAGTTAAAGAAATATAAACAAGAAATCTGCACTTTTTGACAAATCTGAGAGGCTAATTATCCATGGTAACTGACACTGGGGAATATAAGAAATATTTCCTGGTCTTTATTCCCAATATGGGTCCAATATGGGTCATGGAAGAAAATAAAATTATCATTTAGTAAATAAAGTGAATTGCATAGGTTATACCACGATGGGTAGTTTTAAGAGCTGAAAAAAACAGTACATATTAGATAGTCACGATTTTGTACTGTAAACTGTCCACAATCAGTAAGGAACTAGTAACTTTCCCAAATAGGGTCTAGGATTTGACCACAGACCTCAGGGGTGGAAAGCAATTTTGTTAGCCATAAAACGACCGAGCCCATGATGAAGTATATTTATTTATTTGGGATTCAACATCAATTTCAACACTCTATTGGTCATTTCACCACTTGTTCTGATTTTAAATCCAGTGGAGAGGGGTGAGGGCTACTCTAACTGATCCTATTAAAAAGATGGAAATTCTGATAATCCATATAATTTATGCGATATGAAAATATAAGTCCCATGACTGAAAACATCAGCCTTATGCCTTGTTCCTGTCCCGCAAATAGTCAGAAAGGTTTTTCATAACACTCGTTTGCAGGAGCCAGGGGACTTCCATAACTTCTCAACACCAGAAAACTGGTGTTTTTATGTCAGAATGCACAAGAAAAATAATATCAGAAAATAAATAAGTCACAATAGCTTTAAGATAGTTATAGTACCAAAAAGGATTAGTTGGGGCCACAGTGGTAGAGTGGAAACAATGTCGCCTCCCACCTCTGAGGTTAGTTTCCCGGCACGGCCTCAAGTGGGAAAGTTGGTAGTTGCTTGCCGTTGGTCGGCAGTTTACAGTACAGAAACTATATGTACTGGTTTCTTCTGCCCTTCCAACTACCCGTCGTGATATGACCTGTAGAGTGTTGAAAGCGACATAAAACTCCAAATAAATAAATAAACAAAAGGATTACTTCTAACTACCTTATGATTGAAAAGATTTGGCGTATCTTCTAAGATGAGAAATGGTCACTTGCGAAGGTTTTAAAGCATGCTTAATATTTTTGAGCATCTGCCAACTGTGTGATTATGCTCCCAATCTTTATGACTAAATCAAGTCGTACCACCAAAATGTTCTATTTTGGACAACATTTCTGTATTGGAGCTGTCGGAGTGGCCCACGGAGGTGCAGTGTTTCCACACTCAACTCACACTACTGAGATTGGTGGTTCAAACGCCTGACCCAATGTGGGGAAGTTGGTAGTTTCTTACAAATCTCAGCAGTTTACACTGCAAAACCTTGACCAACTGTATATACTGGTTTCCCCGCCCCACAAAACTATCTGTCATGTTATGACCTGTACAGTGTTGAAAGCGACGTTAAAACCCCAAATAAATAAATGGAGCTGCCAGGAAGGAAACTGATCACAGTGAAACATGGATATAATCTAAACTACTTCAGATTATTGTTGATGAATCCCTAATGACAGAAGCGGAAATATATTGCAAATTTATAGCCTTACCATATGGTAACAAAATACACTTGCTATTAAGCCCATCAGACAAACCTGACCAATTTAAGACTATCCAATTTGCATACATATCCTACCTAAAAAGAGTTAAACTGTCACAAACCATTTCAAAAGAAAACATTTATGACATTTATCCTTAACCTGGTATCCAAATTTCGCTTTAATGTCTTGGTAAATTCACTTTCACTTGAAACTCTCTCAGAAAGATGCTGGTTGATGCTGTGAAGGCAATTGTTTGTATGGCGAGATTAATATTGATTTCAAAGGCCAAGCAGCTTTACACTTTTTAGGTAAACTTCTGTTCCCCTATAGCAGAACCCTGATGGCTGTCTTTTTACACAACAGATAGTCTTCACCATGGTTTTATATAAATAAGTGTCATTTATTTGCTGTTGTCTTAACTTATTGTGTCTTCCATTTGCCATTGTGTAAAAATGTGTTGATTAACATTTATATTGATTCCCAGAGAAAGTGACCTAGTGTAACTTCTTATCAATGTTTTAGGTGCTGTAAAAATGCTACCTATGCAATTTCAAGTGCTATTGGGCCATTTATTACCTCCTACAACGAGAATGTAATTAGCAGAGTGGTATTTTTTCTGTTTAATTATTTAACCCAAATGATGGTGAAAAGTTTATTTATTTATTTTATTTTGTTTGTTTGGGGTTTAATGTCCCTTTCAACACTGTACAGGTCATATCACGATGGGTAGTTTTGTGGGCAGAAGAAACTAGTACATATTGTTGGTCAAAGTTCTGTACTGTAAACTGCTGACCATTGGTAACAGACTACCATCTTTCCAACATATGGTTTGGGGTTTGAACTGCTGACCTCAGAGGTGGGAGGCGAGTGTGGAACCACTGCACCACTGTGGCCACTTAATAAAAAGCAAAACATATCTTATTAGACATATACAAAAAATGCATATCCCTCCTGAAGATAAGCAATATAACAATGGTGCTAGACACACTTAAATATATCTATTATATTGTCATCTTCATCTGTAATGTATATTTTGTATATTTACCAAAGGTCTAAAAGTCTTAGCCTAAAGTTGACTGGATTTTTATGCAAAAGTTAAGTCTAAGACTGGGCTATGGCTGTTTGCAATTGCATCCCCCAAGTCTCATCTAGTCTCATCTGGTATCGCTGTCAGCATTTGTGTTGTCCAAGCTCAAGATATAACGTACAAAATCTTGGAGAGCAATTAAAACAGCTTCAGTGACAAGCCATAGAGCATTGACTTTTGGTTATGTGGAAACGCGCACTAATGATCTAATCACCTTGGCTTTTTGCGTGTGTACAGAAAATCAAAGAATCTTGAATATCTCATTGTCTAAGGTGATAATGAGACAATGGACAGAACTGAATGTCTGCAAATTGGGCTCCACCACCAATTATGGTTGATTGTGTGTGTAAATGTATGGCTCCATCTGTCAAGGTCATTTTTAACAAGAAACGGCTTTAAAAATGCAGGCTTAAAGGCAAAAAATATGAATGATATTGGTATATTGTATATAATGAAACTCAATAGGAATATACATTCTGGTTGATGGAAGTTTTCTTTAACAAGAAGCAATTTTTAAAAAAGACTGTTTTTAAAAAGTGAAATAGGTATTTTTTTGTAAGCTGGCTTATAATAGCTAATTTTATCAAGACGATATTTTTCATGTAATCTGTATGATATTATAAAGATTAATATGTAATTAATGATCACTTTAGTCTTAAGCTGATTGGGATAAATCTAAATGATAAGGACCAAAATACCTCACTTGCTGTATTTTTTGGAGAAAAGACATTTCAGTTGGTACTTAACATGCCTTATTTTAGCAGAATGTCTTAAAAAGACAAAAATGTGATGCAAAAGTAATGGATTCTTACAAGTTACGATCCCTAATAAAAAAGTTATGTTTTGTAAGCTCTGAAAAATTATTGGTTGAGTGACTAGTTTCTGTTTTAAATATATTAACACCCTTAAAATCATTTCATGTAAGTTGCCTACAATGATGTTTAATACATCATGAAAAAGGTACTTTTACCAATTAGCTTCTGCTGGTTTATATTGCATTAACACTCGTACAGTAATGGGGAAAAAATCTAATCTGCGATTTAGCCTGCTTCATGATTTTAGTAGGGTGCCTTCATGGGACTTGCATGGCAGTGGGAAACCTTGGGGGTAATTCACAAAACTGGAAAGCCACTTGTGTTTGGGGAGTATTTTTAAATATATTGAAAATAGCTGCTATGACCTTTAATGACCTGTATTGAAATACTCATTACTGGAGGGGGTCGCAGGAGGCCAGGCAGGATGTATATTTGGTGTGCCTCATTCTTCAATATATACTACCCAGATAAATAGGTCTCTTTTCTGAAGCCATGAGAAAAAAATTATTTAGTTTATTTATATTGTGTTTTGCATTATGCCTAATACCTTATCTGTTATATTGTGACGGGCAGTTGGAAGGGCAGAGGAAACCAGTACATGTAGTTGGTCAAGGTTTTGTACTGTAAACTGCCAACCAACGGCAACCAACTACCAACTTTCCCACATGAGGTCTTGGGTTTCATCTTTTAGAGGCAAAAGTTGAATTTTAATGAGACTATGTGACCATGCTTAAATTATTTTTTAGTACAAAGACAATTCTGTGCATAATACTGCTATGTTAATGTCAAATTATCTGCTCTCATGTCGTGCCTAGTATCTTGGTTATGTTGTCATAAGTAGTTGGAAGGGCAGAGGAAACCAGTAGATACAGTTGGGCAAGGTTCTGTAATGTAAACTGCCGACCAAGAACAAGCAACTACCAGCTTTCCAACATGAGGTCAGGCCAGGATTCGAACTCTGGTCTCAGAGTTTGGAATCGAGTGTGTCACCACTGCACGACCATTGCGCCGGGCCATGAGAAAGCAAATTTGTAAAGAAATTGAGGTAAGGAATGGTCAAAAATACACCATCAGGTTACTGTAGAGTGATAGTTCATACAAAATAATGGATAATAAAATCTAAACTAACATCTGTGACAAATATTCTTGCTTATGTATTCACTTGAGAACACAAAAAAAACAGTACAATGCAACATATTTATTTTATCTTATTATAAAATGTAAAAAAGTATCCATTACTCCCTGGTAATTTTCCTATTTTATATGTATTTCATTTCCTTATCATCTTATGTTGTCAGAATGCTAACAAATGAAATCATTTGACAGATTACGGCAGTTATTTCCTGTAAAATAACATGATTTACATTAATAAATGGATTCCCATTTGTCTCTTTCATTCCTATGTTATTACCTCTGAAATATAAATTAAAAAGAAAAAAAAAATGATTGGATGATTCATTTAATCAAATTGTGATGCAAAATTTTAAATATGCTGGTAAGTAATTTTTCAGTGTTCCAGTTCATTGTAGAACACCCATAAATAAAGATTTTTTTTCAGTTTATGACCGTCTGTGGCTATTCTGGAATAGATTCTTTTCTGCCTATAAATGGTTTTGCCAATTCACACTGTGCTGTGTCATTGTATCAACAATTATTTGTATTTAGCTTTATGACTTTGTCCTTATGATCCATAAATGGACCACGTATGTGAGAAGTACACGTTTAAAAGCAGACCACCCCATGTAGCCATTCTATTCCCAACCTTTCACCCCTCCGACAAATACATTTTAGTTCAGCAGGCTAAAAGCTTGTGTGAGGTTTCTCAAACTTTTGGAAAAGTTACTTTAAAAAGGTTACTTACAAAGGTTTCGGTTCTATGATGTCACTTTATGGTGTAAAATTATTGACTAATGGTTCCTCTCAATAAATCTAGATTCCTCATTCTTGTCCTTTATAAAACTTTTGAAAATGATTTATTAAGCAAATATTAGTTAATACCATGAATCTTAAAACCAAGTTAATGTCAATATAACATAGTTTGTTTTTATTTCTTATAATTTATTCTCCCCATGAACCGTATTTGGTCCTATACCATATGATATACATAGCAGGATATTTTTTTATACAAAGGCGCCTCCTAACCATGGATAATTCGCACCAATAAACCCCATTTTCAAGAATATCATGAAAACTATGCAACCTAATAATACATATTATATATTATTAGAAAGGTCTTCTTACATAACTTCTGCTTGTTTTTGTTGCATAAAAATCCATGCAGAAATGGCTGAGAAATCGTAAGTTAAATATCAAGTGTTTGATATTCACTCGTATCCCTGTATATGTGACAGCCGCTTTCACATCCTCTCTGTAAATATGGATATATTTAACTCGTAAGTCATACAAAAGTTTGGATAACAACAGTTAAAACATCCCTCATTAGACATAAACAGGAAAACATATTAATCATGAACATTAACAATATTCGACACTTATAATATTGTTATATTTATTAGTGATATTTTTTTCTGTTTATTTCATTGGGGAAGTTTTCCTATTTTTTTACAGAATGCAATCTCTTTTATATTTTCATACTTAACTGCAGTAGTCTGCACAGTTTATTTATACTAATATTAATTTACATCATTATGTTATTAGTTATGTTCATTTTCCAATGAAATATCAACTTGTACCAGTTAGATGTTTGAAAAGCCTTGATAAGCTTCTGCTGTTTACTTTTTTGTATTTCTCTGTGATACTGAAATTGTGTGTTTGTGTGCATTAAAAGTCACTAATTTATTTACTATTTTTAATGTATATTTATATAGTTGTATAGACAAGAAATGAAATAAATGTCATCTTAGTTTACCATTATGAGTTCATGTTACCCAAATATGAATCCCAACTTATTTACGCTTGTTGTTTTATTTTTATTTATTTGGGTTTTAACTACGCTTTCAACACATTCTATAAGTCACATCTTGATGGGTAGTTGGAACGGCAGAGGAAACCAGTACATACAGTTGGTCAAGGTTCTGTACTGTGAACTGCCGACCAACGGTAAGCAACTACCAGCTTTCCCACTTGAGGACAGGCAGGGAAACGAACCTTGATCTCAGAGGAGTTAGGCGAGAGTGTTACCACTCTGCCACCGTGGCCCCTTATTTACACTTTTTGCAACAAGCGGATACTACTAAAACACGAACCATACTGAGCACCAAACTAAAACGTGGAGAGTTAAATATTCTGAGCTTGTGTGACACTCGCGAGGCCAGCACGGAATACTTTGATGTAGGTTTAAGGAACCAGGTTGATGCATGATGCACAGGAATGACATAGGAACTGCTCTCTAAAACGTAGATGCACTAGGCTAGTAAACATAGAAGTGGGAAACCTCATCTTACTGACGATATCGCATGTAAAGTGTTTCTATATAACTAAAGTTCTGATAGCAAGTAAATGGATTTTACAAAGAGATATAACTTACCTTACAAAAGCAAAAATGTTTAAATATATTCCGTTTATTTATTCCAATTTTCAAGAACAAGAGCAATTTTATAATTATTAATGTACAAAATTTATTTATATATTTACTGCTTTACAAATAGGACGTTATCCAAAATCCTTATTTCAACAATTGTACATCAGATACAGAAAGAACAAACACATAATATCCAACACACAGCATATAATTAACAAATTAATTTCTGTTCATTCCTATAATTCAGTTTTTTATACATTGATGAGTTATTAACACAATGCATAATGGTGTAACAATTAGGAAGTTATCTCTCGTCTCCCCAATACATCCGACCCTCTACCAATCACGTCTGCTGTTAAAGCTACTCTGGTCAACTGAGCTCCTTTTCCTTTGCTATAAATACACACACCTCGCTGTGCTACTGGTCTCACCTATTTACTTAACCCCCTGTCTCTTTTAACCCCCCCTTCTCCCCCACCAAACACCACTTAGCTGAATATTTGCTTTGTTTTGCTCTGTTTTTTAAACTAGTATCACAAAATAGTATGCTGTAGTTTTTAAAAATGTATGTGAAATAGCGAGTTTATCTTTAAATGTGAGATTTTTGCCTCAGGCAAGTTAAAAGCCACAGAAGAAATATTACCTAAGATAAAACAAGAACTAAAATGCATTAGAATATCCCAATAATATTGAATAATGTATATATTGTTATAAAATTGCTTTCTTGTAAAAACCAAATCAATATATATTGAATGCCCAAAAAAAGTCAAAATCAATGAATATTTTGCACAAGATAAGTTGAGAATGGAGGGTTTGCATTCAAATGGTATGAGTGTACTGCACATAGAGACAGTGTTGATAAAGGTACTTTCACATTCATCCGACGAAATGGATCCAGTGAGTGGGGCACACTACTTAGAGTGTAAATGTGATGATTCTTTTGACTAGTTTAATCCGTTATAATTCAACATTGTTCTAATTAGCTTTAATACACAGAAATGAATATAACTATTTTAGGTATTTATAAATAAATAACCCAAGTTCCTGTTCCACGACAATCGGTAAACTGGTTTCCTGTCCACTTTGAAGAGAAAAGCTCTTTGGCAACCAGACTAGGTAAAGGTCGCCGTAGCTGACAACAATCCCTTTTGTGTTAGAGTGGACTAGTGCTACCTCTAATGTCATGCTCTCATGTTACCGAGTGAGCTTCACTTGTAATGTAGTTTTTCATATATGTATTTCCAGAAGTTTTCTTTTTTTTGTCACAATTTCCCTTGCATTAAAGAAATGACAAATACCACCCCATTTTATTTGGTCTCCCCCGAAAACAAAGCAGAAATAGTGTCTTATGCAAACTCTGGAATAATTCAAACCAAACAAAAGGACCTAGCAACAGTTATTGATGGGCAAATATGGACCCACTTTGTCGGCTGTTAGCTAAAGAACCCACAAATAAAAGGGTTTTTGTTATGTTTCCAAATATAGAATTCTAGATGAAGTAAAAACTACTTTGCAACTTACATCTCCGGCCATACTTCAGCACTGATGGAACATAAAATTGCTATTTATGGATTTCCTTTTCTTAAAACTTTAGTATCCCAGTTCCATTGTCACAAATTTCGACTCCAGATCTTACCGACTATGCTACCTAAGAGCAGAACTTTATTGTCTGTACTGCTCGCTATTACGACTATGCCCAACTGAGACACAAAAACCGTAATTTTGCTTACGTAAATTTCCTTTTATATAAATATCCATGGACACAAGCGCAAGTTATAAGCATATTTCACTGACATAAAAATCATTCTTATTTTTAGAATCATTTTTAAAGGGCAATAATTTTTGTGTTACAACATTTGTTATGACTTGTTAATACAATTTGTAACAACTGCTACAATTGATCCGGGCCACTCTTCTGTAAAAGTGCAACCTTGTGAATTTGTGCCAAGAGATGAAGTACTCAGCTCATCTTCATGAGTCATACAAGACTGGAGCATGTTATCTTATGATTTCAATCAAGACAAATTATGTGATTTCTCAGTTTCTCGCATATTTTCAACAGGATCAGTCGTAAGCAGGACCCCCCTGCCTTCTCTCCCCTGGTTAAAGGTCAAGGTGAAGTTAGGGTCTTAGGGTCCATATATGACAAATCCTCAATATTGTCACTTGGGGGAGTTGAACCCAAACAGGTGTGACAGCTTGTGATTACAGGCAGTATCCAATGTGCTAGGTCATATTTAGTAAAAAGTTCTTGTTTCGCCAAATGCCTATAACCACAAATTTTACCGCCTCTAGTGTGAATGCTACACCAAATCTCGGAACGTATGAGGTATCCTTGCAGGCGGTTCCAATTAATACCTCTAACCACGTGATATACAAGGAACTGCAATCCACCCCAGTTACAACCACAACTTCTACTCAGGAAAAAAGATGCATTCGGATTCAGTGAAGACCCTGCAAAGTCAATTTTGAGAAAAAAGAGGACGATTTGTTTATGACCCACCATTGAACCTCTGTCTAGCTCAGTGTTAATCTTACAGTAATCCAGTACCTCGATTTAAAAAGTTTTCCATGAATTTATGAATCAGGGTTGATAGTTTATTTTTCAATATCATGGATTCGGATCTGCCTGGAGCTCCACCCCCTCCTTCCCCTTTCTATGCATGCTGCATGCTTTTAAGAGTCTTTTGGACACATTTAGCCTCATATAAGACTAACATAAGCCCTATTGGACAGACTAAATACATTTTTCATTAGTGTTACATATTTGCTACTATAGGTATATAACGATAAAATTTAAAAATCAAATTTAATTAATCTTTTTGGCCTTAAAAACAAGGCGAGGTATTCCAATGGAAGGCGGAGAAATCTACGAAATTTAAGAGTTGTCAAATAACTTAGATTGCTCAAACTCACACCACAATTGTTTCTTGTTGTCCATAACGTCCTCATGGCCCCATGGTTTAACAGATTCTAATATATTATCCCCAATCTGTGAAATTGCCTATTTTGTGAAACAAGCAAGAATTTTGCACAGTCGCCCCTACACACAAGTACCACTTCTATTGCTCTGGAATCAAATATAAAGATCTGAGTTTTTTCTCAAATTTGAGCTAATCTGGGAACTTCTGTGTAGGAGTGCATTGACTTCCCCATTTCATGAAAAAGGCAAGTTTTCTCTTAACCATTTCACGAGATACCATGTGTGAAAAATAAACATTTATTAGTAAAAATATTTTATTGCTTGATTGTCAGTGTAAACAACTATTGACACTTAATTTTCAAATATTGAATCATAGAGAAATTGACCCTTTGGCAAATCGGCCCCCAGGAGAAAATACCTTAGTCAAATCAGCCCCTAGAAACTGCAGCCATTTCAAAGAGAATGTGTATGTTAAATAAAGAACAGAGATAATTAAAAGGTATGTTTTAGTGAAAAGAGTCCATGGACCTAATATATAATCTAATAAAATTGTTAGAGCACTTTATCTTCATCAAACTGGTTGTCCATTTAATAATTCTAACATAAACAAGTGAATAAAGGACAGAGGTCGAACAGTATTGATTACAGTATCCATAGAGATATTCTATATATGTTGGTTGCATTTTTGCTAAATATCACTTAAGAACTTTTGATTATTCCAAAATTCTTTGATATAAGCTTTAGAATGTGTCACACTTGTGAAGCACACATTGTGTGATGACAAAGAATTATCCCCCCATTTTTGCCATAAATAGTAATTTGGTTACAACTTAGGGATGCTAACCTGATATATGTTTACCTGGGGCCATATTGTACAGCAATAGATCATTTCTAACTTAGATTTCAGGTATTTCTTAGATTTCAAGTAAGAAATCATGAAACTGAACATTTCCTAACTTTTGTTTCGTGAATACATAGTGCAAGAAAAACTTGCCTTACTTAGATCTAAGGTCACTTTATCTAAGTATTCTTGTAGAATACGGCCCCTGATGTACTGTTCAGAAAAAAGGTCATATCTACCTTAGAGTCTGTCACATGGCAGAGATTAAGTGTTATAACAGTATTCTTATTGCATTACGCTTTACTGCTTGCTTTCACCTGGGGACCAAGTTTGCAGGGTCCGAATTTTTAAGGTTAGCAAATTTGTGGAGGGCCGATTTGTCCAGCTTCCCAATGTTTATACAAAACAACATATATAATGACAAAAATTTATAATTATGGTGCTAGTTCTGTAATAACATATGTCACACAGTCATAATTCATTATTTCAAATAAAACATGACTTTATTTAACTCAAATGTTGTATTGTATTGTATTAATACTCAGCATAATATCTTCATGTACTACTGGACTCAAAGCATCATATGACCCATTTGTTAGAAGTATAGCCCAACTCTCAAATTACTGACATTCCCAGAGGCTGAAAGATGACCATTTATCAACATCCTGCCACTGGGGATAGGACCCAATGACAGAGGACCACCATTTTAACTGTTCATCCGACCCACTATGTATCTGTCTGAACCTGGGTTTGAACCCACGTCCTCTGTGTTCCTAGGCAAGTGTATTACCCACTAGGCCTCAGTGGCAGATCAAATAGATTTTAAAACTCACATTTATTGTTTATAAACCGAATTAGAACAGTGTATTCAATTCTTATGAGATAAGATAATTAAAATTTTAGTGCAAGAACACTAACATAAATACATCAAATAATAATCACAAACAAACAACTATATACAAATAATTAAAATGAAGAATATACAAAAAACTCATGACTAGGTATATAAATTAAAACAAAAATACATTAAACAATATTTTACATACAATCCATGGATAAAAAAGATTGACCAAATAAGGTCCAAAAAATGACTAGAACAAACAATAAACTGTACATAAAACAAATAAAATAAGAACAAATACAAATCATCAACAGACTAGAATTCTCAAAACAATTAAATAAACAAAACAAAAAGTAAAGTAAAAATTAATTCTGTAAAAAAACTAGTCAAGGTTAATGTTGTATTTCCCCCATTTAGTCGCCTCTTACGACACGCAGGAGAACATGTTGGGCCTATTCTACTTCCCCGGACCCACAGGGGGATCAATTCTTATGATTTACAAGTCAATGTATGTTCATTTTGTTAATAGAGAGATTGCGCAAAAGGTTTTCAACTCCGTATGTATTATACGTAACAGTATGACGTCAGCAGATTGTGTGTTCTTTATTATTTTCTTGCGGAGTTAAGTGAATGAGCTTACGTTTGTCACGTTAAAAATGGAAGTTTTACATAACTGAATTCCCTATCTGTTTTTAGCATATAAAGTACACATAATACAAATTTTAGTAACATGCATTGATTAGTTTAATTTCTTGTCTAGCATTTGATGTATTTGGTGTGGCTTTAGGTGGACTAGTGTATTAAAGACAGGCTGTAAATGAGGTCCGCCCAAAAATCTGTCCTTGTGGAGAAAATCTCCTCGTGGTTTTAGACAAAAACAATGTAATTCTTTGTATTCTGTACAACATACATTACAATATATTTGTTAACAAATTAAACTGGTGTACTATTATTAGAGGTAGGATTTATCCTAAGCTTCATCTTTAATTTTGAAAAGTTGTTTTTATGCTAATACAGCATCAGTTCCTCGAGCCCCAGAAGTTGGACAACTCAGATATTTATTCACTAATAATTTCTCTACTTTTATTTACAGTTCTGTAGTTAGATTAAGACTGGCATAGGGTCACCTTAAGGTAAGGTAATTTAGGCTGACCTTAAGTAAAGGGGGGAAAACCCCGGAGATTTTTGGAAGACAATATATATGTGTTACTGAAAGTAGGTGACTCTATGCCAGTAAGATTCAAACTAATGTAAATTATAACATTGAATGACATGGTATTTGTAAATTTACAATAAAACCATGAACCAGCCATCACAATAACTAAATTAGTATCACAGTCGTTAAATTAACATATTAATGTGACAATCATTTAAGAGCACCAGTTATCATGACCATGAACATTACATTGAAGCTGGTTACTAGTAGACATTAAAATGACTTGGATAAAATAGTAAGTATTTTTCAAAAGTTAGTAATGATTTAACCTTCAAAAGCACATAATAGTTACATAAACGTTTCACAATGTATGCATTCAAGTTATATAAAATTTCTTTAGACAGATCTGAAATGCACATATAGGCTTGTCAGCCAGCATAATTATACAACCTAGACCCTGGCTAGTATGTCAGGTACCTGGTGTACTTGCAGGTACAAATCCAGTATTTAAGACAGTTAACCTTGACCTCCAGGTCATGAGGAAATCGTTATTACTACACTTATATTGCTGGTTAAAACACAAACTTCTTTAAAACGCAACAGAGTCATTTGGACCATGTCATGAGTATGTTAGTATAAAAATTTTCTACAAAACTATATACAAGGCACAGTCGATTAACATTTATATCACTCCAAATTCACAGTGGTGAGCAAGTCCATGTTAGTATATTCTAGTTACACGTCAATGACTTCCATAATATCAGAGATATTTTAAGTTAAGTTACACACATACAAAGGGTCAATAGCCCAATGAGATGAATTAAATTTATTTACAGGGAACGAGCCCTATTCCATTACTGCTGTTACCTTCCAAATACAGTTCCATTTCAAGAACTCAGAGGTCGCCCTAAAGGACTAAGCAATATAGCCCCAGTCTCTCTCACCTTAAGACCTCGAGTTAGTAACGTTGGAACAGATTACTAAGTAATCGTACTTGATAGAGGGCCTAACAAACTGTCTTACATTTAGAAATCACAGAGGATTACTAAGCTCCCAGTTGTAAAACACCAACATGCAGCAGCTTTCGCCCAAGGTAACAGAAGTGGCCTTGCTACACCACGACTTGTATGCTGTTATTGCTAGTTGAAGACAATCTGAAAATATAAAGTGAACACTGAGTACCTCAGAAGCCCATCTACCAGGGGTTGTGGACAACAATTACATATTTATATATATATATGGGGTGGGTTCAAAACAAGTGGCTTCCATGAAATTCAAACGAGTGTGGCGCCAAATCCACACAAAGACTGGCTTTTATACCAAAATCTATCAACCGTAACCTCCCACAATGCATCTTAATGGTCTGGTGCCAGAACTGAGAGTTATGACCCCAGGCAGTCATATCCCCACAGTTCCTCGAGCCCCAGAAGTTGAACAACTCAGAATGACCCGAAGGGGTCAAAGGTTAAACAAGCAAAGCGGGTAATGATATTTATTCACTAATAATTTCTCTACTTTTATTTACAGTTCTGTAGTTAGATTAAGACTGGCATAGGGTCACCTTAAGGTAAGGTAATTTAGGCTGACCTTAAGTAAAGGGGGGAAAACCCCGGAGATTTTTGGAAGACAATATATATGTGTTACTGAAAGTAGGTGACCCTATGCCAGTAAGATTCAAACTAATGTAAATTATAACATTGAATGACATGGTATTTGTAAATTTACAATAAAACCATGAACCAGCCAAACCCCAATGGTAGAATAGGACTAGGAGACAGACAATTTTTCACGAAACATCTTGGCAACCTGGTCACCAGCATCAGTACTATCTGTAATATACCTCCACACACAGTCAGACGTCCAGGTGCCATGTTTCTGAATATTTTGAATTTGAACATTATTATTAAAAGCAAAGGTGGCACCTGAACGTCTAAAGGTGTGGAAGGTGAAACCAGCACCTGATAACCCAAGATTAGATAAAACTAGGGACAGGTGCCTTCTAACTTTGGTATCAGTGAGTGGAATCCAATCTGTGTTTGATTTGACTTGAAATAGGGGCAAATTCGAACCTCTTGGGGTTAAGGCCAAGGCGTTTGACAATGCACGGACTGGACAGATAGGTGACTTTGGAAGCCTAGGTATGGAGATGAGTTTCAACTGATTGTTCTTCTGCATGGTCTTTGACCACTTGATCATTATTATCACCTTTTCAGGTTTAAAAATTAAATCGCCTCTGGCTAGATGCCTCAGGGGTGAGAAGGCCCCAACACAGTGGGGAACTAAGTTAGAGAGTCTCAGAAATGAGAAGAAACTGAGAAGATAAATTGCTTTGAAAATTTGGCCCATGTAGGTTAGATCACACTGGTGAACAATTCGTTTTAACAGAGCAATATCAATGATTTTGTTAAGCTTAACTGCAAAGGGGGCATGTATTTGTACTGCCCTCTGATACAATTTTAATCTTTGGTCTGAGAAACAAGACACATCAAGACCATAAATAGTAAATGTTGATTTTATGGCTGACAGATAATTAGCCATTTGTGACACTTTTACACCACTAAAATGTAGACATTCCAGAAAGCAAAGCAGATTAAACACATTCACCTGATTCAATTCCCAGCTCATGAAAGTGACAAAAGCTAGGAATACACGAAATAAGGCAGCATAAGCTCTCTTTGTTGATTCACAAAAGGCTTGTGACAATCTGGAAGTAGCCAACAACGTCAAGTGTCTTGCCACAGGCTGTAACCCTACAATTTACAATGTACAATACATAGCAATTAGTACAATTGCACTTATTAGATTCCATCATGAGTAGCCAGCAAGTCTTGGCTGGTATGGATCCAGGTCACAGGATGTACTAGCTGTTGTAATTTTTGAACGTTATTAGGTACAGTAAACCACCTAGATAAAAGGTCAGCTATGGAATTCTTCTTGCCTGCAATATGAACCACCTTCATATCTATGTTACATGTACTCAGCCACATAAAGATATTTCTGGCATATTTGGCCAGTACCACATCACGTGACCTGCCATTGGTTAGAACTGCCACTACCGCCTGGTTATCACAATTTATGACCACTCTTTGGCCAGCCCATTGGTTGTGCCAAACTTTTAGTGCCACTAGGATGTTTATCATTTCTAGTTGTGCTATGTTATGTTGTGACCAGCTGTTAGGCAGCTGTAATGCATACACCTGATTTTCATAGATAGCACCCAGGCCTGTTGTACAGGCATCTAAATGTACAGCTTTTGTATAGGGATATTGAAAGAATGAGACACCATTGTACACGGATAGAAAGGTATTAAACCATTTCAGATCTTTGTGAAACTTTTGATTTAGTTCAATGATACTTTCAGAATAATGTTCACGCAATAAGCTGAGCATTCTATTCAAGAAAAACCTAGCATATTTGATACATTTGGCTATGTACAATAAAGAGCCTAAAAGTGACTGTAACTCTTTTTTGGTGCAGGTCAATTTTTTGGACCATTGTACACACATTTGCTTAATGGAACTTAATTTTTCGCCAGGTATGGACACGGAACAGTCTTCTGTGTTTACTAGGATACCCAAGCATACTACCTTGGTACTAGGGGCCACCAGCTTTTTCTGGCTAATAGTAAGACCTAGTTCTTGAAGGAGGTTTTGGAGGCGAGCGAATGAGTGCTGTATTTTTGAGGGTAAGGCCACACACAAAAAATCATCAATATAGTTCCAAATCTGGTGACCTTCCTGTTTCATAATATAGCGAACTGCATCGGATAATCGTTGAAAAATCGAAGAACCGTGTTTTAGGCCGAACGGCAGCGAAAAATCGATATAATACTGGCCCCAATGGAGGCCCAAAAGGTCCAAGTCCCCAGGATCAATGGGGACATGTCGAAATGCGCGACTAATATCGACTTTGAATATCTGACAACCCCTACCTAGTTGTAAAACCTGATCAGTTATGTTATCCACCGATGGATAGGTCAGGACGAACGGTGTGCCTAAGTATTTATCTAGCTCAGCACCTGAGTTCACTGATTGGCCCTTGGGCCAGCTCAAATCCATTATAACCCGACGTTTGTCCGAGCTCGACTTATCCCTGGTCATAAAGGGGCTGATGTGTAAGTTCTGTATAGGTGGGTCAGCATAAGGACCCCCCATGGCACCATGTTCAGTTTCTTCGGTTAGATATGTGTCGACATGGCTAGGAAATTGTAAGGCACTTTTATGATTAATCTTCTCTGTACTGATCACAGTTTCTCTGTTAAAATCAAGAGGG
The DNA here is from genome assembly GCA_964017235.1 of Sabellastarte sp. h YS-2021. Classification (NCBI taxonomy): domain Eukaryota; kingdom Metazoa; phylum Annelida; class Polychaeta; order Sabellida; family Sabellidae; genus Sabellastarte; species Sabellastarte sp. h YS-2021. Next base: position 2,930,966 of record OZ024939.1, on the reverse strand, counting down.
AATCCGTACTTAATGAGCATGGGAAGTTCCCAATCCCAATAGTCAACCAAATACTCCTCCCATTTCCGGAAGTTCAATTTTGAAGGAACAGGTATTTGCAACCCTCTGTAATTGTATCTACCATCGCTCCTAAGCTTTGAATGTAACTGCAATAGATCAGTACTTTCTTCATTTTTATTTGTGTCATATACACGGCTTTGTAACCCATAAGTAGGAATAAAGCCGAACAGTGGTTTATTCTGTGCCAGCAATATTTTATTCTGTTTGGCCCCTCTAGCCTCCCGCATGCGATACTTCTTACAACTACTGTGCATCTCGAGCGAATACTTGTCAACAGCACCCAGTCTAGAATTGGTCATATCACCTATGTGGACCCGGCGCGGACACTCTTCACTTTTTACATCAGAAGTCGTGTGTGATGGAGAACAAGGGCTATTTGAGTCATAATCGAGTTTGTTGGTGTAACATGGTGGAGTTGGTTCGTGAATTTCATCGAATAAGACTGTCTTATTTATAGAATAAGAGGCATTCTTACCTTTATGAGCATTTTGACTCACAGTTTCCACATTCACACCTTTACTAGTTCTTGCATCATTTAATTCTACAAAGACACTATCGTCAGAGTTATTTTCAACACCATTACATACATTTGCCTCAGTTAATACTGCAAACCTGTTCGCATGAACTACATTGTGAACACCTTGACTTTGTTCACTACGTTTCAGTGTATGTTGTGAGGCCATATTGACATCTTGACAATGTGTTTTAACACTTGTATGCGTGTTGTCACGCTGATTTAATTCTTTGACACCTCTGTGTTTACCATAAACCTGTGAATTTTTTCCACCAACCATTTTGGCTACATTACCAGTAACGGTTTGTGGTTTACATTTTTTGGCATTGGCAATACTGCCACGTTTTACTATATCAGAATAGGAAACTAGAGGTTTAGTTACCTTGTACACTGACATCAACCTATTGACATATTGCATCTCAAACAAATGGTTATCATGAAAATTAGAATTATATATACACCTACTTTTATGTACAATTTCGCCTACTTTTTGAGCCACTGCATTACTGCAGTGGTTACTCAGTTTTTTGCTACATTTTTCTGAGTGCAAGACTTTGTGGTATGGGTACCGTCACAGTTACCACACACATGTCTGAAAAACTGACCAGCTGTGTTGTGGTGTGAGGGGTACTTGCAGGTACCTTCCTGGAAGTACCTGCAAGTAACCCCATTCTTAGAGTAAGAAGTTTTTTGCTTCTTAACCGTTGAGCGTGAGGTAGAGGTTTGACTTCCAGAAGTATGCCTTTGGGCATGGGCACGACGTATCCGATCAATCTTATCTGTATCAGTCCAGTTAAGCCTATCAGCCTCCATGTTGGTTAAAATAACGGCATGACAGGCTTTGGCCGAATCCCATGCAAAATCAGAGGCGTCCTCCATAATATTGCCTAAGTAGTCCAACATACATGTTCTATTCTGCTCAGACTTTTCCTCTTGCATACACCGTACGAATCCGGAGACCCATTGGGTGATGGTCAAGTCGTCGTAACTAGGACGAGTTTTGTGTGTGCCTGTTAGTATGAAATGTTGTGGCCAATCTACTGATTTTTTGACAAAAATTTCACCAGGACCGCCTCTCTGTGATTTGACCCTACCTTTACTGGCTGATTCGTTAAGGTGGCGTAATTCCGTCAAGCGTTTCTCAACCTCATGCTGTATGGATTCATTAGTCCTCAAGAACGACATTGAGGGGACCACACTCTGGGAAGAAGCCATTTCCGTATCGGTACCGTGTAAAACTGTATCATACTGTGATTGAGCTTGGGAAGTGCCAGGCAGACTTACGTGTGAGCTACCCTGTTCAAGTGCAGCTTCTGTGCGCTGCACCCTCCTATCCATGGCCTCCATTTTTTCGCCAATTTTACGTAATTGTAACAGAATCTGATCAGAAGCCGTAATGTCATCGCCAGGGGAGGGGGGTGCAGGCAAAGGGTCAGCACTAGAAAAGGACTCACCTGCTGACTTCATGCATTTCTTTCCCACCGGACGAGCATGTTCCTCTTGACATTTGGAGCAATGAAACACTTTAGGCATTTTGTTAATTGAACTGAGCAAAGATAAAAGTTAAAACATGTAAAAGGTAAAATACTAAAATACAAAAGTTATACAACGATGCTCAGTTCAAAACAAGTGGCTTCCATGAAATTCAAACGAGTGTGGCGCCAAATCCACACAAAGACTGGCTTTTATACCAAAATCTATCAACCGTAACCTCCCACAATGCATCTTAATGGTCTGGTGCCAGAACTGAGAGTTATGACCCCAGGCGGTCATATCCCCAATTTTGTAACTCCTGTACTGGTATGACACTGCCAGTGTAACATATTTAAAAACATATTCATAAGTTCCTTTGGCCTAACTTGAAGTTAGTTTTAATACACAGACAATATTGTACTATACAACATGTACTTTTTACGGATGATTGTAATTACCAGTTATATCCAAAAACAGGTTCTGTGCTTATAGAAACATGAATGAAATTTGAATGCTTTTGCTGGAACTGTTTTCTGTGTTGTCCAGTACATGCGTGCATGTGATATTTATTTCTTGTACCATGCAAGTAAAATAGATGTGTACATAATGGCTCCTGCCATAACCTAATTATTTTTTGTGCCTACGTTCTTACGTTAGAGCCAACAAAAAGTGCGCAAGGTTTCTAATGTGATCACAGTGTACAACACTTTTGTTTTATAAAAAACCAGATTACAAAATGTGATCAAAGAACCAGCAAACCCTTTATAAAAGCAGAACCATAGTGCAATTACACCTCAAGGCTCTGGGCTTGTAGGAGGTGTAATGGCTGTAATACACTACACAGTTTACCTTAACCCAACATGAAAATATTCTAATTTTGCACAAAAAGGTCATTTTACCTGAATGACAATAGTCAATGTTACAGAAGATAACTCTTATTAAACTAATTAGAATTTTGAACATTTTAATGATACTCCCATAATTATTAACAAAGATATAATACGTTTCACATAACACTTAGAACAGAAAAACACTGTTTATTTCCTTTTTTCACCTTAATCTTTTATAATAACACAGTTTCTAATATTTGTTGCATGTGTGTTGACCTTTTGTTAATACAATATACAAGAACAAGCTTTTTACAGGTTGTTGTCATAGCTTTTCTTTAACACATCATGTAAATTATTCTTCTATGCATAACATTGCCTATTTCATGAAATGGCCAAGTCTTAATTTCACACTTAGGCAAGTCAGATGCCCATTGAAATGGGTAAATGTCTTGCCTATTTCACGAAATAAGTAATTTTGTGTAACATATATATCATAACGCAGGAAAGTAAAATAACCATACTAGGAAGTTAATTGCAAAACAACTGACAGGGCTTTGGTGAATGTCATTTGTAAAACAGAAGACATCCCACATACTCCCACGCAATCTTTAAGCACCTTAATAAGTCATTCTCTGTTTCTTCACCCCCCCCCCCCCAACCTCTAGATTCATAGCAGAGAATAGACCCAAAACAGTCCTTATAATGAGCAACAACAATTATGTTTTACAGCATAAAACAGGAAATAGATTTAGGGATTATATTTAACCACCTTTCACACTGCCCCAAAACCCTTACTATGACAGCCTCTATACAATAGGAATATTGTATTATTTTAATGAGATTTATTGATTTGTTCAGTGTGTCTAGACGGTTTTTATTAGTCACTACTTACTTTTGAGAATAAGTAAAAATAAGTCCATATTTACCCAAAAAGTGCAAGCACGTAGCTCCTCGGAATAATCGAACCTTTGGTTATGTGTAGTGCCAAAATCACAAAAATTAATTATAGATCCAGACTTGTAGCCACACCATCTTTGAGTACCAATTATTTGTGTAAATATTTCATTCATATTCAATGTATAGTTTTTTCATTATGTCCCTACGCCCTCATCCCCTTTTTAAGGGGCAAGAGAATAATTGCTCAGAAATATTTCCACAGTGAATGTAAAGATCTCAATTTTTAACCTGGAATTTTTCCGCCATCAAATAGACCAGAGGCTCTGTAAAACACATTTGAGTTGATGTAAATGGCATAGTTACAGCTGACATAATTTATGAAATATTTAAGACCTATAGGAACTTGTTTATGCATTTGTAACATTAATTATCCATGGTAGACCTAAAATAGTTACAAAGTCTGTATGTTGAGGTGTTCAGATGAAAGATAATATGTGGTGGATTAAAAATTTCCACAGATTTCCATAATACTAACATTGAATAATATATTTGACATTTACTTTGTAGTTTTAAAAGGTTAATAAAGTTCAAAGTAAAAAAAACATGTCTGACTGTCATTACACAAAAATTAAATCCAAAGTCAAAATCAGGATGTTTGCCATGCTCCTATCAAACAGTTTAAAATATCCGAAAATACTTTTTGTCATGGATCCATGTTGAAGTAAAAGTACAATCTCAGAAAAACGTGGAATTCTTGTATAGTACAATCTCAAAATTGCACGATGGTTACTGTCGATATAAGGTTTTGTGCCAAATTTAACTGTGTGCCAAGTTATGACGCCAAGTGCTATCCTTTTAAATGTGGATACATTTTGTGCCTTACCGGGAAGGTTTGAATGCTGTATTATATACCCACAGTTTCCAAATACTTTGATAAATCATCCCAAACCCCTGTCACTAGACGCCCTGATTAATTTGCACAGTGCTAAAAATAGCTGCTCTAAACAGCCTTATAAGGTGCAGTAACAATTGTGATTTGTAGCACAACAGCGCGTGGTAGTTTCGCGGATTATGAAGTGTCATTGTAACTTCATTTAAACCCCTCTCTCACTCTTCTGGTCAAGCCCACCAAGAGTCCCTTCATTAGATCTGTAAATGTTTTTGTTTGGGTTATAACATCACTTTTCACAGTGTATAGGTGATATCATGATAGGTAGTTATATGGGGGGGATGAAACCAGCAAATACAGTTTGTCAAGGTTCTGTAAATTGCAACTATCAACTTTCCTATATATGGTCCAGGATTTGAACTGCAGATATCAGAGGCGGGAGCTGATTATGTTATCATTGTGCCCGTGGCCCCCTGTATATGTCAAACCAATACTGTTACTGTTTGATCTCAATATTTGTTAAACCACTGTTCCAGTATGCCGATCCTCTTCCCAGTCAGTTTCTGATCCTTTTTGCCATTTTGGTAAATCAATCTTTTTGACTGGAGAATTGGGGTAACAGTTGTAAGTAACAACTTCACCTGCCCTTGCCCGTGTCCATGACTTCAATCAGTGTCCGTGTCCTTGCTAGTGATAGTGACTACACCTGTCTTTATTTCTACCCGTGTTTTTTTTCAATTCAGATTGTTCTGTTAAGGACACGGATGGGGAGGGGGAACTTAATTTTAGTGTAATTCTCAATCATTTTTGAAGTTCTACCCCCCATCCATGTCTATGAAAGAATGATCAGAAACCATCACATTCTTGAAATGACACGGGTATTTATTTTCAAGGACACTGTTACGGACAGGTGTAGTTGGCTATGATTCTTTGATTGTGTTTTATTCTTTTCAAGGATACAGACACTGGTACATATGAACCAGGACAAGGGAAGTTCCTACCATACACCAATTATATATTGAGCGATCTTATACACTTTGGCATAAATTTGGATCCAATTGCAGACGCTTACTTAATATTAGTACTAATTTAAGGTATAAAAGAGTTTAATATTTTGAGATTCACCTTTGTGGCCTTGGTTTAAACTCAAGCTGCTTTTGAGATTCTCCTAGGTCTTGTCATGATATGTCATTGCTGTTGACAGAGACATAAAATTCTATTCTATTTTGTACTTTTACAACACTTAATCTCTGCCAAGGCAGACTCTAAGGTGCAATACTAGGTCAAATTCTGTAATCATCATTCAATAGACATAGACAGGTTGACATCACAGAAACGCTGCGTAGTTTACATGCTAAGGTGGGAAAGCCTGATCAGAGATATAAGAATTTAGCCTTTTCCTAAAACAGGCAAGAGTTGGAGCAGAACGGACATCATCAGGCAAATCATTCCAAAGTGTGGGACCATCAAAACCAAAACTGTGACCGAAGTGTTTTTGGATTTGTGTATAGATGGGTAGTATTGAGGAACCTTTAAGAACCTTTTATCTGGGTGGTTGTATCTTGTGCCATATCTTTCACAACAAATAGACAGATGAGGGCTGAAATAGCCTGGATGATCACTGTAAAGAAACATACAAACCAAAGTGGCAGTTTTGAAAATTCTGTACTATTTTAGAGTTTTAAAACACCTAATCTCAGGGTAGATTCTTCAGTGCAACAGCAGAAACCAATTCAATAATAATTATTCAACAGCCATAGCTAAGTCGATACCACATAGATGGCATGTAGTTTTTGGCCTAAGGTGGGCTGAGACAGAAAAGCCCTTTTGAAGAGTTATATGGCAATAGTTGCACTGCTAGGGACAGAACAAACATCATCAGGTAAATCATTCCAAACTATGGCAGTTTGCTTAAAAGGTCATATTAGATGAGACCTTGCTTGGCCATATCAAGGTCATAGCAAGGTCAGGGTTCAAACCCAGGACCAGGTAAGAGATTCAAACCTCAAAGTGGGTCATGTGCATTGAAAAGTCAATAAAACAAGGTTTGAGGCATTTTATTTATGTGTTAGTAATATATACAGTAAAATTTTCCCCCAAAAGGAGTTTAAATATTTGTGGTGACAATTTTTTAAAGCCAACATACACACAGCAAGGTTTCGCTGGAGGGAGTTAAACACTATATGGATAAAACAATCCACGAATAAAATGCCATAAGGTCAATACCAAGGTCTAATGTAAAATAGGCAAGGTTATACAATATATATTCACAGCTTTTATACGTTCATATGATATATCAGCCTTGTCGTTAGCATAGCCACCACGGAGACACTTTTTCAAAATTAGAATTAAAATGAGATCGTTTTCGGCTAAATCTCTCTGTTTTTACCCACTCTTTTTGTAAAATATAGATAATCTGGCCATTTATTGTGTATATCCTCTTTTTCCCCTGTCTTTCTACCCCATTTTTTTGTGGTTTGGTAGTTTTACCTAACATGCGGGTATTATCGCCGATTTAGCGGGAATTATCGGCCCTTGATTTTTCCTCTCCACTGTGTTCAGTGGCTATATCTCATTAATTTACATCTCTCATATGACTTGTCCGTTGTTTCCCCTTGTTGTTTAGACCTCTTGTGAATTTTATTGTAAAATTTCTATACTCTTTTACTTCATTTGTCAGCTTATAGGTCCCCTATTAGCTTTTAGGGTGTATACGTTTGCTTAGAAATTTAAGTTTTTCAGCTGGCTTAGTGGGGAGTATAGGGTGCCTGTGAGTCGCCCACGGGACGAACGACGTGACGGCTTGTTGCTGGGATGATTGAGCTGTAAGGATTTTAATTGGTCAGACTCCCTACAGTCCCTTTTCTTCACAGCTTAAGGATACTGGAGTATTACTATTCCTTGTGCTCAAAGATGTATACCCCTTGTTGTCTTGCCCTTCTGTTGCTTTTCCTTGTGAATGTCTCTTGCATAGGCACTGAGCTCTGTGTCTCAGGGACCACTCAAGACTCTAGCGTCCTCCCAAGATCCTTTAGGCAGGCTAGCTGTAGCAGAAATGTACATCACTTTCCTTCTTCAACAAAGTTTAGAGGTCTGTCAATTTTGCTCCTACTGTGTGGTGATATTTCTCTAAACCCAGGTCCTATCTCATTCGGCGTTGTCAACTGTCGATCAGTCAGAAACAAGGGACCCAGTATTTCAGACATGATGTCTACTGACTCTTTCAGTATATTGGCCATGACTGAGACTCACATCCGTCCATCTGACAATGACAGTTTCCTCCGCTCAATCACTCCTGCTGGTTCTACATTATGTCATAGACCCCGTCCTCACAGCTTTGGTGGTGGGGTTGGCTTTTTTGTCATTGAAAATATCAAATTCAAAATTCTTGATAGTCCTACATATACAACTTTCGAAAACTTAGTTATTGACATTGGCTCATCTACTAGTCCTTTTATGATAGCATGTGCTTACCGACCTCCAGGCTCATGTTCAGATGAATTTTTGGACCAATTTCTTAACCTTTTTGAGTATCTGTCCTCTGTAAGTTCCTCATTTCTTATGTGTGGGGACTTCAACATTCATGTTGACACAAGTTCCAGTGACAGCACCAAATTTTTGAATTGTCTTGACTCATGCAATATTGCACAGCATGTGCACTCACCTACATGGTCACATCCTCGACCTTGTTCTTGCACCCACTGAGCCGAAGGTTGTTTCCAATGTACGAGTCGGTGGATTCTTTTCTGATCACGCCGTTGTTTATGGTCAGCTTGATTTTGCCAGTCCCACTGCACCTAAATCAAACACAATTACCTTTCGCAGGCATCATAAGATAAACATGCAGAGTCTGATGTGTGATCTCGAAAAGTGTTCATTTGTTGCAAGTCCTGGCAGTACCGTTAGTGCACTTCATGACCAATACATAAGGGATCTGAGTAACTTGCTCGATAAACACGCTCCTCTGGTCACTCGTACCTTCACCAAAGGGGCTGCAGGTTGGCTATCAGACACGTACTTGCAGGCCAAAGCAGTCAGGCATCAATTTGAATGGTTCTGGCGGAAAGAAAAGTCTCCACAAAATAGGGCTAGACTCCGTAAACAAATTGCTAGGTGCAACGCCATAATTACTATGGATAAGACCAACTATTTCAGGAACCTCATTAGTGACAATGCTCACGATTCTAAGAAACTGTGGCAGATTCTACGCTCAGTCCTGCACTCTGTTCCTGAGAAGGTACTCCCCTCTCATGCCTCTCAGATATGCCTTGCCAATCGTTTTGTCACCTTTTTCTCAGATAAAATCAGAAAAATCAGGGACTCCTTTACTAACACTGACTCCTTCACTCTTCCTGCTCCTTCAGATGTACCCAAATTTGACCTTTTTAAAGCAGTTTCTGAGGATGAAGTACGGAAAGTTATTACCAAGTCACCAACCAAATCTTGCCTCCTTGATCCATGGCCTACTTTCCTAGTTAAAGAATGTTTGGATATTCTCCTCCCCTCAGTTACTAAACTTGTCAACTGTTCTCTTACTGAAGGTGCTGTCCTGGGTGGTCTAAAAAAGGCTATTTTCTCTCCTCTGATTAAAAATTCTTCACTACTACCGGATGAATTAAAAAACTACCGACCTGTCTCTGGCTTGAGTTTCATCTCCAAACTTGTTGAGCGTGTAGTGGCTTCTCAGTTAAATAACCATGTTGCCTCTAACGGACTTGAAAATCTCAGTCAATCAGCCTATAAGCAAGCTCACTCGACCGAAACTGCACTACTGTCTATTAAAAATGAAGTCCACCTTGCTCTTGCTAGAGGTGAAGCTACTGTTGTTGTTCTCTTGGACCAATCAGCAGCATTTGACACCATTGATCATGGTATGCTTATTGAGTGTTTGAGTTCCTGGTTTGGTGTTGGAGGCGTGGTTCTGAACTGGTTCAAGTCGTACCTCTGCATCAGTGCATCAAGATTGGTTCTGTTTTATCCGATGCTAAAAGGCCAGGGCTCTGTCCTGGGGCCGATCCTGTTCTCATTATACACTACCCCCCTCAGTAAAGTTATTCAAAATCATCCTGGCATATGTTTCCCCTTTTATGCGGACGACACACAGTTATATGTTCATCTCACACATAACCATGCCACTCAGGCCTTTGATAGACTGAAAAACTGCTTGGATGATGTCAGAAAGTGGCTTTCTGCAAATAAGCTTAAACTAAATCCAGACAAGACAGAATTTATTCTGTTTGGCTCAAGAAATGTCCGCACAAAACTCAGCAAATTTTTCCAGGTTAATATACTTGGTAACCTCCTTTCACCTGTTGATGCAATTAAGAACTTAGGTGTCTGGTTTGACTCTGATTTTTCCTTCTCTTGCCATGTCAGGAACATCTGTAAGGCTAGTTTTGTTCATATCAGGGATTTAAAGCGACTCAGAGGATATCTAACACGTGAAGCTGCTCTTTTGGCTGCAAATGCCTTGGTAGGAAGTCGTCTTGACTACTGTAATTCCTTGTTCAGAGGTCTCTCTGCTCTAGACATTCGAAGGCTCCAATGTGTTCAGAACAGTCTTGCAAGAATTGTGGCTAATACTACCAAGTACTCACATATCACTCCTGTAAGAAAGAGTTTTCATTGGCTGCCTGTCTTGCATCGCTCTGTCTTCAAGACAGCCCTGTTGGTGTACAAGTTTCTACATAGTGGCCATCCAAAATACTTTGAACCTTTCCTTAAACCCAGACATAGTGTGTATAGAACACGTAGAAGTCAATCTGATGGTGTGCTGCTTGAGGTCCCACATTGTGCTTCAATATATAGGTCTAAAAAGCATTTTGGCCTTAGCTTTGCATATGATGCCCCAAGGATTTGGAATGACCTTCCTGATGATGTACGCTCTCTCCTCATTCAGAAAAAAGTTGAAAACTTACCTCTTTGAAAAAGCTTACCCACCCTAGATTATCCCTAGTTTTTCATTTTGTTTCTCCGTGGTGTCGACCCCTGCAATGTCCCTGATTTAACGATTACGATCTCTGATTTTGGCTTTCTGCGTCTTAGAGTCTATCATTACATAGAGATTAAGCGCTATAAAAGTACTATTAGAATTAGAAAGAATTAGAATATGATCTTAAGAACACACAATACAGAACATCATCATTCAGTATGCACTATTTATTACTATACAGTTATCTCCTAGCAGGGATATATCTGTCCTTGGGATAAGGTTATAGTTCGAAAAATGATCCAAGATCTCAAGGAGCCACATCAATCCAAAGGAGACCTCCCCTAGGTGGATCAGTCCTAGGGAGTCAAGCTCCAAGATCAAAAAATACTGAGTACACCCTTGGGTTGGTAAGGTCCAAGGGGGAAAGCTTAGTCATATTTGGTAGGGGATACCAGAGTCGGTCTGGTCCGCCTGATCCTGCATCACATAAAGCTATGTCAATCTGTTTAAGGACACCTCCCTCAGGTGGATCAAGACTGGGGAGTCAGGCTTTATGATCGAAAGTTGATCAAATCCCAGGGAGCCATATCAATCCAATCGGAGAACTCAAAAGATGTGATCAATATCTAGAGGTCCAGATCCAAGTTCGAAATGTAACCCAGACATAAGCGCATATGCTCTTAGGGAGGTCAAGTACAAAGAGGGAGAGTCTTGACTAATCAGGTAGTAACATGTATCAGTGGTGGGCTGGTGGGAAACTTTTCATATGTGTGGTTTCAATCAATACCACTTTTAAAGTGAGGTGTAAACCCCAAAGCATGGCTTCATTCAACCGCAGTCAATCAATGATTGGTGTAACTATTCAATAGCATTTGTTAACCTAGAAACCAATGCACATGGAGCCCTAAATTTAAGGTTGTGACAAACTGCCACCGCAGGCTCCTAGCATGGCCATGCTTATCACAGTTTGCTTAAAAGGTCATATTAGATGAGACCTCGCTTGGCCATATCAAGGTCATAACAAGGTCAGAGTTCAAACCCAGGACCAGGTAAGAGATTCAAACCCCAAACTGGGTCATGTGCATTGAAAAGTCAATAAAACAAGGTCGATACCACATAGATGGCACGTAGTTTTTGGCGTAATGTGGGCTGAGGCAGAAAAGCCCTTTTGCGGAGTTATATGGCAATAGCTGCACTGCTAGGGACAGAACAAACATCATCAGGTAAATCAGGTAAGTGTGGCAGAATCAAAATAAGAAAACTGTTTTTGAAATGTCTTATTTTTTTATGCACAGATGGATAGAATTGAAGAACCCACGTTTAGGGGGAAAATCAATATTCTTTGTTTACCAAAAAAGACAGACATTCCAAACATATAAAATTCAATTAAAAATTCTATCTGTAAAGCTAAATCTAATACATTGGGGATTTTGATTCAATTGTAAGTTACCGGGAAAGTGGTTACAAACAATAATTGTTTGATTTACTGCAGGAAATCACTTCAAATGGGGTTTCTGACTTTTGTAATTGCAATTACTCTTTTTGTCAAACACGTATTGGCAATTTTATGCCCTTCTTTTGAAGACAGTGAAATATGTTTAATAGGAAAACTTCCATAATGAAATATATGAAAAACTGTACGTTACAAATTAAGATAAGAATATGAGTGCAAAACATGAGTATTATATTCTTCAACTTCATTTGTATTTGTCAAATGAGGGATGTCCTACTGTATTATCCACCATTTTGCTTCAACAGTAAGTCAAATAAGTTCATATTTATCACAAGAATGCCAAATATTGTGAGACCTATTCAGATTGACAAGAATATAAAATATTAATTTTTTACTTGAAATTTCTCCGCCATTTGACCATAAATTTTAATGCAACAAGAACGAGCAGAAAGCTCTGTAGAAAGAACTTTCTAATGATTGCATACCGCATATTTATAACTTAGATAATTAATAAAATATTTGGAAAGAAAAAGCAGCATAAATACAAAAGAATATTACCCGGTCTCTATATCCTGGTATTTAGGTCAAATAGATGGTGTGGTGGAACATAAAACTTTGCTTCAGTGGGAAGTTATTTTTTTCATAACTTGATTTTCAATGGTCATTTCGTCTAAAAACTTTTCAAATATACTTATGAATTCATTCTTTTGTGTGCAATTCCACTGTAAAATATAATAAAATTTGGTTCCAGGATGAAAAATCCCAATAAATTTTATCCTGATTTACAGATTTTATCGACAACAATCTTACCATAAGATTGTAAATACAAATCCCCCAAAACTCTAATGTGGAAGCTTGGAGCTGTGTTCAGTTGGTTAGCGGTTTATAGTACAGCACCTTGCTCAACTTTGTTAATTTATTATTCCCTTATTACTCACAACAATATAGTCTTCACTAGTGTACTTAAAAACACATAAAATGTAACACACAAATGGTTTAAAATATGAAAATATAATGTATAGTGCCATTGGGTAACTATTCAAAAGATTCAGTAAATACTTTTTGTGTTATGCATACAGATATTGCTTAGAAATGTCAAAAACAGCATTTTGAAGTTGCGAACTAGACCTAGATCATATTTGAACCCATTTCAACCCCCAGCCACGTCTGACCTGGGGTGAAACTCAGGAGATACATTTCTGAGGCTTTTTATCTCCTTTTTGGCATCCCCCATTGTTTGGTTCTAGGAGGCCTAGGTTCCCTTCCTTTCCTTCTTTATACTACCCCCTCAGACATGGCATTTCAAGTTCTAAGGTCACACACCATCTGTACTCTGATAACATCCAAATATATTTGGCAATAGACTCTGGGAATGTTGACTCCAGTGTTGCAGAGTAACAGTAAGAAGCATTTCTGCTATGGGAGTAGTTACTGTGAAGCTGCTCAACCCTGGGCATTTATTCAGTTTAGATGAGGAAATTGATAGGTGATTACTCTGTGTGAGACAGCTCCACTTAATCAAAGAGGACAGATATGCAGGCTGGCCAAAATTTATTGCCTTATCTGTAAGAAAGTTGTATTGGAACAATATACAGCAATAACTGCAAAGCCAGTGTAGTTTGTGCAGGAAGGGTGTGACATGACCAAATTTTTATTTAGTTTGCACAAAGTGCGACATGAAGCATTTTGAACTCTTTGTAGTCTGACAGTATATGCCTTTGTGTGTGATAAAGCAGTGAATTACAGTAATCCAGGTAACTGCTTACCAAGGCATTTGTCACATTCATAGCTAGTTTATTATTTAAATTCCTGCACACCCCTTCTAGTTCCTGGAGATGGTAGTAACATTATGACATAGATTAGCCACGTGTCTTTGCATTGAGTTGTCAGCATCCAGGATGGCACCAAGGTTTTTGACCAATTCAGCTGGTTCCATGATATTAACAAAGAAAAATTACTAGGAATGATGACTTCATAGAGCTTCTGATTGAATCATCACCAATCACTATGAATTTGGTGTTATAAGGATTTAATTTCAGTTTTTTTTTTTTCAGTTATTTCCCATCCTCCACTGGACGGCCTCAAGGCAATTTGCCAATTCAGTGGTACTAGAATCAAAGTTCCTAGAGTCAAGTTCCACATAAATTTGTATATCATCTGCACATAAGTGATGAGTAACATTGAATTTAGATATGACCAAACTAAGAGCAGTTGTATATAGGGTAAAAAGGAGTGGACCCAGGACTGAACCACATAAGGGAGTCGAAAAACATCTGAAAGATGTCCATCTGTATTATCCATTTTATCCTTGAGTTGAGGTATGACTGAACCCTCTTAAGCACAACCCCATCAATACCATACCACTGTTGATTGCATTCAAAAATGATTGGTGGATCTATTGCACCAAATGCTGCAGATAAGTCCAGAAGAAGTAGTTCAACAGCAGCTGAGGTGACAATGCTCTATAAGCAGACTGATTAATGTTCAATATACCCTCCTGAACAATATGCTCATTTATTTGCTCAGCCACAGCTTTCTCTAAAAGTTTGGAGATGTAGCAGAGGTTGGTTACTGGCTGATAATTCTTGAGAGTGTTTCTTTCAAGACCAGCCTTTTTAGCAGGGATGTGACATGTGCAGTCTTGAAACATGATGGGAAACTGCCCTTCTGTAGAGAGTAGTTTACAATATTTGTAATGGGGGTCAAGAGTACACTGATAAAGTCAAGGACTTGTTGGTCAAGATTCTGTACTGTAAACTTCTGGGCGTTAGTAAGCAACTGCAAATGTTCCGACATAGGTTTGGGACCAGGATTTAAACTGCCGAACTCAGAGATGAGAGGCGACTGTATTACGGACTATACCACCAGACTACCCATAGGGAGGGGTGGTGTGTTCTAGGAGACTGCTCATTTCACATATCTTTTATTCAGAAGTACTCGAATGTAAGTTATTTTCATTTTCCTTTGAAAAAGGGCTTTTGTTATGGACAATAAACAGGCTTATGTCACTATTAACATGTAATTTTGCATACAAAGGAAGTGTTACACAACGGTGATGAATTTTTCATTTCAATAATTCAATTATGTTCCATATCTAATAGGTGGAACTGGTGGGAGGCTGCTGTCTTTATTAAATTCTCCTGAATTAACAAGAAATAATTTATTGTACACAGCTGGGATCAAATCACAGAGTCAGTAGGAAAGTAACAATGTGATTCGAATATGATGTGTGAAAAAATGCCAGTAAATGACTGATATATATAATGTCTAGAACAGACTTTTCTCTTTTTATAGTTGTTTTTTTTTTGTCTGATGACCTTCTCCTTATGTCTCTAAACAGAGCCTCATATCTGGATAGTACATGTTGAAAAATGGAGTCGCCTTGTATATCCACCTGGCCCGCTCCTTCGCCCATCCAGCATGTGCAGTTTTGTACATCAGGTATTCATGTGCTTAATCTCTGAACTAAGGCACACCGTCTAAATCAAAATGCACAAATCATAAAGTCATAAAACATAGGCTTGTCGTCACCAAGGGGATCATCGGTGTTTCATAGTCAGAAAAACTACGGAGGGAAGGACTTGTGAGACATATTTTAAACATTTCCAATGAAAGTGCCCTGTATGTAAAAACATAATGTGAATTGCCTTGAATGGGCAAAACTTGTCTTTTTACATGAGAAAATCCACCCGAATGGCACCAAATACGTCTCAGCAACCTTAAATACAAAGTTGGAACAAAACACAAGTGAAGCTACATGGAAGTGCTTGTAGTACATGTGACCTGACCACAAAGATCTGACCTAGGTATACATGCAAAATGGGTGGGAAAAGATGTAGTAATCGTGTAATAGTAAAAGTACCTGATGTGACCAGATATTTAAATTTTACCACCAGAAAAAAAATCTATTTTTTTTTTTTTTTTTGGTTTTGGTGAGTTGTACAATTTAAAAATATACTTCACCAAGGATTTATCTGGTGATTATCTGCTATTTGGTTTGGGAGAGAGGGTACTCTATGGTGTAGTGTTAGCAAGTTTGACATCTAATTAATGGCAGTCACCTCTGTGTGGTAATGAAGAGAGGACCTGACCCAATATGACCCTGGCTGTTTAGCGGGACATAGAACCCCAACTTTGGTTTGGGTGAAGAAGTGGAGGAAGACTGGGCAGAAGAGTTCTGGAGTGTCCTCATTTTTATCCATCCTTACAGACTTGTGACCAAAAAATATTTGTTCGTGTCTTTGCTTCAATGCTCCTACTACCTGGAAGAACTTGTCTGATGATCATTCTGCTTCCTCTGTTATCTCCTTCAGGTAGAAACAACTCAAATAATCTTTGTTGTTTTGCTGGAAATAACCAATAATACGGTTTTTGGTTGTTGTGCCTTAGCGTACGCCTTATTTATAGATTAAGTACTTTAAAAGTCTAGAATGGAAAAGAAAAGAAAACTATGAGATCAGAAGGCAAACTCACAAAAATAGAAAAGAAGAATCACCCTAGTGACTTTAGAAAAAGCAACAAGTGATGTAATGCTATATTGGGAAACATAAGAAAAGATTTGGCCTTGCCAGTTAAATGCGTAATGGCGTGAATTTTTGTCTATGCTCCATTTGAAACTACACCCTACAGGGAAATCACATTGAAGTTCCTATTGTATGCATTGTTCACACTTCCCTGATACAGTGTCTCTCTGAAGTAGTTCTGCCAAGGTTTAGAAGGAGATATTTTTGCTGTAAAGAACTCGATTTAATAAAAGCTAATTTTATAGAGGCATGAGTGTATATTTTTATTGAAAAACAGGTGCTCAGACTTCTGAAGCTTTAAATAACATTTCTATTGGACACCAGTCAATTAAAATATATATCTAAAGTGTTTAACAATGTTGTGCTGAAAATCTGGTTGTGCAGATTATATAGAATATTAATGATTCAGACCAATTCCCCATTTTGACACTGTAAATTTAAATGATATAAGGATTTTTTTTTTTTTTTTTTTGGGGAGGGGGGGGGGGATTTCATCTGATAAAAACTTTAAGATGTCTTGTGTTAACTTTGTAAATCTAATGATCCAGAAATAGCCTTTATTAACTACAATGTTTTCCTGGAATAACTGAGTCAAAAGGAAGTATCACTTTAGTGAGAAATGAAGTTTCTTCCTGCTAATAATAAAACTCAAGTAAAGACAATATAAGACAAAGATTGGCTTCCATAAGACATATGTAAGTTATAAATACAGGTATATATTGGCTTCAGTTAAAGACTCCCAATTTAGAGGCAAAAAAATTTTGGCCTGGGGAGGACTAGGGGAATACTCAGTACTATTGGTTTTATCTCTCAAATTCTAGCTTTAAATCCTGGCTCAAGTCTGAAGTCTGTAGAAGATGGTAATTACTTGCTAGTGCCAGCAGAATGCAGAATCCTGACCACTCCTTGTTATTTCAGTAGTCTCCAGGATCTTAACTATATATTGTGTTTAAACTGAACATATTATGTGTGAACTAGGTTGAAATATTTGGAAGTAGGGACAAGGCTACATAGGCTACACATTTTAAGAAAAGATGTGGCCTTGAAACTAGAAAGGACTAATGGTGTAAGTGTCTGCACTTGATGGCTCCCTGGCTTGCTATTTACTCCATTTGATGACCATTCAATGCGTTATGACTTCTGTGAGTGTGAAAAATACACTTTAAGCCTCAGTTTCCATATATGCTGTTTCTAATCGTCTTTAAACAACTGTCCAACAATGGACAACAGAAGGGCTGCTATGACCTTTGAAATTTTCCAGAGCTATATATCAAATAGGTGACCTCCTGAATGACATATACACCTCTTGAGGTCAGCTCTTCGAGCCACTGACCCGACCACATGTGGTAATGTTGTCAGTTGCTTACGGAAGCCTGTCATGATATATAGCCTATATAATGTGTTGAAGGTGATGTTAAACCAAATTATAAAGACCGGAAGTGCGCAGACTACAGAAAACAATGCAGTGCGCATATTTTTGCGTACAATTATCTGAGGCAATAATTGGACGATCGTCGATAATACAGAACCAAACAATACAGACAAAATATAGTGCGACAACTAGGTGTGTTTTGAAGCATATTTACAATAATATTTATGGATTAATAAATGAAACCGGTCTTTATAATAGAAATAAAGTCCTCAGTTTAGTGATTTATAACCCCAGATAATTCACAAATTTCCGGCGAATAACGGACTCGCGCTGCGCGCTCGTCCGTTATTCGCCGGAAATATGTGAATTATCTGGGGTTATAAATCACAAAACCTCGGACTTTATTTCTACAATAAATCATAATCAACTATAAGTAGCATTCTGTATAGCATTTCAACCTTGATCTGTTGGGGCGTGCCTACACCATTTTGTACTTGAGGAATTGATTGGCTAGGGGTTTCAGTGAGACGGAAGAACAAACTTTCAGATTTATTAACTTGGAACACTAACCTGGAAATAATCACCAAGGTTTTCTCAGTGTAAAAGTAACACTCCTTTAAAAATAACCAGAACATTGAGACCCATACATAATGTTGACCTTTGGCAAAAGAACTTTCTCAGAATACGTCTGGGTGCATTAAACAGCCAAATTACCATTAAACATTGGTACGTGAAGGTTACCATTTGAGAAAAAGAAATTCCCCTTCTAGTCTTCACTTCCCTCTATGGGATCTTCCATTTATGCAATTTGCAATATATTTCCATTTTACTATTAACTTAAAGGCCAATGTACACAGTTGCTGACACAAGATCATGTGATGATAAAGTTGCATCTCTTATGCCTGCATTGTATATTTGTACAGATGACAAAGGTATATATTTATTTATTTATTTTGGGTTTTTACGTTGCTTTCGACACTGTACAGGTCATATCATGGAGGTTAGTTTTGTGGGCAGAGGCAACCAGTACATACAATTGGTCAAGGTTCTATACTGTAAACTGTCGACCATTGGTAAACAACAACCGACTTTCCCACATAGGGACCTGGGTTGGAACCATCGACCTCAGAGGTGGGTGTCAGGTGTGTTATCACTGCACCACCATGGTGCAATAAGAAAAGCATACAAAGCCAATATAAAGTGAATATTATATTTAAGAATTATCAAACGTTTAGTGGACAGGTAGGTATCACCAGCATATAACCACATGGTTTTCAGCTTAAAACACAACACTCAAAGAGCACCGACTTCTGACAAGGCCCAACACTTATACAAGATTGTACAAGAAAGATTCACTTCAAGTTACTAAAATTCAATCTTCAACATGCAAAGTATTACTTGGACTGAAACAATGAACAAATTTTATACTTGTTTTTAAAAGAGCTGATAACACAAAAATTACTTAATCGACTTATTTACAAATTCTATATTGCTCAACAAATACACCACTTTCAATTGTATTTTATGTAGTTTCATACTTGTCAAACTTTGTTTAGAGCTTTGTTTGCAATGCTGTAGCTTAAAACTGCCTATTGAGTTTGGGGAAAAGCTCCGTTATTGATACTGAAGAACAAGGAAATGACCAGTGCCACGCTCAGTATCGCTCAGTACACTTCAACGATTGGTTATGAGTCTGATTGTTAAAAAAATCGGTTAAAAATACCTCGTTCCAGTGAATGCCACTGATTACCACAAAAATCTAATGATCCATAACTGACCCCTTGCTGGAGATAATAAATTAGACTAACAATGTCAGATTTTTTATGATATTTTACCAGGGTAGATCTAAGAGGAGAAACAACAATGTCTATACTATTGTAATAAATAGTGTAATACTAGCCTTGCTGAAGGTTCAAATTTCTTTGCCGTTAGGGAAAATTTTCAGTGCAGATAATGAAGTTTCAGTTTTTCTACTCATACTGCATTTCCTAGCTTTTACATTAGCATCCAGCTAAGACAGAGATGTCAGATAAGCTTATATCTCATAACATGTATGAGTGCTTTGTGAATACCGGAAATCTGTGTGCATGTTTGAAACATATATCATAGAAATTTGAGCCTTAATCAAGGCTAGTGTAATACAAATCTCCATTGTGAATTTATCTATAAAAAATGCATTTTAGTTTCCTTTTTTTAAGTTCTATTCTAGTTTAAGCATGTGTGTGAAATAACCCTTTACAACAAAACAGACAAAAATGAGAAATCTCAGTAAATTAAGAGTTTGTACTAAATGTAGACAAAGGCAAACTGCAAATCCCTTTATCATATGTTTGGGTTCCAGAAAGTGAATAAATGGATTGTGTGAGAAATGAAACTGGATTAGTTTGAGATCCCATTAGTTTAATGCACTGGAAATCATCTTTTTCACCAAGTTTTGTATTTGACCAATATATGTCAGGAGATAAAGTTATAAAGTAATAACGTTTTATTATCCAGAGTAGGCTTCTTAGGATCCATTCTTGGGGGGGGGGGGGATTTGGGATAAACAAGTGCTGACTTTGTGTAAATATTTCAAAAGCTATTCACCTGTAAATAAGTTATGTGTTTCATCAGAAAGCTATATACTCAGAGTCTTTGATCATTTTTATGCATTAAAAGCTATACGGAAATAGCAAGAAAACCTAAAGTTTCAATGTGAAATTTGTATCTTTACAATTGCCCCTTTTAAGTAATATACATACATATATGTGTACTCAAAATCAAAAATTCTGCTACCAAATGAGATTTTGTGATAACATTAATATCTCAGTGGCTATTTAAGCTACCATGGGTGTCATTTGAGGGGAAATTAGCTTATTTATTGCTTTTATTTGAGAAACATTGTATATTTGCTAAAATATCCTGATTACACCAGAAGTAAGTAGTTATAATACAGAGCTGTCCAAATACCTTTCTAATGTCATGTAATAAGATTTTTCTATCATAACTACTTTTCAAAATATTTGCAAAAATTAAGGACTTCAGTCAAAAATGTTGCAGCAATTTGTGTTTGATGATTTGACTGAAGGGAGTTTCGTGTAGCGAGTTTCATGCAAATGCCTCTCAAGGATCTTGATTTTCGAAAGACATGAAATTTCATCCAACAAAACACCTGCTGAATTTTTTATTTTGATATTATCAATCTGTGTGTGTGTGTGGGGGGGGGGGGGGGGGGGAGGGGGGGGAGGTGGTCTTTGCTCAACTTGCAATAATTTGCTTAACTTACAATAATATGCTCAATTTACAAGTCAAGTTTTGCTAGATTACAAGCTATTTTACTGAAATCTGGCTGAAAATCAAGTCAAAATCAAATCTCGCAAGGTTTTTTTAAAAAACTCATAATGGTAATAATGTATAGTGTCTGTAGCCTAATGGTTAGATTATTGGACTTCAGAGTAGAAGATATTGGGTTCTATCCTTGGCCATGTAGACTGTACCCTATGAAAAGGTACTTTACACATATGTGACCCTCTTCAATCAATCAATCAATAATTCATTCATTCATCCATTCAATCAATCAATCAATCAATCAGTTGTCCAAGTGCTTAATCTCCGTATCTATGGATTCTAATGCACAACATCAAATTCGTTAGGCATAAATTATCAAGACGTTAGACATATTTTAAGTCACACCCAGGGGGGCAATCGAGTGTTCGGTAGTTAGAAACTAAGGTGGAAAAGGTTTTTGAAAGAGTAGAAATGGCCAACAAAAGTATTTGGAAAGGTAAACCTGCAACAGACTGGCATCGAGTCTAGGTGAGTAATACTAATCTAAGTCACGTCATGCCAAAGAACAGACCATACAGACTTCTAGGAATTTACCTTACATTACTATGACATGCCCCTTACCTTTTTGGTAAGCAAGGAAATGCAGGAGTTAGAGGTGGCAGTGTTTTACACCACTTTAAAGTTTATGATTCATAACTCTAGTCCAACAAAAGGGAGGATCAAAGGTCTTGTCATCACATCTGTCTGTCTGTCTGTCTGTCTGTTTGCTTGTCACATTGCTGAAAAAGTAGATAAAGTATTGTCACACAAGGTGGGGTTTTCCCATAAATCACTTTTTTTATCGTTGGTGATCCGGATAATGGATAACAAAGCCAGAATTTTTTTTTTTTTTTTTTTGGGGGGGGGGGGTGCTTTAGGGTGCCGGCAAGGTATCCCTGGTGATGTCCTATGATTGATATTATTGGAAATAAGTATTGATTACCAATTGGCTTGTTAACAGTCGTCTGATTGGTCACCTTCAAGCAGAGCAATATCCTCTGTCATTTGATTTTTGTATGACTGGTTTGACATAAAAATTCCAAAGCTTATCATTTTTTAGATTGACAAATTATTTACACTTAAGGATATTTAGTTTTTGTTGTTTAATGTATATAGTGGACGATATGGCAGAACTAGCCACTCTTCAGTATAATCTCTGACCTGGCAGAGAAGAGACATTGATGCTTTTGATCAAGCTTTGGTTGTCGGATGACACCAGGTTTCTGTTTGATCTTCAGGGCAGCGACAGAGCTTCAAATATTGGGCAAGTTTCTAATTCTGAATCCTCAATCAGTGAGAGTGATTGTGAAACTTTGAGATTTGGATTTAGATCCGACTGATTGAAAAGCTCTTCATTGGGATCAGCTTTATATTTCCTCACAAGGTGGGCTGTAACCGCGACTAAGTCATCCTCTAAAATTATGCTACTCTGGATTAATATAATCCTAAAACAAAAAATGGGTCAAAATCCAAGAATATTGTGTCAACATTACCCATAGGTGAGGCTTTCTGCCTTTTTAAACACTTACTTTGTAACATAGCACTTGGCTTAAATCAACAATTCAGTTTGCTTAAACAAACTCAATCCCTGCTCACACCTGAATGATTTGCTATATGGAGCCATAAATCACTTTGAACTTAGAATTGGATAAAATATACACAAAAAATTGTTAAATGGCCCACAGCGTTTTTTTCAGTATATAGTTGGACTGTACACAAAGACACTAAGTCAGTAAGCTAGTCATTATACTGATCTTATCTAGCAATTCTGTTCTTCTGGTACTTTTCGAGCAATGATTTTTACCCCTTAAAACAGATCACATCCTTGGGAGGTCTCCTTGCATGAACTAATAAATACGTAGGAGGCCCAGACTGACTTTGATCACCCTTTACAGACTAGACGCAAAGCAATGGCATAACACCTGTTGGGTGTTCACTGGGAAATTAAGAAATTAAGGGAGCACAGGCCGACCCTGACAACCCCTTGTTGATTTGACTGAAATTGGACCTCAATATGTTATGTTTTATCAGTATACAACAGCCGCGGGCTGTGTGCACTGTTACAACACTAATCACTTTAGCCCTTATTGCTATATCACACTTATTAGTATCAGTGCTGATATAAAGATGTCTCCCGGCACGACCTCAAGTGGGAAAGCTGGTAGTTGCTTGCCGTTGGTCAGCAGTTTACAGTACAGAACCCTGACAAACTGTATGTACTGGTTTCCTCTGACCTTCCCAACTACCCGTCGTGATATGACCTGTACAGTGTTGAAAGCAACGTAAAACCCCAAATAAATGTATAAAGATGTCTACTAATTTTAAAACATTTTACATTGCTCTATTTATCAAGTAACCCATCCTAAAAATACTGAACTTGTTTTCATTGAGAATTGGCTTCACACTTCATTGGTCTAGAGTTTGAATCCATACACTGCTTACCTTTAACAGAAAACTCGAGCCAATTCTCAGTTTGAGATATATTTGGGAATATAAACTAAGAAAAAATCCCAGTGAGACATATAACCATTCCAACCAATAAGTGGAAACAATTGTACAAAAGCACAGCTGTTTGCCCATTATTATTTTGTAAAACATTTATTACTAGTTCCCTCTTAATCACATGTTTGTCTGTTTGTTCACAGTCATAAAAGACAAACTACATAAATAAATTATCATATTATCACTAAAGGTGGTGGTCTACCTCTATCTTATTCGGTGTCAAAGATTACCAGAGTCCGCTTTGTGATTCCAGAATTTTTTTTCTGAGATATTTTTTTCAAAATTTTATCATGTGTAACACAAAGAAAAATAAGAGCTGGTTTATATTTTCACACAAGGCGAGGTGAGTTGTTCCTCCTCTAAGGTAAGTGGGGTTTGGGATGCACGGAAACTCACAGAAGCAGATTCTAAATCGCAAATCGCACAAATGGAAACATGCATTTCTTTCACAAAGTATAACTTGGTTTAGTAATCATTTCCTTTTGAGAGCTATGACGAATGACCCCTGGTTTCAAATGGGAAGTAACTGGATCTCTAACACTGACACATTTACTGAGACCTTGTCACCTATTTTCACTTACAGAACGACCCTCTTAGCAAGTATAAATCTGTATTAATTCCAAAGGGGAATGAGTTCGGTGTCTCCTGCCATATTGCTAATTTAGTGCTGCTAGATTGATGGATGACTTCAGGTTCCTTAAGACACATATTTGTGTGCTAACTACAGTACTAAAAGATTACCAAGTTTGTGGCTTTAACATGGGTAGATACTGGTTTGAATCCAGGTAATGGCAGGGTTTTGGATATAGTGATGATCTAGTAGACTATTCAAATCACCTTCATGAAGGGTATTTTCAAGTGCAAGTGTCTTCAAGGGTTTCAACCTTTCAAAATCATTTTATTTTGTCTCTAGACTTTCATTAGTTGGGTTCTACTGCAATTGTCTTTCTTCCTTGCCAATGAGTTTGAATATGGAACATGGTGAAACATGGATATCCTTACTTGGCCACTAAGTATACATACTAGTTAGATATACTCATTATTATTGTAAAAATCTCAACTTTTTTATGTTGAAATTGATGTAATCTTTCCATAGCAGAGGCTGCCACTCAGGTTTGGAATAAAAAAACATATTTCCAGAATGTCTTGGTATTTAGGTGAAATGTATAACATGCCCAGTAAATATTTTTTTGGTTTTGCAAACATTTGAAAGGAAACGTTTGGCAGCGGTTGAAAAATGATGGGTACGAAAACTATTTTATGTATACCGTTTATTAAACGTTTAATGATAAATGTAAGAAAAACGTTTTAAATGGACGTAATAATGTCTGAATAATAATGGGGTCAGAGGTTAAATTCAATATCTTTGTATGGTTGCTCACTGTTGAAAATATTATATTTATGTCTAAAATTGTACAATAGTGGCTTAGAAATTGTGCCCCCATTCAATTCTTACTTTTAGGGATTGCATGTGGAGCAATTTTTTACAAAGTCCTCTAAAATCCCCTATTATTGCTCACCACTATCTTTGTTTGGACACGTTTACAGGTTTAAAAATATGGGTTTAAGAAACGTTTTTGATAGATGATTTTTAAAACATTTGACAAACAATGTTGTTTAAACATTTTATGTGTACTGTTTATCGAACATTTCATGATGAATGTTCGAAAATCATTTCCAGCAAAACCTTCATTGCTTCAGCTATTTTATAAATGTTTTAAAAGTGTTTCCAGTAAAACCTAGCTTCTTGAGTTATTTTGTAAACATTTAATAAACGTTTACAATAAAAACGTGTATATACAGAATGTTTATAAAACTGTTTTAAACATTACAGTCTAAACGTTTACTTGGAAACGTTAAGAAAATGATAAGATAGGGTTTAAATAGGTTTTGAAAATGTTTCGTAAACGTTTAAACCATTTAAAAACGTTTCTAATGTTAACTTGGTGGTGGATAAAACCTTTATCCAGTGTTTTGGCAGAATCTTTGACTTTATCGGACAGGATTTAGCTGATTTTTTTTTCTTTAAAAAGTCCACTACCTTACATCCTGTTCGATCGGAATATAAGTAGGACACAACTTTGGTGCTTTATTTTGCATTCATCTTGGCCTTGAAAGTATGCCACCAACCAAGCCTTGGATGTTACTCTACCAGATACAAGCTAGGGAGAGCCTGATTTGTTCAGATCCATTAGGTAATTGTAAGGAAACCAAACTCAATTTATTTATTCTCCGAAGTAGGTGATTACAATAATGTAGAGAGATCTCATACTCTTGGTAATGGGCATGTCTCAAGGACACTTGATGAAGGGAGTGAGCTCAAATATGGTTTAAGGTAGTGTCACACTTCTGCGTTTCAATCTGTGACATCAAGGTTCCTAAGTGTTGAACAAATTTGACATTTGATCACTCAGTTGTCACTTTTTTGGTTTGGGGTTCGAATCTAGTTGATAATAACATGTTGAATTTACTGGGGACCATTCTTTAAATGTTGAACTTATCACTACTTACTATGTAAAGGTTACTCTTTCCCTAAGAATCACTTTTGTGCATCACGTTGAAGAACTGGATGCCCCTTAAATCTATCCTACCTCCCTCTTCACAGCCCCAGCATGTATATATTTTATTATAGTTCATAAGAAATTTAATGGCTATTTCAAATATTTGTATGTGTTTGGAGGACGAAATGATTATTTTAAACATTGTTAAGAAGCAAGCCACTTTCTGAGTTGTGTTGAATCACCCTGAGCTTGTCATACACATGTGTGAATCGCACCGAATTGAATGAATGCATTGCAGTCGCCCAGGGATTCAACACAATGAAATATAGGGAATGAGAATAATTTAAGTTTTTTTACTTTCATATTTGATATGCACATTATGGTTTTATTTTAATTCAGTGACTATTCTGACCATGCTGAAAGTAAAGAGTTTGAACGGCCTTATGAAAAGAAGCCAAAAGGAATCAGAAAAGTCAAAATAGAATAAGTCCAAGCTAATTCAATTGGCCAATACGTGAGGTTATGCAATTGGAAGATACATAAGGTCAAATTACAGATGTGAAGGGCAATCCCAGAACCAAAGAAGTAGTCAATGGTTAAGTAAAGCCATTTAGACCCCCAATTACACAATGTGATTACTTCTTGAATGTGGAGGAAATCTAAGTTACAAATTTGTAAACCATGCAGAATTATTGAGATCAAGGCTGTGTAATATCAGCCCAAAATGGCAGAGACAGTCATATTAAAAGTTGTTAAAATATACAATTGGTTGCTCAAAGAAATAAGATGTGCATTGGACTCACATACTAGGCAGACCAAATCATCACGGATAGTCGAGAAGCATGTTAGTTTGTAGTTTTTGTCACCAGCACAAAAAGGTGTGGGCTTGGTTTTGTATGTGAATGGATTGCAGCAAAACCAAACAAGGATGCTGTAAGATTATCTGAAGTAATATGCATCTTATAAATATCTTCATTAATATGCATCATATACACCTGCATTTATTTATGGAAACTGGCACTTTTTCATCCCAAATAATCAACAACAAATTAATTCTCGTTAAATACATGAAATGTCAATAACAATAAATGCTTGTTAGTGCACCAATGGTAATTGCAAAAGAATAGTTTAAAGTAATCTACATATTTACCTTAATCAAGATGGTTACAATGTAGGTGAGTTTGTCTGTGTGTATGCGATTTTTCAACACTAACGAACACATCTTTTATGATTTTTTTTTTGTGTAGAAATATGAATTATCCCCGGAAAATAAAAAGAAATCCCAAAATTTTCTGTGATATTTATGGTAATATAACATAAAAAATATAATATTTTGCATTTTTTTACAATTCTGTTTCAAATGGTCATGCTCGGCCATTATAAGGGGTAAGATAAAGAAATAGAATTGATGTGAAATTACATTATATGGATCCTTGGCTACCTTGGTGGAGGTTTGCGCTCTATTGGTGCTTTCTGGTAAACTATTGTGTGGCTGCATGATGCAGTACTTGGCTCCTGTCTCAGTGACCTAGTGGGTTGGCTGGTTTGGTATCTAGTCACGCTGTCACCTTGGTGTGGGGTTGACCCTTAAAAATAACAATGCTGAGGACCTGTCCCAATATGACCCTGGCTGTTGAACGGGGTGTAAAATGTCAGCTTGGTAATTGACATTGGCACAAACCTCAATTGTAATTTTATTTATTTATACTCAGCGCAATATCTCTATATACTACAGGACTCAAAGCGCCATTTAACCAATCTGACTGTACAGGTACAGCCCCAACTCACAAGTAACTGACATTCCCCTAACTGAAAGATAGAGGCTCAAGGATGAGCATTTATCAACATCCTTGAGGTTCTTTAGCCTGCCATTGGGGATAGGACCAAATGACAGAGGATCGCCATTTTAAGTGGTCATCTGAACCACTAAGTATCTGCCTGTACCTAGGTTTGAACCCACGTCTTCTGAGTTACTAGACAAGTGTGTTACCCGCAAGACAGTGGCAGTCTCAACTTGACACAAAAACAAAATGCAGTATAATCACATGATCAATGGCTATTAATTAAATCTACAATAGGTCACCATAACACAGGACACTGGTAATGGTGTGAATAATAGGATTTACAACATAAAACATTGATAAAAAATATCCTATTTTTGGGTATTTTATTTATATACAAAAATATATTTGTGAGCGATAATGGATGATTTTTAGCATGTAAACTGCTGTTCATTTTCCACTAAAGGCAAACTTCATGAAATTATTATTTGGTAACATTATAAAATGAAAATGGGTGAAAATATCAAAATGTGCTCCATATAATTTACCAAAAACATATTATATAAGTTATTTTATGTACTATTGTTAAGTACAAATTGCAATCATCCAAAATTGTGGCCGTTTTTCTACAGAGAAAAGAAGTAAGGGAACCAGACTACCATCCTCTTTGCAGAAATCTATTTATAGAAACATTAAAATGCATATTTAATATAACTGAATTGTTGAAAGATTTAAATCATTATTTTAAATATGCAAAGGATAACATTGCTATTCCCCTGTCTCAGTCTTGTCAGTTTACCTCTTGGCTGACCTCATAACGTTGTCCTGAGTGTCATCTGATTGATTGTACAACTTTTTGTTTAAGTCATAAATGTAGAGGGCTTTAATACAGGAGCTCGAGATACTCATCCAATATATTTAACACATTTATTGACATCTTTGAGATAGTATTTATATGCGGTATGCACAAGAGTTATTTTTTCAGTTGGACATAGAGCTTTGGCTAAGCTTTATGAATTTTAACAATGGAGAGGAGCAAATAAAACTTGTTATGACAGTGGAGTCCCTTACTTTTTCACTGGTACAAGTCACATGTGTGATCAGTTTATCCAGCTTTTTAAACAAGATCAGTCAGCTTGTCAGGTTATAAATATGGAATGGTTGTACACTCAGTCTTGCCAGTGGAACTGCAGCATTAATGCACTTGTCATTTTCTTTTGACAGCTCTGATTAATAACCCCAGGTTTCAGAAGGGTGGATAACTTTTCTCTTATACTGACACATGAAGCAAGGCCTTATCACCTCTTTTCACTTACAAAATTGCCCCGTTAGCAAGTATAAATCTCTATTAATTCTGAAGGGGAATGAGCTTGATTTCTGTAGCTAAGTTGCCAATTTAGTCATTGATAGATGACTCCAGATTCCTGAGGACTTCATTCTGACATAGAACACACCAATTTTAGCTGCTTACTGGTCCCAGTCCCCACACACAAAATCCCTAACAAGGTGTTGTCATTACATCTGTTTGTTTGGCAGTCAGTGCTTTTAAGTCTGTATAACCTTAAAAATTATACAGCAAATCTGGATCATATTTCCAAACAACCTGCGGTCTATCTGAGGTTCAGTCTTCCTCAGAGATGATCTGTGTCCATTTTGAGACTCTAGATTCTGTTGGGGATTTATCAGCATATATATGCATATTTAATGCAGTTACCAGCAGTAACACGGAATTGTTCACATTCTCTAAAACCATTAATTCTAGCGCTTTATAAAACCTACCATGCTTTATAAAATCTACTATCTAACTTCTTTCACCTTTACAGCCATTATTTGAATTGATTTCAATTCAGTAGTCTAAACATTCTGTGCACTATTTGTTAAAAAATAACATAAAACCCAAATTCATTTATCAATAGACCCCACGGACTGTGTAAGTGAGACCTAGATCATCCTTTCCTGGACTTTGTCATCCCTGGGCAAGAATGTAAGTCAACAATCGATGTAGCAGCACTAAATTAGCAATATGTCTAGAGATAATTTTGGTGACTAGTTAGGTGTTAAAAGACAATCTTTGGTGCAGGTATGTGCTTGAGGCTAAAGAAATTTTTATTGAAAAAAAATGACTACATCGCACCAAAGTCTATTAACCATGATTATCATTGAGTATTTTTGTTATCCCTGAAGACACTGACTTAATAGGGTTTGATTTAAATTAATTTTAAATAATCAAAAACAGACTCAATCAATAGTATTCTTGTTACAACCAAAATGAAAACAGACATGAACTGGACCTACACATCAGAGAACCGATGCAAATTTGTATCCACTGGAAAGACAACTCACCAAAGCCAGTGAACCATTGAGTATGTATGCGATGTAGTCATCAGTTTTGTTGAGTTCATTTTTTCTGTAATCGTAACACAAACACAGAACAAAATTATTTGTTTGTTTTCTCTGACTTCTGATGATAAAGTTACTGCATTAACAAAAAAAAATGTCTAGATATGCCAAGCTCGTTGGGCCTCAGAATAAATGGAGATTTATACGTGTAAAGGGGTGTTAGTTTGTAAGTGAAAAGGGGTGAGAGCAATGTCAGTAAGAATTATCACCCCATTGACGTGATTCAGTGGTGACACACTTGCCTCCCACCTCAGAGATTGGAGTTTGAATCCTGACAAGACCTCGAGTACGAAAGCTAGTGCTTGCTTGCTGTTGGTCATTAGTTTACAGTACAGAACCTTGACCAACTGTATGTACTGGTTTCCTCTGCCCACAAAAACTACCCACCATAATATGACCTGTACAGTGTTGAAAGTGACGTTAAAACCTGAATAAACAAAATCTATCAGAACAGCTGATAGAGAGGCTACCACATGTTTTGTTTACTGTCAAACAGTTATGTTGTCGAAGTCTAGACTATGTATAAACAATACACTTACTCATGTATATGAGAAAGACTTACTAAGACTCTGTAAAGCATGCACTTTGGAACCAATATCGTGTTATTTTAATAATAGAGTAGTATGGAGAAACGAGTGTATTTATTACTTAACAATGAAAATCTTGATATTTTTTAAAGACTTTTGGCTTGTAGGATAATTATTGGAAAGCTCACAACTTTTATGTGAGTCCATTTGACAACATGTATGCTTGTCATGGTACTATTCTGTCTAATTGGGTTGTCCGGGGAAGTGTGAATGGGGTATTGATGACTTTAGATTACTTTATTAGTGTCACAATTTCCTTATACACACATCAGACATAGCCTCCTTGATAATGGTATTATATTGGCTATTTTATCTAAAATAATAAAAGTAGCTTTTTAAATGCAGTTACTTCAGCATATGTCTCTCTAATGGTAGAGTTTCCATCAAATTTTATGCCCTTCAGACAACTTTCTGGAACCTAAGTGTGGTTTGCTTTAATCCATTAACAGATAATGATCTCTAAAATAATAAAATGAAAGCACAATTACCTTTTTGGCTTTTAATTCCAACATTAACATCCTTCATAGTGAATGGCTTTATGGCATTATAATGTTTCACAAACTTTTAAAGATAACTTGAAAACAAAATAAATGTATAAAACTTAGTGCATGCTTCCATATACAAGATTTTTGGGACTGAGTCCAGGATTTATGATTTGCGTATCACATAATTACTAGGATGATTTGTACTAATATAAATAATAAAATACACAACATTAAAGTAGAAAGCACTTGTGGAGAACAAACCTCCGCCAGAGATTTCTTAAAATTTAGGATCTTTTGCATACAGAGTAGGATCCTAGGCCTTTTGCAAAATTTAATACCTTTTTCCTTTGGCGATTCCCTACCTACATAAATAAGTTTATGAAGATCCCTCTTTTTACTCCTGCAGTGACGTGATTCAGAGAGTCAAAGTCATCGAAACTGAAATAAAAGAGTGGGACTTTTAAAAATTCTTGAATTTTTGTGTATCCAGAATATGGTTATGACTTTTCTTAAATTTGATTTTGAGAAATCATGATCACACAGACAGACAGACAATCTCATAAACAGAATCTTTCGATGCAGGTAATAATTAATTAACATACACGCTGATATGTGAAATTATTTACAAAAACTCCACTGGCAACAATACTGATAATATGTTTCAACATAATATTAAAGAAAACTTCAAAATGCTCTTAATTGGTGTTAAAGCACACTTGTGATGTCATTCTATTGTTAAAAGTGTGCATTATTTTTAGGTAATGCACACTTTTTGGTTCTAATTTACAGACACCTGAAACAGCCAAATGGTTTTTGCCAGAACCATGAGATAAATGCTATAAATTAAAAAAGGATGACATAACAAGTGTGTTTTAATTCTAGTAAAAACTGTTTAACAGTTGCATTCTCCAGTTCATTTGCCCAAAAAGTGTTCTGAGTTTTTATTCCTGTTATCCATATTAGAAATTCTATAGAATAGATAAAATACCAGAAATCAATATTAACACATGGGCCCATATACTAAGCTCAATTTATAAATAACCACTAATCAAGTACATTGAAATTTAGGTTAATTGATTTGTAAAAAGTTTTGAAAATAATTCCATAAAAGAGTAGTATTTCAGGGGGATGTATTCAAAAGTTAAGCTTCTCCTACATCCCATTGTATGTGTTTTTACATGTAAGTGTGCTGTCAATATTGTTGAAAAATATGAGCGTAGCCTGGTAGTGGGGTAGTACAGATGTGCACCTGCAAACAACTGGATTCTTTCAACAAGAGTGTCACTCAGTATCCACGAACAGACTGCAACTAGCTACAGGTCGCACAGTAGGTTTATATACACGTAAGGTACACGTGAATGTATGATACAACACGTGCAAACAAAAATTGGGCGAACCTGCAACACTAGCAAGGAGAAAGCACATGCCTAAGTCTCCTTTTAGTTACCCTTGAGATTTGGATGCTTTTGTAGCCATGCTGCGAGCACGCCGGGAATAAGTTGTATGCCAATTTTCATTGCGAGGTGTCTGCAAACTCAAATTTCTGTTATAAAATCGCAAGTGTCCCTTGAAATTCTGCTGACTTTTTCTCTGTAATGAGGATATACCAGCACATACGATGGGATGTAAGAGAGGCTTTATTGAATATCCAAGTACAGACTGCGACTAGCTACAGGTCACACAGTAGGTTTATATACACGCAAGGTACAGCAGAGTGGATCATACGACTCGTGCAAACAATGTAAGTAAATGAGGAGAACCTACAACACCAGCAAGGAGAATGCACATGCCCAAGTCTCTTGTAAATATCCCTTGCAACGTGGATGCATTTTTAACTATACTGCGTGCATGCAGAGAACGTCATGTCAATTTTTATTGCGGGGTCGCTGCGACCTTGATATTCTGTTATAAAATCTCACGTGCAGCTTAAGTGTCCCTTGCAAATTAGATAATTTTTTCACTGTAACTAGGACGTACATGTATGTATGATGGGAAGTAAGGGAGGCTTTACTTCCCATCGTATGTCTGGTTACAGAGAAAAATGGGCTGATTTGCAAGGGACACTTGAGACACATGTGCGATTTAAAAACAGAATATCAAGGTCGCAGAGACCCCTCAATAAAAATTGGCATGCACATTATTATTGGCCACGGTGGCAGAGTGGTAACACTCTCGCCTGCCACCTCTGAGGCCAGGGTTCAGGTCCCGGCACGGCCTCAAGTGGGAAAGCTGGTAGTTGCTTGCTGTTGGTCGGCAGTTTACAGTACAGAACCCTGACCAACTGTATGTATTGGTTTCCTCTGCCCTTCCAACTACCCGTCGTGATATGACCTGTACAGTGTTGAAAACGACATAAAACCCCTAATAAATAAATAAGTAAATGCACATTATTATCTGTGTGCACACAGTATGCTTTTTGATATTCAAGAATTGACACTCCTGTTGGGAGAATACACCTTGTTTACACGTGCAAATCTCTGCTATCCCACTACCAGGCTACTTTCATATTTTTAAACTATATTTGTAGCACACTTACGTGTGTATACACGTACAATGGGATGTCAGACAGGCTTTAGATCTGGGGTTTGAACTGCAGATACCAGAGGTAGGAGGTGAGTGTATTACCACTGCAAAACTGTGTAAATTTCAATCTAGGCTATATAGTTGTTTTGTAGATTACATAGTTCTTAAAT
This sequence comes from Sabellastarte sp. h YS-2021, assembly GCA_964017235.1. NCBI lineage: Eukaryota > Metazoa > Annelida > Polychaeta > Sabellida > Sabellidae > Sabellastarte > Sabellastarte sp. h YS-2021. The sequence continues at coordinate 2,896,768 of OZ024939.1, read as the reverse complement.
TTTTCGCCAAAAATGGAACACTTGTTTATGAACAAATAATGTGAACTATCCATAGCAAGACGCAATGATGGCAATGGAAAATAATTGCTGGCCTTAATCTCTTGCTTTAATATCCAAATATGGCAGATGGCAAGAAATAAAAGTCCATATTTGGTCAATAAGGTAAGGGGTAGGTGGGCTCTATTTTTCACAAAAATTACAATACAAATGGTTGCCATGAAGCACATGCATAAAAACAGAAGCTAAGGTTTCCATAGGCATAGTAATAGCATTGGCAACATGTTAAATGGTTGTCCAACTTCTGGGTGACAATGCCAAATTAAAGTTAAGTGATCTGAAATGAAAATGCACTTTGGTTAATTGACAGAACATTTGACAACACTTGGCCCGGTCAATAGGTATCACTTAGCGTTATCTGTTGAGCTGAAAACACTTTCAACAAAATCTGTAAAGATGGCTTTCTGATGATCTATACAACACATTTGTAGGTTATATAATTCAGAAAAGTTGATGAAATATCATCACATATTCACTAATTTGTAACTCTAATAATGTGTAGTAAGTTCGTGAATAAATAATTGTTTACTTTAGCCATGTATAACAAACAAAATGGAACAATGGAATCAATAACTAATACCGGTTTGTTAGAAAGGAGACAACTGAAGCTGAGGTTATAAATTGTACTGCCCCCACAAATTTGGCCCAGCAATAAAAAAAATATCTTCCAGTTCATATTTTCCTCATGTTTAGGTCAAATACAGATCATAAAATTAATAGCCTTCAGAAGTCAAATCAAGGAATACCTGTTTCAACAATCATTTCGTCTATGATTCACCTTTGTCTCTGATACGGAATGCTGCATGTTAATGGCCAAGTAAGTGTCCAATATTGGAAAATAATGGACTGTTAACAGTATTAATATCCAATATTGGACACTTACGAGACTATTAACCTATTTAAATTACACCTGTTCCTTAATTTATAATTTTAAAGACGCTGGTTAACATCATTACTTTTCATTTCTATATTCCTGGTGTGTATTTTTTCGGTTTTTATGATAATTTTACTTGAAATAAATGTACATTCCCCAAGGGACCCCAACCCAATAAAAGCTGGAATGGGATTATAAATTTTATTTTAAGCATTTATATATTCACAATGTCTAAGTGCATTGTGAAGTCACGCCAATAATAATAAATGAAATATACCAAACTGAAAATGATGTATGCCCAAGGCAACAAGGGCCACCAGTGCCCCCTCCCAACAGGCCCAAAAGCCCAGGAGGGGCCACTAGGGGCCAAGTTCCAGTAATACAATTTCGAAATTAGTGAAATGTGATATCATAAGGCGTGAAAGTGACCTGTGAGGTCAAAGTGGACTTGGAGGCACAACCCCAAGCACCAAAAAGGAAGGAGTAGGGAAAAAGGGGGTATAACTACTGATGCAGATGAGAAACAAATGTGTTAGCCACTACAGAAGGAGCAGCTGCATCAGCAGAAATATATTTCCAAACTGCATTAGACTTCCAGGTTCCATGATGCATCAAATGTTCCAGTGGAACCCATGGTTGAAACCCCAAGAGATGCCTGCCCGCCTAAAATCATAAAAAGTAAGAGAGGGCTGTAAGTTAAGCAAATAAGATCTAAAATACAGGAAAAGAAGGAGAAAATAAATAAATAAAAACATAATTTTAAACATAATAGTTAAGCAATGTAAGTTCCAAGTGAGTAGGGACCCACTGATGTATGGGCTTGATGGATAATAACCGGGTTTCATTATCGGGAGTAACATTCTACCTGGACAGGAAATCTGCCACAGAATTATTTTTTCCAGGTATATGTGTTATAGCTAGATGTATGTTAAAAATAGACGTAATTAGCCATATATTTCTAACAAAGGTTGCCAAACGACTATCCCTAGTTTTTCCTGTCTGTAGGACTTGTACAACTGCAAGATTATCACAGAAAACTTCAATATATTTATCCTGCCAGTAATATGCCCACACTTTGAGAGCTACCATGATATTTAATATTTCAAGATGAACGATAGAATAGTTCATATAATCTTTTGGTATATCAAGAGTGTAGACCATTTGGCCATACACGCCACCTAAACCCGTTAAGGATGCATCTAAGTGGACAGATTCAGAGGGTTTTTGTTGTCGTAAAACGTAACCCCATTGTACTGGTTTAAAAGGGCCAGGAACCAGTGTAAATCTTTGAAAAATTCACTGTGTCAATTTACAAGTACTTTTATTTGCATGCTGATGTAGAACTTCCAGCATTCTGTTAAGGAAGAATCTGGAATATCGTACACATTTGGTGATATAAAGAAGGGACCCTAATAAGGATTGCAATTGCCTCTTATTACAAGTATTTCTACCCACCCAACTTTTGCATTCATTATATATTGGTTGCAATTTTTCTTGGGGTATGGGTATGGTCTTGTGGACCACGTCTACCTGAATACCAAGACAAGTTAAGGTAGTAGTGGGAGGTGCTAAATTCTCCTGACTTATATCTAGACCTAGCTGTTGGAGGAGGTTGAGAAGGTAGTTATAAGCCTCATGGATCTCATCAGGGGGGCCAATATAGACAAGATCATATATATAATTGTACAGCCTGGTATGGCCCTGCTAGGCATAATATACCTAATGGCATCTGAACAATGCTGGAAGAAAGTACTTCCATGCCTGAACCCAAAAGGCAAAGATCCATCAATAAAGTACTTGTTATGGCAAAGTCCTAAGAGGTCCAAGTCCTCAGGATCAATTTTTAAGTGCCTAAAGGCACGACTGATATCTATTTTGAACATGAGGGCTGAGGGACCAACTTCCTTAACTGCTTGTACAATGTTGTCAATAGAGGGGTACCTGAGTTCAAAATAAGTACCCAGGTACTTATTCTTTGCAACACTTGCATTAACCGAAAGGTTATGTGGCCAACTGAGATCAACTATGGCTCTTTGTTTAGTGGTACCTGACTTTTCTCGTGTCATGAGTGGGGACACATGCAACGGAAAAGGCTTTGAGTCAAATGGCCCATGGATAGCCCCAAATTGAAGTTCATCTTGTAAATACTTGTCAATGTGCTGTGAATATGTAATAGCTGAAGTATGGTTAACTTCAGTGGCCTGCAAAGAAGAACGGTCGAAATCTAAAGGAAAGTACTTCCTCCAATTGGTGATATTGAGTTGAGATTGCAATGGAATTCTACAACCCATGAAATTTGGAAGATTGCTGGCTTTAATTTTCGTATGTAGATCTACAATATTATGTATTGCCTTATTGGAAATACAATGGCCAGTATACACTTTCAAAGGAGTTAAAGGTATAAAACCAAAATGAGTGCCATTTTGTTGTGAACAGTTAATATAGTCTACACATTGAGTTTTAACCATTAAAATTTCTGGTAAAATTTTTCCTTGTTTACATTCCAGTGAATCTTGGTGCACTGTCTGGTGCAAAGGTGAATGTGCAGGGGACAATTTGTTCTCATGGTTATGTGGCAAGGGATTTTTGTTGCATCACTTCTTAGGAGAGACCCTTGAATTAGAAAAAGAAATAGAATGTCGCAAACTGGGCTGTGGAGTTGTGGTGGCATTTGACTGAAGGGATTGCGAACCCATGTCCTGCAGTGGGGCAAATCTGTTGGTTAAATTCAATTGAAATAGAGTATTTGAATTTTGCAAGGGTTTTGCTATATTCACAACACAATTTTTGGAAAGTATAGAGTTCTGATTTTTGACTGGTGATTGTTGTTTGTGTCTTTCCAGTCTAACCATTTTTCTTTGGTTTAGCTTGCCATTAAAAGGACGTGGTACACACGTATCACTGGATGGTAAGATGGAGGGGCTAATATTTTTAGTACAAATAACCTCAGCATAAGACCTATGATCCATGGCATTATCTTTGGACTTACGAAACCAGGCAAGCTAATCCTGCTTGGTGGCATTCCTTTCTTGGAAAAAAGCCAACTTTTGACATTTTTCGCATACACAAATTTTGTGGAATGACAGTTTTTGTAAGTTTGAGATGTGTGGGTACAGTCATCCAGTTCTGTACCCAAAGTTATTCGTTTTTTGACTGAATTTTTTTACGTTTGTTTCTACATTGGGTTTCTGGATGGGCAAAAGTCTTCCCCCGACTTGCAAAGCATGCTGAACATATGTGCTTGTAAATTACACCTTTTGTTTCATGCGTTTTATCATGGACACAAGAATCCTGGTTGTAGTAGTTACATGGCATTGACCTGGTAATTTTTTTCAGAAAATTTCTTTACAGAAGGATTTTGTGAGGCAGAAATATTGGAAGTTGTATGTTTTTGTGCATTAGCACGTCGGATCCTATCAATTTTTAAGGTATCTGAAGAATCAGAAACCTCCCCTTGTTCCATACGACACAGTAACACTGCATGGCTGGCCTTTGCAGCACCCCAGGAAAAATTTGCATCTTCTAAGAGAACAATAACATAGTCAAGCATATGTTCTTTCATTTCTAAATTTTTTTCCTCTTTCATGGTGCGACAAAAGCCAGCCATCCACTGTATTGGGGTCAACTGGTCGTATGATACTCTTTCCTTTGTACTTCCGGTAAGCACAAACTCGTGGCGCCATTTAATTCTATTTTTTTACCATAACTTCCACCCCACCTCTCTGAGATTTAATTTTTTGTTCAGTACCTGATTGCAAAGCAGTAAGTTCTTTTAACCTCTGTTCAACTTGCTTTTGTATGAACGAATCTTGCCTCAAGGCAACAAGATCGGGTAACTTGTCAAGGGAAGAAGAATTACACTCTTGTACAATTTTACTGGGTTCTGCTACCTTAGTACTAATTTTTTATTTTTTTACACGTGTTTTCTTGATCTTTATTTGATCATTTGTTTTCTTGACTAATGCAGTCTCGATACTATCAAGCCATTCACTCAAAACTGTGAGCTGATGAAGGATTTGTTGGTTAATGAAGTTTTGGGAGGGCGGATCTGAACTGGTGTCCCTACTAGTAGAAGGTACTTCTCTTTCCGTTGCAAATTTATTGTAAGTATGGCTATCTGTTTTACTGGAATGTGCCTCATTGTCTGACTGTAAAAGCAAGCCACTACAATTTGGGTCACTGTCCGAAACAGAAACATCCGAATCTTAAAAAGAAATATCAGCCGGATCCGACTGTTTACCTAACATTTCTGTCAAAAATTCCCTATCATCGCACAGTTGTTTATGTATTGGCATATGTACTCGCCCCTGTTTACCGGAGCGTAAATTATACTGCTTTGCTTTTCTATCCGACATGACCGTACAGAAGTAAAACACCAGTGATAGAATAAAATGTGAACTAAAAAAAATAACTTAACTAAAAGTATGAAGTATCACTGGTATTTAGCTTCAAGAGATGTTACCCCTCTGCTGCCAATCGTACAAATGGCAGAATGAAGGGCAGCATGTCAGGTCAAAAACCTGTAAACCAATAGAAAAGCTTTTAACAAAACAGCATGGTCCTGCATACTAAATCTGATGCCTGATCCGAAATTTTTGAAAGGGGGGAAGGGGCCCTCCAGGATTGAACTTGGTGGCACCCAGATGCCAGCTCGCAAAAGGGTTTCTTTAGAAATGTGCTAAAAAGACTTCTATATATAGTCAAAAGGAGAAAGTAGTGAAAGATATTGGACACTTTTAACAAAAGAAAAACTCTCAGGTGCAATTTAATTTTTTTTATACTTTACCCTTGACACCCTTGTCATTATGAATCGGGGCAACAAACACCGTTCCTTGTATGGTTACCCCATATATCAGTCTCTCCTTTAACCCCCAGCACGTATATTATGTGCATAGGTTGTGAAGTTTCAGATGAGACTTTTAAAGATTTCAACAAAGTGCTCGCAAACATAAAGGACTTTTTGAGCTGTGTTGAATGTTGATGAGGAGGTGCTATCCAAATGCAAATCCCATCAAAGGTATCCGATGAAACAACAAGAATAAATCAGACACAACAGAAGACATACCAGCCTGTGTAGCTTGTGATTGCTGTGACAAACTAGATATAAGGAGCTGTGGATAAAATGTAACATTAATAAGTATAAAATGTATATGCAAAATGCTATTGTCACATTTAAGGCCATTGTACATGAAACTGACTTAAACCCTGTTCGTTTAATATGGACCATACCTTACTTATGCGTCTGAAATAAAGTTCTTCTATTCTATTCTATTCTATTTAGGGCGAGCCCGAAAGTGCGCCTCGATTCCTCGTATTGGAAGAACCGACTCGGACTAGGTTAATCGCTTGATTATCACCCACGAAATAATAACGAAATAAATAATCATATTTTGACATATTAAACCTCATAAAATGGTTAAAATGCACACAACAGGAAATAATTTTGATAATTCATTGAATTTTTCTACAAAGACGCATTTATAATGCAAAATACAGGAAACTTTAACAATTTTTATATTGCGAGATTTGAGGCATCTTTGAAATATGTTATATTAAGATGCCGTCTTCTAAAAACATTGTTACACAAACAATTAAAGTTTGCAAATGCTAAAAATTTAAAAAAACTGAAACGGAAACACCTTTTATTAGTAAAATATATATAATTATATTAATATATTTAAAGGAAAATCTAAGTTTGTTGCAGATTTTACATCTAGGTTTAGTTGTTTTCGAATACCCGGTTCACTTTTCTTGCCTTGGGTATTAACCTGATTTGTTTCATTTCGGAGTAACCAAAGAATCATTCAAGCCCTAATGTTTGACTTGGTAGGTCATATATATGAGTTACTATTCCACATATGTATGTAATGAGTCGTAAATACAACTTAGTACCTCATATATACTTTGACTTAATAAGTTGTAGATTCTATTTTATTAAAAAGACAGCACGAATATTATGTAGCGGATAACAAATTGTTTTGCTTTATTCCTCAATTTTAATACCTCAGTACATTGGGAAAATCAATGAAAAGGAGCTTATGATTGAAACACTTTTGAATTAATTCCAAAAGAGGTTTTTGGATATTTCATGACCAAACCCAACTTATATTTTAATACCCTAAACAATAACAATACATTTTCTTAAAATGGTATTTTTTTGCAATTAATCAAAACCTACAAAGCGTCAATTTGACTGCTTATAAAATGGATCATTTTTTGGCTTTTCAAAGGAGAGTTTTATTTCATTCACTTGTCTTAGACATGTGTCCCATCCAGGCAAACTGATAGATCTCGCTATTTGTACCAAAGTAAACAGTTTGCATATAACCACCTCTTGAATAATGTCCCAAGCCTTGATATTTACTCAGTGCCGATCATGTTTCATGACCTTAGCAGCCAGTTTGGTATGTTAATTTATGTAGACAACTATTGTAAATTGATAAAAATGTAAAATCTAATATGAATTTTTGTCCTGTTACAAAGACTTCCCTTTCAGGCATGTTCGGAATAGCCAAGTCAGCAAAAATTTGGATAACAGTGTAAGAAAAGAAATTCCATTAAAAACAAGCATCTTGCTGTCCTTAACATAGAGAATCTTTTGAAGCTAAATGTCGTCTGCTTTCATCTTAAGACTGTACTTATTTCCCCTATAAACAGTCTTTGTAGAAAAGATCCTCTTACCACCAAAATACCATACTGCAATTTCGCCACCCATCCCTAATCCCTACCATCATAGTCCCACACATAAACACAAGTTGTAAAGTTATTGATTTGTGCCCTACAGTTATTTGGCTCAACCTGAAGAAAGCTGTCTTTTAGGGGTGAGGGTATTGTCATCGTGTTTTCGTTTTTTGTCTGTTTGCATACCCCCAAAATTATCTACCTGATCAGGGTGATATTTTAACACAAGGTGTGGGTCTAACTATGGCACAGTCTTCCTAAAAGATTGTCTGCATCTGAATCACAAATCCAGTACTGTTTTGATGGTTATATGGCAATATCTCACATGCATAACACTATTCATCGAATCAGGATCATATATTCACATGAAGTGGAATCCATCCAAGGTTTGGTCGTCAGTGCTGATCCAGACCACAACAGATTATGCTGATTCAGATATGATTTTTTTAATATACAGAATTGTTTCTCTTTTTCAACGCAAACCTTGGATATATGTTATATTTTTAATGTATAAAAAATGTATTTAAACCCAGAGCAATAAATCATTTATTACTGCATAAGTAAAATCCAGTGTGTAATATCATCCCTTTATCTGATAAATAGAGATTCATGGATGGCCATTTATCCACGTCCCTAAGGTTCTTTAACCTGCCACTAGGGAACAGGACCAAATTACAGAGGACCACCATTTTAAGTGATCATCACCACTATGTATCTGTCTGTACATGGCAACAAATCTAGGTAATTTGTTTTTGGCCAAATGTGTTAATCCACATTGGCAGATATGGTATGGAGTGTTTGAATGAGATAACAATTAAATTCCACTTTTGTGTGAAAAATGTTTGTTGATACTTTTTACGAGTATGCACCAAGGGGCGTAGGGCATGTTGGCATAGTGGGTAGCACACTGGCCTACAGTCTCTGAAGTTTTGGGTTTGATTATCAGCGCCTACCTAAATACAGAAAGTAATAACTGCCCGAAAGTTGCCTGTAAGTGTCAGATGTTTTTCATTCTCAATGCGGAATATTGACCAACTATCTGATGCGATATGACTTGTGCAATGTGTTGAAAATGATATTAAACCCAACCCAAATAAAACATCTATTCTGATTTGGGTTTTTGATAAACAAGGCCAAAAGAGGGTTTGAGTCTACTAGCATGAACTGCAAAGCCATCAGAGACACGAGTAGTTCACTGAGGCAGCCACCCATCTAACATAGCTCCAAATTAAAAAACAACAACAACAAATGGATCTCTAGAAGCGAGAGCCTTGCTAGAGCTGTGCTTAAAAATGCAGTGACATGACACAGTTTGTATATAACTTTAATGAAAAAACAACACCAACTAACCTTTTGAAGGTTTGAGAGCCTATCCCCCATAGTCACCCTGCCACCCCTCTGTCTTCTTGGGTACAATCTAGCTATGTACCATATGGATATTAAATAGGTTTTTGTACAGTTGTGGTGGCCATGGTGTCACAGTGGTAATACACTAGCCTCTCACCTCTGAGGTTGGTGGTCAAACCCTGGACCTTATGTGGGAAAATTTTTAGTTGCTTACTGATGGTCGATAGTTTACAGTACAGAACTTTGACCAACTGAATGTATTGGTTTACTCTGCCCACAAAACTACCCGTTGTGATATGACCTGTAGAGTATTGAAAGTGACGTAAAACCCCAAATAAATATTTGCAGTTCTGCCATAAAATGTAAAATAAATCAGTCCATATTAGATCAGATTATCTTCAGGGACAGAGAAACCATGTATGCTTGAAATCTCCTCCCTAAATTGGTACACAGCCATTTGTGTGAGGGTCACAATGTTTGTAACGAGAGCACTAGGACAGCACAAAACTTTGGCAAGGCAAAACAAATAGTTTTAAAATATCCTTGATAAAGTATTTTTACAGATTTTTCGCAAAATTAAATCAGCTCTATGTCAGATCAAGAAGCAACAACTGTGACAATTAGATATGTCTTCATATTTATAAACGGGGACTAGACCATTTGGCCCTTTGCTAAATTGGCCCTCGGAAAATCGGCCCCCTAAGAACTCGGCCCTGAGCAAGTCGCCCACAGATTAATAAAATAGAATGTAATGGCATAAGAGTACTTTTATAGCACTTAATGTCCAACATCAGGTGATAATGTATTAGGTTATTAATAACAAGTAATGGCAGGTAATTCTTTGTGATATTGTTAGATTTCTTTCAAAAGGCTGACAACTTCTTAAGTGATATTTGCAAAATACAAATAACATATATCAAACATATTTCGATGTTTCACCAAGTTCTTTTAACATCTGTCATTTGGACACTTGTTTATGTTAAAATAATTATAAGTGCAAGTAGATAATCAAATCAAGGGTCAACCTGAGTAGCATTTAGCAAAAGTGCAAATAACATATATCAAAGATTTGTGGATGCTGTTATCAATATCCTTTATCCTCTGTCCTTAAATAAGTGTTAGTTTTATTGGAAGTACAATTGACTTAAAAGAGATTAAGTGCTATAAGAGTTTTTATGAAGTCAAATTCTTACTAGATTGTGATTGTTGTCATTTGTTTAACATATTGTCTTTGAGAGTACAAATATTTTCATGGGGGAGCCGGTAAAGGACCGATTTGTCTAAGAGCCACAATCAAGTTACATGACATCTGCCAGTGTAACATAATAGGTAACACATTCCCTCAGGAACACAGAAGATGTGGGTTCAAACCAAGGTACAGGCAGATACAAAGTTGATCGGATGACTGCTTTAAATTACCGTCCTCTGCTACTGGAACCTACCGTCAATGGCAGGCTAAAGAACATCAGGGACATTGCTAAATGGTTATCCTTGAGCATTTGTCTTCCAATTCAGAGAATGTGAGTCACCAGAGGGTTTGGGTTGTACTTGTGAAGTTGGGATGAGTCAAAGTCCTGTAGTACAAAAACCTATTGTCCTGAGTATAAATATACAATACAATAAAGTCACAATATAACCTCCTTAGCTTGGATAAAACTAGTTAATATTCCTCTTTTGTTTTATCCAAAATTTGCTGGTCATTGGATCTAGTCGAAAATTTGCCAAATATCAGTCCTGTTTGACAATCACCGTTCTTTAGTCTCAAATCGTATGCATGGCCACACAGCATAACACTTAAAGCCTCTATTTTCTTTACTGAAAGATCACTTAATACCCTGTTGAAATGTCCTTCCAACCTAATGGGGGATTTTGCACCGAAGGTATTTTCTGCGATGGTTATTTTTACAGCCATTTTGAAAGGGTAATTCGTTTTTCTTGCATTTCAAAGATTTTTTATCAGCATAAAGTGTGTGGTGATTGTCTGGAGAATCTCCCATAAAGTGTCTGCCAGAGGTGCTTCACATGTTAGCCATGGATCACATTCCATTTGTTTCTTCACTACCCCCCCCCCCCCCCCCCGCCTCCCTGCCTTGTCCTCCCAAATAAGAATATGTCTGACAACCGGTCATTCTCAATGGAAAATTCACACTTATCTGGTATTGCAACAGACAACAGTAAGGGATACTGTGACCTTAAATGTACAATAAAATATAGCTATACAGCAGACTATAAGTTCTTCGGCTTAATTTAGGACAAAAATAATGTTCCCACTGGTATTAATTAACAGGGTGTTGAAGCATGTGATAGAGGTTTTCGACAGCAGAAAGAAATTTACATTGTTTGTCCTTAAAGGGCAAGGTCAGACTGATACGAAGTAATGCAATAAAAAAAGTTATGTGTTACCTTATGCATTATTTTTACAGTTATTACAGCTAACATGGAGCCTTTATAAAGACATAATCACATTCTATAGTGTGTAGGAGATAATTACGTCATATGCACAAGATTATCTTGTGATCACAAGATAATTAATTCATACTCACAGGTTAATTATCTTGTGAGAAGCAGACCATTTCTTGTACATAGCAAACATTTTGAAATGTACAAAACGGTTTCCAATAACATTTAAACATAGAGGAAGATTAAAAGGACACAATACTTTATAGCTTTACATGGGCCAAAGAAAGATTAAGATCTCATACCAAAAATCTGAACTTTTCCTATCAAATATTACATTTGTTTGAGATTTGTAATTTTCTCTCAGTATTCATTTCTGGTGTCACATTCAGTATTGGCTTAAGTTATGTCTTAAATATAAGACAGGAGAGTGACTTAAACATGTCACTGTGTGACAGTCGTTCATACGTTAAAACATTGTCAGTTTTTATTTCTATTTCAGGTAACACTTGCTTTAAATCTCATAGCATCCTAGGTCAAAACTGTAAACTTTGACACAAATTCGGGCTTGAAAAGTACTTGAAAATCCTCGAATCTGTGTCCCCATTGTAAAGGCTTCACATGTCTTAGAAAAAATACTTTAATTTCCATTTTCCAAAATTCAGCATTTTATTGCCTCATTGAAGTTAAAAGGTTAATGGGGTGATGTAAGGTCTTATTATCTTCCGTCCGTAATGGCCATTTACAGTTCCAAAGCATCATTTGTCTTTTACATTAACTAGATGGCTTTAGCATTTTGTCCATTGATCCGGAATCGACAAAGACGTCGTAAAAATACGCCAAATTTGCTTATCCCGGGATAACAGATTCAAGGGTAATTTTTATAATGTCCTGTTTTCTACAGTAGTGTTCAATTTTGTCAGTATGATTTGGTTTTAATGTCACTTTAAGCACAAGGTCATTATCATGAAAGGCCAACACTCAGGTCAACATCTTATCCTGGAGAAAAAAGTCAGGAAAACTTTGATGTATTCGACGGTGAACATGATTTCATTTCAAATTGCTACACAACAACTCAACATAAATTGATATGAAAATAGAGTCAGAATTTAATGTGACAAAGTCCATTTTTTTGTGTAAAATCAAAAAAAAACTGGCAGTTTTGAAAATGAACAGAATAATAAGTCGTGAGTAAGATTTTTTGGAGTCGTGAGTAAGAGTTTATTGATTAATAAAATGAGTCTTAAAGTCGAGACAGAAATTCTCACTCCCAAAGTCCTTTAAAAATGTTTGAAAACAATGTCGAAAGGGGTTTTGGTCTATTACTGCAAGCTATAACATCACCATCAGAGGCATGAGTAGTGCACTGAAGCAGTCACCCATTCTAGTACTGACGTAGCCCATTGCTGCTTAACTTCAGTGAAGAGACAGGTACTCATCATGCCACGCCACAATTCATGAAAATCTGAAGACAAAAAAAGTGATCTCACTAGAGCTTGCAGTTAAAACTGGGACACAGATATATGATTGCTACCAACCAAGTTATAGCATAGGTGAAAAATTTGCTAACTTTCATTATATGGTGTTAGTGTATTCTCTTGCATGCATGTAAACTTTGTTTTCATGGCAATCAAATTAACTTGATACTAGCTTTATTATTTTTTTTCTATTTTTAAAATTGTGTTCAGTTGTGTGATATGCAAAGTTTGTTACCAAATGACCTAACATATCTTTCATAATATATGTGTCCTATCTTGCCTATGAGAACTTCACCACCTGTGTGAAAATTCGGTCACTGCTTGAAAATAAACACTAGCTGCATCCACAAGCTATAAAAGGGGAACTCTCATGCTGTTTAAATATTTACCACTACCTGTTTCCACAGGCCACGTAACCACCCTCATGCTGCAGAGCTATATTTACATAAGGTGGAGGAAAGCAGTGCTTACCAGTTGCAAAATAATCTGCTCTGTAAACTCTGAGGCGAGGGCAGGCTAGTATACGATTGACAGAAACCTCGAGCAATCCACCATCAGGTTGAGTTGTAGTGTGTTGTGCATTTTTACTCAGCACAATATCTCTATGTACTACAGGACTCAAAGTGCTATATGACCCATGTAGCTGTACAAGTACAGCCCAATTCTCAAGTCACTGATATTCCCCTATGTGAAAGGCAGAGACTCAAGGATGACTATTTATCTTGGGATAGGAGATAATGTCAGAGGATCACCATTTAAAGTGGTCATTCGAGCCACTATGTATCTGCCTCTACCTGCGTTTGAACCCACGTCCTCTGTGTTCCTAGGTGAGTGTGCTACCCAGTAGTGCACAGTGGCAGAGTTCTACGAGTCTTCTGCACACTATGCCTCGGTTTAAGAAAAGGTTCAAAATATTTAGAATAAACACTTTCAAGGAACATGTACACCAATAGGACCATCTTGAAAACACATGTTGTATAATTATATGGGTGCATTATGCACTGTTTATTCTTCTAATCACATTCTAAATAGAAACAAGGGGTGTTTCTACCGTGATCTAGTTAGTGAAAATTGTGGTGATAGTAAGAGGTTATGGCATGCACTAAATAGAACATTGAGTCAGTCAAATTCTACTGTCCTCCCATCCTTTGAGGATGAAAAGTCTTTAGAAAACAGATTTGGTTCATTTTTCATTGATAAAATTAAAAAGATTCGAGACACCTTTAAATACACCTGATCTCAGGGGTTCTTCACTCAGACAAGGAGCTGCCGACTTTCTGTTCCTTTCAAGTTGTCACTGATACTGAAGTCCTTAAGTTTATCAAGGAATCTCCTTCAAAAACTTGCTCCCTTGATCCATGCCCCACTCACATTGTGAAACAATGTATTGACATTCTTCTCCCTTCATTGACTAAACTGGTTAACTTGTCCCTCAAAAATGGCATTTTCCCTAATCCTTTCAAACAGGCTATTGTCACACCCCTCCTCAAAAAGTCCACTCTTTCAAAAGAGAACTTGAAGAGCTATCGACCGGTGTCCGGTCTTAGCTTCTTGTCAAATTTGGTTGAGCGAATTGTGGCTGCCCAAATTAGATCTCACATGGATTCTCATGATCTTGGTAACACTTTCCAGTCAGCCTATAAGTTGGGGCACTCAACAGAAACTGCCTTGTTGTGCATCAAAAATGAGATTCACTTATCTCTGTCCAAGGGCATGCCTACAGCACTTGTGCTACTCGACCTGTCAGCGGCTTTTGACACTATTGATCATGACACACTCCTATCCTGTTTGTCGTCTAGATTTGTTTTTGCTGGATCGGCACTAAAATGGTTTAGATCCTACCTCCAGGATCATTTTCAGTCAGTCAAGATTGGTTCCAGTCTTTTGAATTTGTTCAAATTGAAGTTTGGAGTCCCCCAAGGTTCTGTCTTAGGTCCTCTTCTGTTTTCCCTCTACACAACACCTCTTGGTCAAGTAATCAGAAAATATACCGGAGTCCGTTACCACTTCTATGCGGACGACACTCAGCTGTTCATTCATTTATCCCCTGATGATAGTCTCAAGTCTTTTGACCGTCTTAAATCGTGTTTGAATGATATTAAGGTCTGGATGTCTGAAAACAAACTCAAGCTAAATCCTGATAAAACAGAATTCATAGTCTTCGGTGCCAAAGACAGACACAAATGGCTCAGTGACTCATTTCCTGTCAATATCCTGGGTAATTGCCTCTCTCCCGCAGATGTTGTACGCAATCTTGGTGTTCTGTTTGATGCAAAGTTCTGTTTCACCAATCATGTAAATTCTGTTATCAAATCCTGTTTTATTAGCCTCAGGAAACTTCATCGCATCAGAAGGTTTCTTTCTGTGGATACATCAGTGGTGATTGCAAATGCTCTGGTCAGTAGCCGTTTGGATTACTGCAATTCTCCTTTTTGCAGTTTGTCATCCCGAAATGCTACAAGGCTCCAATATGTTCAAAATGCTCTTGCACGGTATGTCACTGGTGCTTCAAAGTACACTCACATTACATCCACCCTTAGGACACTTCATTGGCTACCCATTAGACAACGTATTATCTTCAAAACCCTAGTTTTGGTTTATAAGTACCTCACCACTGGCCAGCCTAAGTATTTTGCACCATATCTCCCCTTGTACAAATCTGCTGTGAATACAAGATGTTCCAATCCCAAAAATTTGTTCCTCAGGTTCCCTCTTACTGTGCTTCCATCCATAAATCTAAGGTCCATTTTAACAATAGTTTTTCATATGATGCCCCTAAGTTATGGAATGATCTTCCATATGATATATGCAGTGCTCCAAATCTCTCCAGTTTCAAAAGTCGACTCAAAACCTACCTATTTCAGAAATCATTCCCACCATAGCTTCTTACTACCGAACACCGGACGACCTCTCTGGGAATGACTCGGAACATGTCTAATGTCTTATGACTTATGCCTTATGAATTGGATGGTGTGTGAACTAGGTGACAAGGACATACTCGTTATTTTGAAACTTTTCTCTGTGCATAACACATATGTACGGTTTTTATGATTTAAGGGGAGAAGATATACCAAAGAATGTATATCTGTGCTCATGACTATACCCAGTACACAGAATTATAAATAGTGATATGGACCTCAATTATCTCATACACAGTAATTGTAAGTTTATGTTACAGGCAAGAGGTGGGACAGAATGTACATCAGGCATTAGGTATCATGAACATCACCAGGGATATCATTTGATATTATGGGAGCATCAAAAGCAAAACTGTGACTAAAGTGTTTGGATTTATGGGTACAATAGAGGAACCTCCAAGAACCTTTGATTTGGATAGTTTGCACTTATTTTACTTATTAATCATACAAAATGGCTGATGATAATATTATAATACCCCTCATTAGATTTATGTAAAGAAATGGAAAATTGTATCACTCATGAAGATCAACAATATAACACTTGTGCTATACGTTGGTATGATGTTATCTTTGTGATATACATTTTTATATATGTCATTTGGGGAGTTTTCTTCTGATAAATTATTCACTGTGATATATAAGTCATATTCAGCCTAGTCTTCACTGAACATAAGCATCATTTGCACAAAAATAGTTGAAAAATAGTACGAATTTAATAGTTTCTGAAAGCCTTATGATCTGTTATGCTTAATTTTAAGCTCATGCCAAAAAAATAATAAAGAAATATCTTGAATGGTAATTTATGCAATAGTTATATGTAAATATTCAGAATCGTTAATGCAGAACAACTGTTGATGTCACAAATATACGTCGAGGTATAAATTGGGGTGAATTTATTGCATTCTTAACATTTTGAGGAAATTGTGGAAAAATCTGACAAGTTAATAATCCGTCTAATATTTTACTGTAGTGTAATATTAGTGATATGCGTGCACTCTACACTTATATCCATTTATCAGAGCCACACATGTGAACTGAGAAAAAGTGATAAGAATGTGTGATAACATAAATTATTGTGGTGTTTTGCCCCCCAAAAAACAGGGACACTTATAAAATTGGTTAAATATATTTAATCAGAACCACATAAAGATTGATGATAAATATTTCTTAAAGTTAATAGAGTGATACTGTTTCAATTAATTACTGATAATATTTCTTCAGCCCATTGTTGCAGCCATTACAATTTCCCCTATAACAAGAATTTTACAATTTAACGCATTGTATTTTTAAGTTTGTGATCAATTTGTAAATCAAAATTGTCCTCAAAAATACATACATGTTAAGAGATGTCTTACGTTTAAGGATTCATTGTAACATTGGTTATATATCTTCCTTCAATATAAAATCTGTTATAAGCACTGTATGATCTGTAGTTTTGAACTAGAGGAGAGTTGCTACCCCTGTCATTCCAGAAACCATGCACGTTTGTCTTGAAAAAGGATAAATACTTTCAAAAAT
This sequence comes from Sabellastarte sp. h YS-2021, assembly GCA_964017235.1. Taxonomy (NCBI): domain Eukaryota; kingdom Metazoa; phylum Annelida; class Polychaeta; order Sabellida; family Sabellidae; genus Sabellastarte; species Sabellastarte sp. h YS-2021. The sequence goes on along the minus strand of OZ024939.1, from coordinate 2,879,498 downwards.
GATTAAATTGTAAAAATCCACACCTTTTGGCTTATTTTGTCTTCAAAGGCATTGAGATATATCAACATGATAAGATAAGTTAATAGATAAGTCTGATAAGCATATCTATAAAGGAAAAGCCTATAGCTTTGTAATCATTCACCAGTAGAAAACACTATTCTTATAATATGAGGCTTTATTGTATTATTCTACCTTTCATACTGGATGTGATTCATTGTCAGAATCCACCTGAATATGATCATGATATTGGTCTTCCAACCACAAGCCCCCTGAATATAGCTCATAGAGGGAGCTCTGGCATGCTTCCTGAGAATACTAGAGAATCTTTTGTCCTCGCAATTGACCAAGGAGCAGACATGATTGAAGTAGATCTTTGCGTCACAAAGGATCTTCAATTGGTGACTTTGCATGAGTCTTGGTTTGGAGCGACAACAAATGCAGAAGAGGTTTTTCCAGAAGAGCGTAAGAATACGTACTTTGTCCAAGGTCGGTCCATTACAGACTTTTTCACTGTAGACTTCACATTGGAGGAGTTAAAAGAGATTCGTGTCCGTCAAAGGATGAGTTACAGAGATCCTAATTACAATGATGATTTCATGGTTGCAACTGTTGAGGAATTAATACAAACTGTACAAAGTTCCAACAGAACAGTAGGCATGATGCTGGAGCTCAAAGATCCTTCATGGGTAAATCGGTTGGACATAGTTCAAGATGCTGGAACTACGTTTGAAGACTTATTGGTGGACTTGCTGCACAGCTATGGATATACTGACTCGAATCAACCAGCCATTTTACAATCCTTTGATTTCACTACAACACGATACTTAGCCAATATTACGTCACTTCCGATTAGCTTTGTTGGTGCAACCCCAATGTCAGATTCCATGCTTCAAAGCCTTGCAGAATATTGCTATGGTTTTACAGCAGCCAAACGACTCATTATCATGGCTAATGCTCAGGATCAGATTACTGGAGTTACTGACCTCGTACAAAGGGCAAGGTCATTTGGCTTACGGGTACATGCTTGGACTATGAGGAATGAAGACCATCATCTAGCCTGGGATTATGGACAGGATCCCACACTGGAATATGCAGATTTTATACTGGATGGTCTGGTAGATGGTATTATAACAGACTTCCCAGCAACAATGAGTAGATATGTCAGTGTTTTGTATGGATAATCTTTCAAAAGTCAAAAGATATGAAAGAAACATGTTGTAACTTTTATTTTACGGTTATTTTAAGTACCTGAACTTTTCTTGAAAGCAAAACAGAAAACTTACTTTTGATGCAAATAAGAACATTGCTTTAGAACTGCATGCAATTTGTTCAACTTTTTAAGAGTTGAATATTCAACTTCAGCTTATGTCAATAACTTTCATGATGCAGTCATTTTTATTGAAAAATAGACGCACAAAAATAATATACTAAATAAAAGCATAATGTAAATTGTGACTTAAGAAAATTCTTTTTGTATTTAAATTTTTTTCCTATGACTCCTCTACCATAAGTAAAAACTCAATTGTTATCCACTTGCTGACTTATGACTTTTCTATGGTTAATGACTGTCCCTGTTTGGATTTCAGTGCATTAGAGGATGTTCATCAATTAATAAATTCTGTCATTATTATTGTAATTATATCAATAAGATAAGGTGATCCTAAACCTATAAGGTAAGTATAACAAGTGGTGAGATAAAGGGAGATTTTGTAAATAAACAATGCATTCACCACTATATTCCTAGGCCTAAGGCCACATTGCTAGGTTTGGATAGTCCTGAAGAATAATACAATAAATATTTATAAGATTTCTCGAAATGCTTTTGTACATACTGTGCAAAATCCAATAAATTCGGTTTAATTACCCCAGGTTGACACTGAGGAGAAGGTCAAACTTGGGTAAATTCGATGGGCTTTATAGAGTCCCCGGCCTTGAGATTTTTCACAAGTTACCAATCCATTCTGCCTATACACTGCCTGTTTTAAAGCTTTAAACCATATTCTTGAACTTCAATAACAGACAAAACCTGTGTACAGTCATTAATGTGAGTAAATACACATTATGCGCCAAAAGGGTATATTTTAGCATGTTATTTTACTAAACAATTAGTTGGGCCTTCAATTGGTCAAGAAGGTGCCTGAATTTTGATGTGAGGAAAGAGCTTGTCTCATACTATTGATCTGTATGCTATGCTGATAAAATCTAGTGACAAGGAAGAATAAGACAAAAGCTTTTGAACCCGAGGCTTGTGCTTCTGGGAATCACTTTATTTTTTATTTTTTTTTGTCTCTGGACTTTCATGAATTGTGGGGTAGTGTGATGAGTATCTGTCTGTCCACTGGAGTTAAGGAGCAATGGGTTATATTTGTACTAGGATGGGTGACCGTCTGAGTTCTAGACCAGCTATGGGATGTGTCTGAGTTGGAATTTCTTTCTGTCGCCAGGCCTTCATAAACTCTAGTGCACTACTCATGTGACTGATGGCTGTGCAGCTATTGTATGTAGACCAAAAGACATTTCGGCCTTGTTTTGATCATATGACCTGGATAAATGTCAAAGGTCAAAATCATATCTCTGTATTAAGGCAACTGTTCGATTTATGAAAAACTGTGGCTGCATCTCAGTTTCAAGAGATGGTTAATTGATTTGAGCAGAAAAAGTAAAACAAATCCTATTTAAAACTGCTTGTTTTATTAATTTTGACATCAATAGAAATCACATTAACTATAATATTGATAATAGTTATAATATCACAGAAGGATATTTGTTTATCTGTTCAATGCATATCTCAAATATGAAAAAATAAACAGCAAAAATACTATATTATACAAGACTTTAAAGTAGTTTATAACTCATTTCCACTCTTTCACTTTAGTGCACCCTTATAGCATTTCCTCACAACAGTACCTCTTATGGGTGTACCTCTGTACCTGAAGTAGGGAGGGCTTGCAGGTACCAAATTGACATTCAAATATCTCTAGATTTCCCCCCACAATATCACAAATGCATCACAATTGAAAGACAACTATTAATTTAAGGGTGTTGAAGTATTTATGACTACAAAACTTTTATTATTGCCATGGAGTTCTCCTAATCTAATCTAATGCTGACTTTTATAGCACTTAATCCCCATGAAATGACACACTTTAAGACACAGTGAAACATAGACATTTAAATATTCTCCTGAAATAACTACAAAGTAAAACTTATGTAATTTTATTTTGATTTAGTGTCTTTTCAACACATTGTACAGACTTCTCTCCTGGTGGGTAATTGCAGTAGATGGAGCAAATCACTGCATATCAGACGATGAAGATTCTGCAATTATAACACTATGAGTCATCTTGAAGCAATGACCAATTTTCTTGCTGAAAAGCCCATAAAATGAGAATATTGAAACTTTAACCTAATACACGGAAGGCATATTAACATTTTACAATTTGTGACAGTAAAGTTGAACTCTCTGTTAAGGCAGAGAACAGCTTAACTAGAAATAAAGATTTGGTAACTTTCACATCTAACCTGGGCCAATATTCACGCGAGGAATCACAATGAATCTCAAATCAATTCAAATTGTGTTAAAACTTGATGAGGATTTAATGTTATTATTGCCAACACCAGATATTTGATCTTAACAGTGTGACATGCAGTCTAGCTGATAATCTCCGGGTTGTCTTACTCGGCATAATTCATTTTACAAAGTCGTCTGCAAGTGATTAATATTTCTTAAACTGTGTAGCATATCAGTATGTTATATAAACGTGCGTATAATAAATAATGAGAAAAGTATTTCATTGAGCTTCATCAAACTGGATTAAGTTGTCGATCAAATCTGCTTCAATCTTTTGTACTTATTATAAAATAACAATTTCCTTTACTTTACCAAATACCAGTTTCAGCCAAATACTGGCTTGGCCATGTTCTATAAACTTTTACCAACATTTTTTGGTTAAGTTTGATCCTTCTTTGTAAATATCATCCGAGGTTTATCTGGAATAAATTGTTAAACAGATATTTCTGTCTGTCTGGTCTTTTGAAAATTAACTTATCAGAGCTTAAACAAATATGTAATCCTTGATAGATCCAATGCAAATGATATTATCTAATTTAATAAATACTAAATGATCTATGTTTCTACGATGGGTGATAAAATGAAACACACGCAATGATATTAAAACTTTCATTTCTGATGACCGCAGTTTATTGCTGTTTACATTGTGCTGTGCCAGTTTTATTTTCATCAATGAAATAGCTAAACGTTCAAAAAAATCTTTGAATTACAATTCATTTCATACTGGGTAGTATTGGGGACGCAGGGGCGGATCCAGCTTTTATGTAAGGTGGGGGTTCACAATGAGTAAGGTGGGGGTTCACATCAGACATATTATAACTAAGGGGGTCGGGAGGGGCATGCCCCCCTGGAAAAAAATTAATTTTGGGTAAAAATAGAGTGTATTTCCTGTAAATTTAACACCACTGTCAAGAAATAATTTTGTACTTTGGGTTGAACCCCTTTACATTATTTTTCAAGGGGGGGTTCGAACCCCCTGAACCCCCTCTCCCCCCTGGATCCGCTAGTGGGACGGTAAACCAACATTTGTTGTTTTTTTTCATTTTGTTATGGTAGACACAACAGGGTTTTTAACTGCTAATACTTCATCAAAAACCAAACAAGACTATAATTTGGATGAAGTATCTCACATATTGAGTTTATACTGAGTAAAAATGACATTTATCAGACTATATAACATATCACAAAAACCATTTCAAGTTCTACATTGTGGCTCATGTACATCTATATTCAAGTTTCACCGTGTCGGTGACAAGTATACCAATACCCGATTCCTGTGAGTCTAAAATTCCGAGTAAAATTTCATGAACGGTCCCACTACTAATATCGCCTTACATCATCATCGGTACAAATGGAAAACATAAGTTGCACGAGTTGCAACCTTATTACTGGATCCTACTGAATCTGGACGGGGTGCCTACAGGTGTTGATAGTGTATTAAACAAAGGCACTCAGGGAGTGCATACTTCTGCCAAGGCCCAACATTTCAAATATTGATTATTAGTGCAATGATTAGACATCATTCGAATAATTCCTGGATCCAGACAGCGATCCGGATCACTACCAAAATTGAATCATCATTTTTTTATACATGAAATTGCCTGAACATTTAGTCAAAATATTTCCAAAACGTTTCGAGTTACTTCACAAACAGACAGACAAACGCACCGTCAATTGCATAACCTCACTGGTAGTGGTAGAAATAAATAACAAAGATATATCACTCAGTATAATACACTGAAAGACTTGAATCAATCAAATTTCATACCAGCATCGAGCTTAATACTGGTCTTAATGTAAATAATTTAACTTTACAAGTAGGTATATAACAAATACTACTGAATGTCAGTCTCTCAAAGTATTTGAAAAAGTGTTACAATTTTAGGCAATTTATCGTGACATATTTCTTGTGCGCCTAATGATTTACAGTTCAGAAATGATTAAAAAAAATATACAAAAAATATGTCAAAGTTACATCTTTATATTTGTGAGTGATTTTCATTAAATTAATTGTGTTGCTTTTACTGTGAAAACCATTTTAATTTGTACATTTATTATTTTAGGTTTAAATGTATTGGTGCATTAATTCACACTGCAAAATCAAATATGTAAAAAGTAAATATAAAAAGTTTTTTGATTAAACTGTAATGTAGCTATTTAGTCATAAACTAAATACATAACATTTCCTTTCATGTTCCTTTCAGAATGCAATTAATTATTATTAAAAGATCACAACTATTTATGGTAAAACAAATTTAAATATTAATTTCAAAATTATTTACATTTATAATATAGCTTTAATAAATGTTATCGAAAGAATGTAAGAAGATATATATTTTTATTGAGATTGTAATCAATTCTACTTAAAGGATCGGAAGTATTTAATGACAGAATATTTTCAGAGTTTATCATTAATTTAAAAGTATTAATTACATTTGTTATTTATGTTTAATACATTTTAGAAAATTTCATGGATATAATATGAAAAAGCAATTTTGGGGGTATAGTAATTATTGAAATAAAATAAATGCACTATTCCGAATGTGTTATTTTTGGCAATTGATTTAAATATTTACTTACATTTCATAATTTACCTTTAATATAATTTTAATCTTCTGATCTATCCAGCCATATTGTGACATAGAAATCAATAAAGTTTCACATCATGGTGTTATAGTTTTCTGCCCTAATTAGCCATTTTCCTTAAATCAGCATAAATATGAAAAAAATCCAGTGAAACCAAACTCTAACTAATTATATTGATTGATACAAATACATACTATATGTAATCTCCACGTTGATTGGTTGTGGGCTGATTAGGGAAGCTAATTTCATGTGGAAACTATATTATCGCGACATTAAAATAACCTTGAAAGCTTAATCACTTGGTAGCTGAACATTTTAACTGAATCTTGCATGAATCACAAGATCTGTTTGCGTTTTTACTGTATCTGTTTCAAAGTGTTGATGCAAAAGTATACCATGGGTAATTTGAAATTCGAAAAGGTTTTGCAACCAATTATAATAAATTATAAGCCCCCTTTTCATCCTGTGTAAAGTCAGAAAGTGAGATATTTCATCAAATTAATCAATTTTCTTCAATTATTTTCATAAAATATTACCCTGGAAAAGCTTCTATTTTTTATTATTTTTAATAACCAGTTTTCAAACAATATCTGTGACTTTTAGCTAATTTGATAACACTTGAATACCATTTTTTTATATTAATGCATGTAAAAAATTCACAAAAGCAACCCAATTTATCTAAGTGATATAATATGAATGCTTATATAAATCTTAATAAATTATAAAATGATCCCCAAAGCTAAATTACTAAAAATCTTAGTGTCGACTGCAATTATTAATTTAATCTAATTACTTGTATATAGCAATATATATATATATATAAAGTATGTTTTAAGAATATAATCTCTAAGCTTAGTTTTAAGCAAGATAACTGAACTGTGGCGATCACAGGAAAACGGCCATACTAACGCACACCCTACATATGAGTAATAGCTACATCTTGTTGCAACATCACAGAAACTTTGCAAAAAAAATCTTCATAAACTTGCAAATATGACGGTATTTTGACTAAAAAATCCTCCATTTTTGTTGGTGAAATCTCATATATAACCTGAAGCTTGGCGGTCGCAATTTGGCACATTACTTTAACTTGGCACAAACAGGAAATAAGCAATAAATTTAAACGTATAACCAATCAGGATGCCCGATACAAAAACTAAGCGTTGTAAGCTGAATGTGGATTGGTCATGTAGTGATTTTCAAAAGTAAACATATAAAAATTTGCAGGTTTTGTTAATACGTTGTTGTATACAGGTCATATGATAATAGCAACATTTTCTTTTATCTGATGTTATCTATGAACTCTACATAGATACTGTGCTTATCTCTTGACCTTAAGCCATGTAGCACACAATTCTGGTTCACATATTAATATATAATAATAATATTAAAAAAGTAAATGTAAATATTCATCTTCACTTGTACACTTAGTTTGAATTTTTTTTTCAATTTTTAGAAATAGGGGCCGTATTCTACTAACAATACTTGGACCATTTCTAACTTAGATTTCAAGTAAGAAGTCATGAAACTAAGCATTGCTAACTTTTGTCTTTAAATACAAAGTCCACAATATACTTAAGTGAAAACCTTCCCTTATTTAGTTTTAAGGTTACCTTATTGTTGCAGAATACGACCCCTGGCTTTCAAAATACAAAACACTTTACTTAGTTCCAATTTGTATGGAAAAAAGCAGTAAAAAATTCATATGGGAATATACGAGACATAACCAAATGGAAAGTACTCCAAGAGCACAAACTTCCTCCATCTCAGCCAAATATCGCAACATAGTAATTTCACCCAAACACTTTTCTTTTATGTCTGCTGTATCTCAATTGTAATTCCCAAAATTATCAAAAATGAGGCTGTTAAAATTTAGGATTTTTTTATCCAGAATAATGTCCAAATTTTTTTAAAAAATTTAATCACTTTCCTTTGGTCAGGCCATACTCGCTTAAAACTTTTAAACTATGCATTTATTAATTTTGAAATAGCCTAGACTGTACACAGACAAACAAATAAATGAACTCACCAAAAAAACAAAACCTTCAGAGGTAATGGACTTAAACTGGGTTTGTTCAATAGCTTTTTTCATCAAAACTTTAAGTTAGTGGGATATTAAGTCACTTTTTTCGGGACAAAATATATATGTTATGTTTATATAATTTAACTATGTATATAATGTTGGAATTTAAAATATAATTTCAATACTAATATTTAATTTGACTTTGGCTAGACATATTCATTGATACTGAAATAATGTTTGTGTTAAAAAGGCATTAAAAAGTCAGTGGTGATTCAAATTTAACCTTCAAAAGGTTCTCTTTTAGGGTAATCAACTGAGAAGACTCATTGATAATTCTCAACAGTAATTATTACTCATCTCAAAATGGCTGTTTTTCCTTTTATACTAAGCTAATACCTTTTCTTTATAAAGCTATATAACTTGCACACATTTACAGAATAAATATATCAACTTTACATATATATCTCACATACATATATACATATTTATATATATATATATATATATATATATATATATATATATATATACAGCAAACAAGGATTGGACTGCAACAAAACCCTTTCTAATAGTGTCACATCAAAAATGCTATGTTCCATTATTTTCCCAATCTCGTAAGCCCGCACACAGGAAGTAAGTTTGTGAAAACAAAAGTAAGTGTTTTTGACTCCTGTCAAAAGCTCTAGTAAAGCTTGCAAATCTGCAAAATTAAAGGTATAAATGTTACAATTTGTCTGGATTAATGTTTGGTTTATGTTTTTTTCAATTTTTACATCAATTTATATGCTGACAATCAAGGCACTGGTTATGCTGGTTTGTTACTGTAATTCAGTGAAATAAACTCCAAAATGGGATACTAGCCACATACTGGCCCATCCCTAAGATATACATCTATGCTTAATTATTCACTTTTTTCCGGTGTTTCTTCTGCCCCAATATGCCGATTTTGATGTGTCTAACCCACCATCTCTAGTTCTGGACAAAAGACCTCAGACAAAATCCCAATTAAAATATATCCTATGAAAAGTATATCTGTACAAGTTTGGTCCCAATTCACTATCTCTCATGTCTAAATGCCAATTTTGTTGTATCTAATCCATCAACTCTGTACAATAATCTATTCAGAAGTTATACAAAATCCCACTGTAAATAAAGCATAGTAAAATACATCTATCCATATTGTTTTGAGGTCATCATTTCCCATATCACAATGGCGATTTTGTTGTAGTTGACCCAGTGGTTCCACCCGATTTATTTTGTGATGTGTCAAACAGGTTCATATCGATGCCTTCTGTGATGGAATCTATCCTCTGCTTGCCACTTTGTGTCGACAGCCTACTGCTAATGGTGGCGGCATCTTTCTTGGAAATTGTTGAGCTTCTACGAGAACTTCCTGGAACTCCGTTGGGAAACGTTGATCTGCCGACGCTTGATGTATTGCTAAACTTGTACATATCCTTGGTTTTTGGTTCTTCGCTCAGAAGACTCAATTGGGTTTGACCCGAAGGGCTTTTAGTCATAGTGCTACTGTATAGCGTTGCACTGGACGAACTCCTTGATGGTACCTCTACATTGATCGTAGGTACCTCTGAAGGTCTTCTGCTGCTACTATAAGACTTTTCAGATGTTTGTCTGCTAGTAGATGTGACTCTCTTGGCTTCTTGTGGTGGTGACGTTGAAGCCTTGGTGGTATTAGCGGCAATGGCAGCAGTAGTGTTATTAGTAGCTTTTGCCCCGACTTTGTCCATATTGTTCTCTCGGGAATTAGCCGCTGTTGAAGGTAATGATTCCATCTCTGTTTGGTAGTTGTGGTAATTGGCCTCTTCATCGGAATATACTTCATCCAAACTGCTGGTTTCCATCTTAAATTCATTGGGTAAGAGGCCTCGAACTTTCTTTCGTTGGTTGTTCACATCTCGCATAGTTAGACCATGGCGCTGGCGCAGTGCCGCATCTTGCTTCCTTTCAGCTTCGCCATCCAGTTCGTTATCACGAACCATCTGCTCTAAATATTGTCCATATTTGGCTGTGTGTTTGTTGTTATTTTTGCGGTAGCGTAGGGTTTGTTTTATCGTGCCGCCAAACCCAGTTGGTTTTGCCATTTCCTGTTTCTGCCGTATAAGCTTGGCTTCTTCTTTTAGGGCAAGGAAATTTCTAGCAAATGTCCGATTCATGGTTGTGTGAGTCTCCAGCTTTAAAATATAAAATGGAGGGTATATAGTAATGCTGAAAAGATTAACAAAAATCATTAATTTGAATAGTTGTTCATATAGTGTAGCAATTATATGAACATAATAAACATAATAATGTTTTGAAGGTTATGTAACTAAAAGATAGTTCATTAAGTACAACCGTATGGTATACTTTACTTGTGCACATAATCATAGACTATTATATTGTACAAAAACGTATCACCAAATGTTACATTTAAATTCATTTTAGGCTAAATCAATGGGTCAGCAAAGATAAAGACACTGTTGAAGAACAGGCAAGAAGGTGGATAAACCTTGGTGAACTGAAATTTGATTTTGGTTTTGATCTGAATCATGTCATATAGGTGGAAGATTCATCGAATAACTCATTTCATGTGTTAGATGCATCATTAGCAAAGTTATGGTGAACATATTTATGTGATGAGTGTTGCAAAAACTGGTGGAACCTATGAAAAAAACTGGTCAGGCCTACTTTGATTTGTAGTTTGGGAGAAATAAATATGAAGCAAAGTGTTTACGATAATCCCATATAAAGTGTAACACAGTGTAACTGCGGTAAAATGGAGGTGTTCAACTGGCAGCCAAGGTAGACTTCTAAGGATGAGTGTACATACCAATTTCTGTTGGTGACAACTCAACATGCAACAATCAAGCCAAGAAAGGCATACGAAGAAAGACCATTGCAATTGTCAATGCTGGAATAAATTTAGCAAATGCCGATTATCGGCTTGATGGAAGGGGTTTTGAAAAAGGGTTATTGTGTCATTACCCTGGTCTGTCTGTGAAGTCTGTCGACCACATTATGTCCAGGACCTGTTTCATCGTCAGAATTCTGCTTGGAGTTATAGCCACTGGTCTCATCACTGTGTCCATCTTCCTGTGAGACCTGCGGGGTGAAACAAGAATACTCTTTGAAAAGGACTTGGAATAAAATAATGATTTATGTTGTTATTTACAAACTCCTTAATTGTTGTTTTCAACTCCCAGCCACAGATATTTTGATGAACTTGTGTCCTTTTTAATGGCTAAGTTCATCAAGGCAGGCTCTCGATGCATTATAAGTAAAGAAAATAAGTATTAAGTATTTATATTACGCGCCAAATTGACATAGACATCCTCTAAGGCCATATGCTGTCCTGAGCTAGGTTGAAACGCATGCCAAGTGATTAACTGCTATGTAATTTATTGAAAAACAGGTGTTAAAACATGTTTTATTAACTGGTTCTTTTTCAAGCTGCTGCCATTTTTTCGTGTTACTAGCAGAAATAAATGAAAAAAAACAGGAAAATAGATGGCTAAGTAATGTTAATCTATTGATACATAGTATAAGGCAGAACAACTACTATATTAGCAGCATCGATGTTTGAATCCAATCCGTGATTTCTGATTGGACATTACATTAGAATGATTTGGATTTTGTACAATTCAGAACATGATGCACAACTGGTTTCATTATTGATGGTAACAAAGGTTATCATTTTACGAGCACCTTTTCTTATGTTATCAAAGTATAATATTTCAATCAAATAGTCTTATAATCTCATTGTTTTTATTAGTTTCACAGTATGTATTAAATATAAATATCTCACCGCATCCATTTTGTTGATCCTCTGAAGTTGTCTGGCCAATGCTATGGCTGCTTCAGGGCTATACTTGGCTTCATCCATATTCTTGGGATTATGCTTACTCTGAAATAATACAAGTCAAAATATATGCCCACTTTAGGAAATGTAGTATCATCTAGTGTTGTTACTGGCCAACATTTGGACAAAACAAATTGACTTTCAGTTTTCAAAGATATATCTTTGCATTAGCAATATTCATGAGAAACATTTTGAATTTATTATTTATTTTATAAAATTGTTCCAATTTAAGATGTTATCCAAATTAGAATGGGACAATCTGTAATAAATACCAAGAATAAACATTTTTACTGAAATTTCTGGTCTCTTTAATGATGAGTCGGTAATTAGGTCAATTATGGAACCTTAATAATCAATAATCCAAATACCTTGCAAATCACTGTGGCCGATATAATCTGGAGGAAGGTGAACAGACGATGTATCAGCATTCCAAATATCTGAACCAGTAGAATGATGCCAAAGACGATGATAAAGCAAAAGCCTATGGGGTCCAACTGGGAGGTTTTTACCTCGCCGTTCACTGTGCAGTTCCAACTGATGGCCAATTCGGGTGTTTGGGCTATGGTCAGGTTGAGGCCCAAGATCAAGACCATGAGGAAGAGATCAATTATGAAGAAGGCAAAGACGGCTTTATTTCTCAGTGACTTCAGTTTTTTCCCAAGCACTTCTTTGTTCACGTGCTCACTTGTCAATGGGTAGAGGTACTTTGTGATGATCTGGCTCCAGAAACGTTCTTCTATCGGGTCTAGAACGCTGACTTTGCTCTTTTTCAAAATTTCCTCATTGATCCATGTTTGGGGCGGTGGTTTTGGGGGCTCCTCTGGAAAGTCTTTGGCCATGGTGGACTTCTGGGGACTGGCGTTGCTTGCCTGTCCTCTGCGCTTTCGACGCAGCTTCTGTTTCACTGGCGAGAGCTGAAAGTAAATGAAATCCTTGGTATTGTTTGATCTTGATTGGTTGAAGTGTATACTGTGAACCAATTTGTCATAAAATGATGACCATGTTCAACAAATTCCATTTCTAACAACAAGATTACCTAAAAGTAGTGATAGAATGATTGCCTACAGACATCAAATGGTCCGTCAAAATTCACATTAGTAGCAATGATCGACCTGGAAGTAGTGCTCGACAATTTATCATTATCACTGACAATTTCGTCATATTTAGTTACATTTCCTTATGTATCTAGATATCCACATGTTTTAAAAATATTGTGGACAATTTTTCTTAATAAAGTAACAGATTAGTCACAAATTTTGGGTTTGTTTATATTTACCACCACATTTACAGAAAGTGAGTGTTTTTGGTAGATGTAAATGTTGCAACACTGTTATTTCTACCGCATCAACATACACTTCATCCTGGAATGTGTTTCATGATATAGCCAACAATGGAATCGATTATGACTCGATAATCACTCGGGGAAAAAATGGACGATTAATAGACCATGCAACGTGGAAGTGTGATCCATCACTACCGAAAAGAGTTCAAAGCTTAAAGGTTAGGGCTTTATGTCTCATTCAACTGGCAGGGTCATATCGGGGAAGTCCATGAGGACATTACCTATTAGAGGGGAAAACTGGAAAAGTGAAAAACAACCTCTCCTCCAAGACTTAACATACAACTTACTTAACTAACCACTAAGGAGGTCATATGTTTTGGAGTTGTTTGTATGTATTTTGTATTTATACTCAGCACAATATCTCCATGTACTACAGGACTCAAAGCGCTATGAAGCCCATTCGACTGCACAGGTAAAGCCCCAACTCACAAGTAACTGACATTCCCCTAACAGGAAGATAGAGGCTCAAGGATGACCATTTATCAACGTCCTTGAGGTTCTTTAGTCGGCCACTGGGGATAGGACACAAAGACAGAGGACCGCCATTTTAAGTGGTCATCTGAGCCACTATGTATCTGCCTGTACCTGGGTTTGAACCCAAGTCCTCTGATGAGTTCCTAAGCAATAGTCTTACCCGCTAGGCCACAGTGGCAGATGTATGTTTGTCTGTTTGCACAATCACTCCAAAGTTATACACAGATTTTGACACAATAGAAAATACAGAAAATGTTGACAATGGCAGGAAGAAACACTAATTTAATTTTGATGGTGATCCGGATAACCGTCTGATCCAGGAAATTTTTAGAAGGATTTTTTGTCATTACCCTCATAATCAATACTGAAGGTGTTAGGCTTTGGCGGATTGATATGATCTCTGAGTACTCTTGTTGTAGTAAGTGGTTATGTTTACTTATCTACTATTTATTCATCTCGGTTCTTTTGTATAAAATAAAAGATCCATATTGAACAACCTTTAGAAACCTTACCAGTGTTTCACCATTGTTGATTTTGAGTTCTGACAACTGGTCAATAATGACTGTTGTGAAAAAGTCTTGGGGAGGAAAAATTTGACAGAGGGCATACATTACAGATAGTATGGTACTTTACAAACAATTGTTACTTTACTTGTTTTGTGACCAGTTCATCATCCGTGTCGTAGTCTGGTGTGGGACAGCCATCCGACCCCTTTCGTTCCTTTTTCACCAATGTCTGTGACAGTAAGGGCTCATCTTCCGACGAACCTTCGTCAAAAGTATCAAATGGGGATTCAGAATCTGAAAATATATTAACAAAGTATAACAAACCTTAATGATGGTTTCATAATTGAGTTGGACTGGATACAAAAGGATAAAATTTGGGATAATGGCTTGGGCAAGAAAATCACTCAAGCAAACCTCCTCCAAGGTCCAATATCTCCAATAAGGCTTTTGAGTACAATGATAGGAACAATCCTCCTTAAAATTCCTAGATCCAGATGACGATCGGGATTACTCAATAAAATTCAACGATCTGTTTCTTGTGTTATAGTCAACATTTCCTGAAGAAATCATCGTAATCGATCCAAAGCTTATATAGCTTTTTTGCAAACAAGGCGGACATTGCCGATCACAAAAACATTAGTGAAAATAAATCATCAAATATCCTTGCTATTATGGAAAATCATGTTAAACTTATGTCACTTTTGGACATAAACAATATTGATGTTAGATATGGACAGCAACATTTGAATCCTTTTCAAATATGTTTTTATAAGCTGTAATTATATACTTTCCACCTGAAATTGTTGCCCTAAATCGCAAATCCATTAATATGCTGGCTGCTTAAAAATACAAATAAATTATCTAAAAAACACTGCCAAAAGATTCATTGATAGGAGATTTTCCAGAAGCAATATATTTTCCCTAAATAACTGACAACACGTGTAGGTAAAAAAAAGTCCATAATTGGAAATTTTTATGAATTTCAAAAGGGATTGGGTGTTTGTCATGTATTACAAACATATGACTCTATGCCTGGAAAGTAAATATGTTAAGTTTCTGCAAACAAATGTTAAATCTGAAGATATCAACTTATTATCACCTACTTTCACATCCTGAGTTGGATACGTATTTGCCGTTGTTTTCTTTCTTTTGGGCGGCTTTTTTCTTCATTTTTGGACTCTCATCAGAATTACATTCATATTCTTCAGTGGCCACATTTTCGTAGATTTTCATGACTTGTCCCTGGAAAGGACACAAATAAAACTGTAATGCATAAAACTACAAAATACTCATACAGCACAAATCTCTAAAGTGGATATTTCTGAAAATTTTGGGATTTTTTTTTGGTCTCCAGAATATGATCCTGATTTTTCAGAAATTAATAAGTGTCCCTTCCTTGAATCTCTCTCTTACTATTTTATTATATTATTTTATGGAGACGGAAACTAGGAAATAACATCCCAAATGACATATACTAAAAAAAGGTTTTATGAATGAAAATGACAATTTTGATCAGTAGTGCAAGTGTTATAATTTTTCATCTTCATCAGTGATATATATTTTTTGCATATGTTTAATAGGATGTTTTGCTTTGGTATCAACTATTTTGCATGAGTAATAACTAAGTCAATATTATCAATAAACTATGTCAAAAGAGTCTGAGATATACACAGGTGCACCACAGATTTGCTTGACATTTCTCAGCCATTTATATGTGGACTTGAATGCACAAAAGCAAGTAGAAGTTCTGTAAAAAATACCTTTTCATGTATACAGCATATTTGTAGTTTATTTCACAATGTACTATGAACCGAAACTTGACACTGTCACTTCTAAAATTAATTATGTGTATAAACTCTCATTGGGATACACAAAAAAGTATTCCCTGGTAGATAATAAAATCTATTAATGCTTGTCTTAATTCTTATATCTATATTTTGCATGTTTGTACTTAGTGCAATATCTCCTTGTACCACAGGAAACAAAGAACTGCACAAGTACAGCCCGAAGCTCTCTGCTATTTCCCTTATGTCCTGAGTTTTACTCGGTGGCGGAATCGCGCACAAGGTAATGGACATTTCACCATACGAATCTTGAATGGTAGTTGAACGATGGTGGCATTTCGCCCAACAACTGTAACCATGGACAATATCTCCTGTAGTGGGAAAGGGGTATTACCGAAGAGATGATCATTTAAAAACGTACCTGAGGTTCTTTAGCCAGCCTCTGAGACTAGGCCTCAGTGACAGAGGACCACAATTTAAATAAGTCATACAACCGATTACGTATGTGCCTTCACTTGGTTTTGAACCCACATCATCTGTGTTGCCAGGCTATTGTGTTACTCACTAGGTCAGAGAGATAAGTAATTGTGTTTGTACCTGTAGTACAGTCATCTGTCTCTGTATGCGGTTCAGTTTCTTGTTTTCCGGTGACATTCCAGGAGCCACGCAGCACATGGCTTTGCAGCAAGCCCCCAACGAACACGAGTAGGAGCTCTGGCCATCTTCGTTAGGGCCGGTAGCTGTACTCATTAGCAGGCCTCTCCATCCTGTAAAAGAAACAGTTCCAAATTGAAAGCACTTGCAGCAAGCTACCCCCACCAGGAAAGTTTATGAAAATAGGGAGTGTTTTGTATCCAGAATATCATCCAGGTCTTTCCCAAGAGCCTAATCTAATCTAATCTAATCTACTGCTTTGCAGGCGCAATATCTCCCCCACAAAGGAAAACTCAGAGGAATACCTAGCTGAAATAATTCATCGTAAGGAGAGTTGAGGGGCGGTCAAGGTCAGTGATCTGGAGTTATAGGTGTGACCAAGAGGGAAGGAGGCTAAGACTGGAAAACTGGAGATGAAAAGGTGATTCAACCTTATGCAGTTTAGTATACACCCAACTGAATAACCACTGACAGCAAATAAAGACAATCAAAACAAAACATTACAGCTTTGTTCAATAATGCTTGATTCTACAAAACTGTGAGACAAAAGTTTATAATTTCTTCCTATTTAAGGTTAGCTGTGCCACAATATTATGCGCTGGCATTTGAAATGTGCTGCCCATTACCACTGGACTCGATAGTTTTTAATCTTTAATAGCCTAACCCCCTTGGTAAAAACTACTAAAAATGCATTGCTCTCGGGGCATATAAGCAGATAAATATGGCACTTAATAAGGATAAATTTGTTGTTGATCATCCATGTGTTGTGATCAACATGTGCATAAAAACTGGTCACATGACTCATGGAATATTTCCATATTAAGGGGCACCAATGACTCTAAAAACTTGGAGACTTATCCGATATGTCTCTATGTTATTCTTTGCAAAAGAAGTTTAGAGAAGCAGAGTAAAGATAATTCCCCGGGCATATATTATGTAACATATCTACAGCTGACTTAGTTATGACCTCTGAGGTCACCAGTTCAAACCATGGACCCAACCTGATGTGGATAGAAGCTAGCTGTTTACCAATGCTCTGCAGTTTACAGTGTAGAGTCTTGACCAACTCACATAAACTGGTTTCCTCTGCCCTTAATGATACCCATAGTTATATAACCTATATTATGCATTCTAAAATGGTAGGCTGCGCAGTGAACATGGACACGTCTATTGCACAATGCTTGAACCGCGAATATAGAATGGTAAATAAAGCACGCTGTTGAAATCACGTACATTGTCCCTTCGCGTACAAACGTAAACAAACAACTCGCGGTGAAATAAAACTTAAATTATATGGAGCAAATACTAACTCAAATAATTCTGTAGGGGATTTTATCAATATTTCATTTAAAGATCGACTGCTCATAAATATTTATGAGATCACGGAATTCTGTGGGTATTTCCTAACAATATTTAAACCAAAAGGCTGTTTACACATCCATCACTATGCATGTTTAGTTAATAGAACAGCCAACATTGCGCTGGATTTGTTTTGAATTTTGCATAAGATTTACTTCTTATTTTGACCAAAATATTAGTGTAACCATTTTAGAATAGGAATAAGAGACAAATTCTCATTCTTTATGATGGTTTTAAACTACCTTCGGGCTTCGTGGCTTTAATACAGCCGCTCGATAGTTTAAAGCGATCATAAAGCACTCGAATAGGTCTTTTATTCCTATATTAAAAGTGACATTACCCCCAAATAAGTCAGACCAATCCTCAATTTTCTCAGATACCAATGGTGGTATGGCATATGCAATTATCAGCAGTGATATTACAAAGAAAAATTATTCAATCAGTTTAAAATCAATGACTGGATGAACCAACTTTAAATTTCAAACCTTAGCAAATGTGCGACATATTGCACAAAAAATAAGGGGCTATGGTGGCGCAGTGGTAAAGCAACCCCCTCCCACCTCTGAGGTTGGTGGTTCAAACCCCGGACCTTATGTGGGAAAGTTGGTAGTTGCTCACTGATGGTCGGGAGTTTACAGTACAGAACTTTGGCCAGGTCGAGTTAACTGTATGCACTGGTTTCCTCTGCCCATAAAGCTACACATCATAATATGACCTGTACAGTGTTAAAAGCGATGTAAAACCTGAAATAAATAAATGCACAGAAATAAAAATTCTCACCATCTGCTGTTTTGGCAACAGCCAATGCCTCCTGCTGTTGTTCTTTTTGTTTTTCAGCCTCAATTTGCGCGGCTGTCTTGACGGGCTTGTTTTCACGTGTCCCCCATGAGATCACGTGCAAGTTGCAAAGAGAGTAAATTATAAGGATAAGGTACATGCAGGGGATCAGCAGGAAGTACAAGAAGCCGTGGAACAAGGTACTGAACTCCTGCGGATGGATGAGGGCAGCCAAGATGAAGGTACCACCAATGAACATGAAGAAAATGGCCGAAGGCGAGCAGACTCCATCCTCAACCATTTGTCGGGCAATACCAACGATAACCAACATCTGTAGGACTGCATAGATGGAAGATAACAGAGCAGCAATACCCAGCTGTAACAGACAGAAATATAGATAAAGTAACCTTAACTTTTCTTTATTATCATTTTTATACATAAAGTATATACCGAAAAGTTGGGGCTTGGCGATAATGCGATTCGGGGTGATATGTGAGATAGGCTATAAACAACAAACAACATGATTCACAATATTACAAAATATTGTTTTAAATTCAGTAATCCATGCCTGGCATCCCAGTATTTGTGATATAAAATACTCAGTACAGGATCTTACATATCAGTGACCAATCAAATACATTGTAGCTGCCACAGCTCAGCCAATCAAAAGCCTTGTAACTTAAATCATTGCTAGAAATTCCAACTTTTATTGTGTGGTTATATAGCTTTCTGCAATTTCATCACAATTATGCTCTATTTGTTAGATAAAAGGGATGAAAACTTAAGTAAAATATGTATAACAAGTTCTTAGACAATCTAGACTCTTTAGTTTGTTACTAAGGGTGGGGATGGCTGCATATTTTACATGACCAGGGGCACTGCTGTAGATGATTATGGTACATTTTATTAAATACAATTACAATTGTTACAAATAATATACTGGCATCCTTGGTCCGAAAGTAAAAGTATTGGACTTCAGAGTGGAAACTCTGGGGTTTGATCCTTGGTCAGGTTATGGAGATGAGGCTGTGTCAACGTATGTCTCGCTCATCAAAAACTGCTCACTCTAATTTCCCTCACACCATCACTTGATGTACTTTAAAACATATCAACTTAGGAAAATATGTCATACTTTTTTATATTCAGTAATATTGAAAGTGTAAAACTTCAAAATATCTTGTGAAGATGTTTCATGTCTTAAATTATTGCTCGTGTACGATTGCAGTAAAATTTTACTATATCAGTGACAAGCATGTGGAAGACAGGATTTCTTTCAGTTTCAAAGCCCCACAAAATAGATTTTGTGTTTTTTGTTAAAGGCCCAACCAGCAACATTTACTTTGACAAATCACAAGACTACTGCTCCCTGCCGTCACTTGACTCACCTTGGACAAAAGCTTATTTATGGTTGTTTTACCTTCATTACCGTAAATTTCTATTAACTATAATATGAGTTGAAAACAATACACATGGACTTTTAAGACAAAATTCAAACCAATTCAGATTTTACAGTGCGTTTTAGGTCAAAAAATCAGTACTCCAACTTTGTAGAATTTAGACATCTTCAAAGTAATTATTTTTTGTATGTTGTGTACAAGTTCCCTAATTTGTACAACAAATGATAACACTAATTGTACAAATTAAGGTTTCAAGGAGCCCAAAATTATTTAAAATCGTATTGGCCCAACTTGTACAACTCAGTTGTACAAGTTAAGCTTTCTAGAAACTCTAAAAATGTACAAGTGATAACTTATACAAAATTCGAATATGACTTTGTGTAAGTTTTTACTTGTAGAACTCAGCTGTGTAAGTTATAACTTGCACAAAATCCAATCTTATACACGACATACACATTGACATATATTTTGTCTACCTTATATGGTATATGGAAATGTTCGAATGTGGGTGATAAAAAAACTATAAATTCAATATTTTATCTTCCGGTTTGAAGTCTGCTTAACGGTACCTGAATATTGTTCTTGGCCTGGAAACAGATCACCATGAAGATTACCAATGGCACCAGACCTAGGCAGAAGGAAATCACAGGGTCGATCATAAATGCAGCCTCAAATGCTCCGACAACCAGCATAAAGATGGTGGCGGGTCCGAGAATGGAAGACGCAAACAGGAAACCTTGGTACATCATGTAAATCATGGAGATGTTCTCATTCTTCTTGGCAGTATATCGGGCATTTCTGAAAAAAAATTGAAGCAAAAACACCATATATTAGGGATGGGTTAATATCAAATATGTGTACACAGAAGGCCACCAACGCAAACCATAATGATTCTATGATGCCAGTCAAACATGTACACTTCCTATCAACAAAAGTGCAATAAAAGTCCAGAAATGCACAAATGATGGGGTAAGGGAGTTGAATTTCTTCAGATTTCTAGAGGTTTAATAGGTGAGTTTTGAAATGTTACCTGAAGGCATTGAAAAGGGGACTGTTTTTTTATTGTGAAGGGGAAAGAGTTCCAAAGGGCAGGTACAAAATGATAGAATGAATTGAAAAATGTTTCTGTGATTTGTGTACTCTACAGACAACAGTGGGGATGTGAAGGAACATGTGATCACTTACTTGAGCAAGTCCATGAGGTTGGCAAAAGTTGATGTAATCCACCGTCTTCTTTGGCCAAAGAACTCGTTAAACCCGACGGGTGCATGGGTGTAGGCATCCGCGGCGGCGGAATATTCCACACGGTATCCTTGTTGAAGCAGCAGCGTACACAGCCAACGATCTTCTCCTGTATCACAAATATTGAACTATTGGTATAAATAGTAGCAATAAATTTGAAACCTGTTAAAAATAATTCTTAACAGACTATCAAAATACTAATTATAAATTTCAATCAAAAATCCCCCTCAAAACTAGTGAAAGATTAAGTGATTCTTATGGCTGAGTGGCTTAAATGGCATGGTTTCTGTGACACAAAGTGGCTGCTCTCTCAACATGATGCCAGCCCAGCAGGTTTCTTTCTCCCTAACTATTCTTTTAGATCCATTTGTACTCATACAGTGAAGAGGTCTAAGAGTCCCTTGTCTAAGACTGTAGTCTCCATGGTTGGACGTAAGATTGAACCCCAGCCCTTCCAGTCAGAAGTGCATCATCCTTACCAGAAACTACCAACTGGGCTGCCATTCTTTAATATACTAAAAACCAATGTAAAATGTAAATCAAACTTAAAATATTAACCCCTCAATTCAGTGTACACTTTAACTTGATAACACCTAATTTAAGATTATACTTATGTTGCATTTATTTTTAGTTTAAGATTTTGAGTTTAAGATTGAGTTTGCTATTTCTTACAAATACCACCCGAAGTCTTTTTGTGTCCTTATTTAAATGTGCCAAATATCGATATATCTGTCCATATGTAACCAACAGGTTTCAAACTTCTTTACTATGTGATTAGCTTATAATCCAATTATTTTATTTGGTGACATCAACTAATTCAAATTATTCAAGGCTTTTATGGTTACATATTTCTTGTCTATGGGAGCTGCCATATTGGATGTTGTTTCCTGTCAAGGTGTATACTAAACTTTACAAGAGCTTGATGTTGAGCCGAAATCTCAACCGATTATTGTCACACTCTTAATCTAGATGATGGACAAATGACCGACACAAGTAACAATACTTAGGACATGTCCCAATATGACCCTGGCTATTGAACGGATCATAAAACACCACTAGTAAGTTATTGCTCCTATCAAAGTGTGACATCCTCTTTCACCTTTGACCTACCTTGATCATACTGTACATGCTCTATCGCTTTTTCGGCACGTTTGGAGTAACTGGCCGTCACATTGTCGTCCATCAGAGAGGACCCTCGGAACATGCTAAAGCATCCAGGACTGCACAGAACACATCCCAACACGTGTTCAGTCGCCTTTTGAAGCCAATGACTCAGACTGTACTCAAACTTCTGATACCAAACCATGTATCCTAATTAAAGAAAATTGAAAAAAAAACAAGTCATATATTACAAAGTTTTATGAAAATCTGTTTCAATCAATCACTAATGCCTGTATTAACAAATACATGTACTAAGATGGATAATAAAAAGGAAGCATTAATGAAAAAATGTCTGCATTGTTTTAGTTGTAACAGAGAGGACTTGGGGTCAATCCGAGATAAAAGTAGATACCTAGTGGCTCGAATAACAACTTAAAATGGCAGTCCTTTGTCATTAGGTCCTACCCTCAAATGCTGGCTAAACTACCTCATCGAATTTGATAAATGGTAGTCCCTGAGACTCATTATTTCAGTTAGGGGAATGTACATTAATAGAGAGCTTGGGTTGTATTCATGTAATTGAGTCCTGTAGTAGACTAGATATTGCACTGAGTATAAAAATACAATATAATAGATTTCCTCTCTCTTTTAATAAAAGGATCCTAAAGTCATTCACTCAATTAGCAACAGGGCAAGATGACATTTCACTTTACTGACTGGTGTACCCCCACAGTGTTACACAAACCAGATCCCTTTTCTTTGTTGGATACTTTGTTGGATCTCATCTTAAGGTGATCTAAGTAACTCCGACATAAATGTTCAATGTTTTATTGAATAATGATTACCTTTAAGTCACCAATACTATAGCTGAGCACTTGCCAAAGAAATCCTAGGGACTCGCATTCACAATAGCTATCTTAGTTAAGACCATGAATCAAAGACATTTGTGATGAAACTGGTCAAAAATCATGTATTACATCTGTTTAAGCCTTTGTGATTTTTATAAAAACTATGATATTCTTATCTTTATAACTACAATTCACAGACTGACTATGGCTGTTCTTCAATATTTATCGTCAATCTTAAATATGGATGCTATATACATTTTCCACTATGTTCAGTTAATTTAAATGGCTGAAATTAAGCTAAAAATACATTCTACACCTCTCCAATTCTCTAACACTTACCGTTGCCTGTCGGGTGAATGCGCCCACAAGCGGCCGCCACCTTGACGTTTCGCTTCATCAAATCCAGCAACAAGATCACAGCTTCCGGTTGGAAATCAATGTCTCCGTCCAAAGCCAAAATATAGGTGTTATCGGCAACGTATTGTTGTTCCTTTTTGGTTCTTGGCTGGGCCAAAATTCCTTGGCCCAAGAAAAAGTGAAGGTACATCACCTGAAAAAATGTAAAAAAATCTGAGTTAGAAAATCTAGTTGAGGAAGTGATAAAGATCATCAAACTGAACAATCTTCCACCATTAGTTTCAGTTTAGAAAGAAAATTTGGGAAATGGTAATAAGTTGGTGAAATAAGGTTGGCCTAACTAAGACTGAGAGACAGATACTAGATATTCAGTATTTGTTAACCAGCAAAACCATGTCAATTTCATTTGTCAATAACAGTATATAGTAGATTTTAAAACATCTGTGAAATCCTAAATTCAAAGGTGCCTCTTTTAGTTTTTATTACCTCCAATAGGAGGTTATGTATCAAATGCGTTATTTTGTTGGTCTGTGTTTGCAATAACTCCAAAAGTAACAGACAGATTTTTTTTAATATTAAAGTGTGTGTAAGGTCTTGCCAAAGGAAGAAGTCATTACATTCTATGAATTGTTTTTTGATACAAAATATCCTGAATTTTCCAGTTACAACTTTCTCGCATGAGGAGGGGAAGGTTCCTGGATCCAACTCCAGTGTGCCAGAAAGCCTTCCCTATTGATACCAGCACAAAATGTTTATATTTAAATCATACTTTTGAAGCTCCCAGTGTGATATTTTAAACCTCTCATTACAAATCAAACCAATCAACCCTCGAAACAACTGACTACTGTCCAAAAATAGCATTTAGTGGTGAACTAACCACCCGATGAAGCAACACATCTGTAAGCCTAGAAACAGATGACCAAGCAGTCAGTAGCAATAACCTAATAAACATACAAATGAATTAATCACTTTATCCATCATTTAATGAACTATCCAATAAACCAACCTAATTAATGAATCAATCAGCCACTGTACCAACCAGTCACGAATGATCAACCATCTAATCAATTAACCTCTGAACTAATCAGTAAACACCAACTTACCAAGTAACCAATCGACCAGTGCACCAACCAATTATTAACAGTTAAGCAACCAAGAAAACAACCCCTAACACATACCTCCAATCAACTAATTACTCAACCAACCAACCATTCAGTTACCTCCATTCTACCAATAAGTCAACAGTAATCTATCACCCAACAAGAATGAAACATCCACTCAACCAACCCCTATTAAACCATCACCATATCACCCAATCAATCAACTAATCAGTCACCTGACTCCATCTCTTTCTGTTTCTGATGCGCATCTTGTCTTTGAGGTGTACAACCAGTTTATTCACACCTGATGGGAACGTCCACACGAGCTTGCCTCCATAAGGGGTTTCTGACTTCTCAGGTGGGGTTTGAATGAGGCCATCATGATATTCACTGCAACAAATAAACGAGCAGTGTTTTCATTACCTCAGGGCGTTCTTTCTACTGCAATTCCTCATTGATTCACAGGTTTTTAAAAAAAGAACAATTAAAAATAACATTCTTCTTTTTAGGGTATTGGATGCCAAAAATAATCAGATTTGGGGTTTTACTTGCCAGCAACAGGTAAGATCGTAGAGGGCCTGGCCTACATAGACAGCCATTATGTTTTATAACCTGGATACAAACCAACTACCATTTTGGTGAAAACTTACTTTATCACAATAAACCCAAAAGAATAAATCAAGTGATCAATCAATCAGTCAATCAATCGGTAATAAGACTTACGCTACAGTCTCATCCATGGCTTTGATGAAGTCTGTCACGTAACTGTTCAGGACAAATCCTTCCTCCGGCTTTTCGTAAGGTGTGAAAGCATCATCGAAGAATATATTCACTGAAAAAGTAATATAATATCGGTTTTTAATCTCTTTTGTGTTTTAATACTCTAGTTTGGTAACAGGAACTCACATTTTTTTGGTATAAAAACCTTAATTGGAATTTGATTACCAAAAATTTTAAACATTTCGATTGAGACTGTAAAATACACTAGAAGTAATAAGTGATGTCTTATTTAAAAAATAGATCTGTCAATATATACAAAGTATATAAAATGGCCATTAAGACAATTTGGCCATTTAAGACAATACAATTTCCAACAAATGAATGTTGATTATTAACGCATAAAATAACTTACGCAATACAAGATCACATTTAAAATACTGGCTCTCGAATAATTTAAAAGTGCTATTCAAATTATATATCGATATTAAAATCAACGAAGCCATATTGATTGATATTAAAATTTAAATACATTAGATGTAGTCTGAGTTGAAAATAACTCTAATGATGGTCATTTTAACTGGACGTTTGCACTAGGGCTGTTATTGTTGTTGATTTCTGAAGATCACGGATCACCTGTTATAAGTGAGTTGAACACAAGACAAACTCGTGTAAATGAAGAAGAATACCAATAAAATAAGATGTTAATGTACAAATATTATGCTTAATTGTGTCACTAAAAGTCCTGTTTTATTTCAGGGAAATATATTTTTGATGGTTCATTTGTATAGGGGTATGTTTGTACACTTTATGGAACAACCTGGAAAGTAAAATAAATAAAAACAACAGTTAACAATTGGTTTTTAAGGTTTTAGTGGCTTGATCAGTTGCAAAATCGTTAATTTGTAACAAGGTGAGTATATCATTATTTATTTCCTAAACACTCAAGTTTAAATTGAATCAATCAATGTGATCTCCAAATATCACCCAGCAAGTTAAGCCACTCCTTACGGTCAACTCATTACAGCACTTCTTTGCACCATATGGTGATGATAGTTACTTATCTGGAAAAGGCTGAAAAATTCTTCAAGCTGAAAACTTTTCTCTAATCAGTTTATCCTGTAATATCTTTGCTGTATATAGATAAAGTCTGACATACCAATTCTTACTATATCATATGATATGACTGTATTGGACTGTAGAAATTACCGACAAACTCATTTTTGTTTGTCTTCAAAAGAAAAGTGTCAGCTTGAATTCTTGCACACAACAGAAATGTTAGCTTTCCAAATGTAACAAACCGACCTTCAAACATGTAGTAGTCAGGATCTTTGATTTTGAGGTTGTCCTGGGCCATCCTTCTTGCCATCTGGTCTTCATCCAGTCTGAAAACCAAAGAACATGATCAGTTCAACACTTCATCTTTTTTCATTCAAACAACTTATGCAAGCTTTAATGGTTCAATATGAGAAGAATTAGCCTTCTCTTGATATTTGCTAGTGGTCCAACAGTTTAACAAAAATTAAAATTGGAACAGGGGTCACTAAAACAAATTAAATCTGGTATTATGTACGTACTTCAATGAAAGAAGGACACTTTGCTGTAATCGCAGATGTACGATAACCTAAAGCAGGAGATGTCTTCATGTGACATATTTTGATATTCATAAACTCTATTTTTAACTGAGTTTATAGTAAACTAAAATGCACTTGTGGAGCCCAGATCTCCACCATAGGAAGGATTCATTTTTTTGTGAATATTCAGGATTTTTTGGTAACCAGAATATAATCCAGATCTTTCCCAAAATGTAATCACTTCTTTTTTTGCCCATGTCCTGCATTTATTAAGGTGTTTCATAACAAAAAATTAAAGTCAAAGTATTTGAAAATACATTAAAAATGGGGCCTTTGGAAAAATTTGGGAATTTTTTTAAATCTTTTTTTCTGTAACCAGTATATGAGCTGCAAGTTTTTCAAAATTGAGATACTTCTTCCTGTGGTCAGGTCATTCCTATAGGACGAATTTCAGAAAGATCCAACCATTACTTTTGTAGTCATTGTAAACACAGCCACACATACAGACAGACAAATGTGTGCACCACAAAAACCCTCTGTTGAAGGTTAAAACGTTTTTTATATAAGTTTCCCAAAGTTAAGTCCATGGCCAGGTTGACTTAACTCTCAGTCCAAAACTTAATCAAGACTTAAAGCTAAGAATATCATTGGTCAAGTTGTTTTGAGTAATGCCCCCTTCATACCACAGGTGGTATAACCATGGTTAGAAGTTTTTCTCGGTGGCGGAACCGCCTCTCAGGATGCCTCCTATCTTCAGAGATTTAGTGTACCCATAATTCATCGCGTGAATGTCCACTGATTGGAAACAGTTTTTAACTGTCAATAACAGTAAGACAACAGTACTACAAATGTTGGTCACTGAGAGACAACCTCCATTAACCTCAAATCACTTATGGCAGCAGTCAAACAAACGTATGCTAATGAAACACGACTGAATTAAATTCTCATATAAACTTCAGGATGTCACCTTCAGGTACTGTTTGAAAAATTTATCGATGGAAGGTCACAGTGAAAAGTTCGGAGGGGAAATTTTAAAGTTTTTAAAATTTCAATGTAATGTTCAAGAAATGGGACGGCAGGCCACTGTATCACAAGTTTGCAAAAGGATGTCAGACGGTAGTTGAAGGATAGGGGCGTTTTGACCAGTGCCTATTACCATGGGTTATATCGCCAGTATGAAAAGGGTATATCTGGAACTAGACATATCATTGGATGTTACTCACCTGAGAAGAGAGACTAACATCATCCGCATCTCCTCTACATTTTCATGCCACATCGTCGCGCAGATGTAAATAAAGGGCGGCAACCCTTCTTTCTCATATGTAAAGAGGTGGTTGTGACCTGCTATCAAGTCAGGCTGCGATTCATCGGATTTCACACTTTGGGTATCCGTCTCACCTCCCAGGGGCTCTTCCTTCTCGTACGATTTCTTCTTCTTTTCTTTCTTTAATGCAAAATATCAACAGCCTAACTTCACATTTCCAGTAACAGAAAAGACTGAAGGGGAATTTTTTGTCAAACAACAGAAATCATTGACTCTTAGTGACAGATACAGCCTCTTGTTTGATTCTCTAATATAGCTTTACAACTTCACAAAGGTCAACATGTGAAAGTTCATCTTCCCATTTCACTCTCTTATCCGTTATATCTTGTTTTTAAGATAATTGAGAAAGCTTGGAAATATTTCTTGTTGATACATTATGTTATCTAATTATGTTTTGTAAATTGTGTTATTGTAAATTCATGTTGTGGCAGTAAAATAGTAATAGAAAGATTTAATGAGAAATCTTTATGAGCCACTGTGACCTAGTTATTAATCTACTCGTCTGAAAACACAGATGATTTGGGTTTCATCTGAAGTACTAGCAGCCACTCCTTGGCTTCGTAATATGAACTCTAAGAGCAGCAACCTTAAAGTCATTATGATTGTATCATCTTAGTTTGAGTAAATCAGAATAAAATCATTTTATCAACTCTTATGACAAATATTATAATCAAAAGGTGCCACAGTTGTAAAGTTAATGGCCCAGCTGGCCACCTCAATTCTACAGCAAATTTCTGCCTCTGAGTTTTATTGATGCCAATTTAGTGAACTTGAAAGCCTAGTCAAACTTGGTGTTTTATATCCTGTTCACCAGACTGGGTCATATTGGGACAGGTCCTCAGCATTGCTAGTTGTAGGAGTGGAAGCCACACAGAGGTGACAGTCTGTGATTGGAAGCCAAACTAGTACCACTAGGCCACTGGAGACCTAATACTTAAGAGCAAATCAGTCCTCTGTTCAGTTGCCAGTACAGTTTCTGCCTCACCTTCTGGTGTTCTTGTAATTCCCTGTCAAAGAATTCAAAGTCATTTCGTCGGCGAATGAACATCAAAGACTGCTCCAATGTTAAGCCGCAAAACATGGGATAGATGAATATCCTGCAAGGAACAAGAAAATAACATTGAACTTCAAATCAGATTAAGTGTTTTATGTATGTAGATTTGATTTGCAAACACAATTTGACATTATGTTTATATTGTTTTGCACATTTAATGTCTCGCATCATTAAGTTATTTCAGAAGAGCCCACAATTATCTGGACTACTTATTCACCCCTTTCGCTGATCAATGATTGAGACAAAAGCAATAGTTCACATGCTTTACTATATTTTTGACGACTATATCATAAACCACTTTCTGCAATGAAGTATGTGTGAATCTGGTAACAATTTATTGGTTTCAAATCTTTTGATAATCAGTTTCTAATCTCTGGGGCAACAGGTAACAAATATGGCTGACAAAATTTAAAAGCAAGTGCATTCTACCTATATACTTTCACTTGGGTTTGGTTATTGTGAAAATCATAAAAAATAATAAATATGTTTTAATAAAGATTTTCCCTCATTAGTATGATTAGAACAGTCCAGACTAAGAAAAGGTCAAAGTTGGTGTTTTACATCCTGTTCAATAGCCAGGGTCATATTGGGACAGGTCCACAGCATTGTCACTTGTGGGAGTCGAACCCACACAGAGGTGACAGCCTGTGATTAGATGCCCAATCTTCTAATCACTAGGCCAGTAGGACCTGTCAGATTAAGAAAGTACAATTTACTTTTTTGGTCACTGGGGTATTCACTAATTCACTAATTTCTGTAATTTCTAACAACCACCCGAGACTGCTATTAAAAGTATTTGGTGTGGGCATAGATATGTGGCACATATTGCAGAATTTACAGTATATACACAAATTTCAACTCATTTCTATGTCTCTGGACTTTGCATGTTTGGCTTTTTCATCTTTTGATTGAGTCTTTCTTTTGCTGTAGATTAAGCTCTATAAACGTCAAATTAGAATTGCAAACACCTGCGACCACTTACTTGTCAATTTTGGCCAGCTTTTCAATTTTGGGAAACCACAGGTATCTCGTAATCCAAACTTCCGAGAGCCACACCAAAAAACCAATGTACACAAATCTCTCAGTCATGAGTTTTGAGAACGAGCCATATCCACCGTAGCAGTTCCAATAGACGTTCAGAGCCTCAATATCCCAGGATGCATCACAACTCTGGCAGGCCCATGTCAGTAGACCAAACAATACTGGGGTGGAGATGAACAGAGGGAGAGTGTAACAAGGGATCTGCAATCTGCCTGTAAAATATGCATTAAAAATCAAGTTTATTTTCCACAATTAGAAGGGGGCCACGGTGGCAGAGAGGTAACACTCTCGCCTCCCACCTCTGAGATAGGGGTTCGGTTCCCAAGCTGACCTCAAGTGGCAAAGCTGGTAGTTGTTTGCCGTTAGTCGGCAGTTTATAGTACAGAACCTTGACAAACTGTATTCCTCTGCCCATAAAACTACCCGTCTTGATATGACCTATTAATCTCTAACACTTTAGAAATACTGGGGTATATATACGTGATATGTACACTTAGTGTCACAAATTCATCAAAAACTACTGATTTGTCCTTGCTATGCTCATAAACCAAATTGCCGAGGTGTTGGAACTGGGTAGACATATGCGCTATCTATGTATTTTTTCAAAATATGGCCCGGGCGTTAATTATTTTCAAATGGCATCAGACCAGGTGTTAAATTGAACCAGGCGTTCTTTTGAAATACAAAAAAACAGTGTTACAAATTTTAAACAGTGTGCTTCGTACCAGGCGATAATTCGAACCAGGCATTTATTTGAACCGGGGCGTTATATTGGAAATTTACGGTACTCTACAATATAAAACTTTTAAGAAATCAGCAAACACACTCTGTTTTTTTTGCACTGCAGATTTGTTAAATAATTTCTCGGTGACACCTTTGTTTAGGGTTGTATTTGTACGTTTCTGACTTGTCCATGATGACCCTTTTCTTTATGCATCCGAAAAGACACCTTGTATCTGGCTAGTGGCATTCTACCAGCAAACATCTGCCTACCATTGATCACCTCCTTATTTTTCTATGTTAGAGGTCAAGGGCAATTATGTCTGCAAAATGGACGTTCATTTGTATTTCCAAAAATGGCCGATAATAAAAAAATAATCTGTGATATAAGACGTAATTCATGTAAAGAATATTATAAAGCTATTAAATTTATTAAACGTAACAAGAGTAAAATTTCAGCTGAAAAACTTGGTGAATCTTTGATAAATGGGAATAGTAAACAAATTTGGAATACAGTAAAAAGGTGAAAGGACATTTTAATAAACTAGTAAGTAATATAGATGGTGTGGTTGATGAAAAAGGAATTTGCGAAATCTTCTGTGAGCAATACAAATCACATCTGTTTCATATAATGATAGAGAGATGTCTGAAATTATTTATGAAACTAAAACAGCTATTATCAACAAGTGTAAAACAGGAAATTGTTTTTTTTTTCTCATAAAATAAAAGTCGAGGATATCAGTTTAGCCATTAAGTGCCTGAAAAGTAGAAGAAGTGATGGTTTTAATCAAAGTATGTCTGATTTTATTATCAATTCTACAAGTAAAGCAAGTATCTATTTATCACCGGTGTTGAATAGTTTATTAGTTCATGGTGTTGCACCAGAAGAAATGTGTTTTGGTACTATTATATCCATCCCCAAAATTAAGCGGAAATCAATATGTAATTCCAACAATTATAGGGGCATTACTTTAAGTAGTTGCATTGGTAAAGTCTTTGATCATGTACTTCTCAACTGTAAAAGAAAAGCCTTTTCAATATCAAATCTACAATTTGGATTTAAGACAAATCATTCAACTTTGTCAATGTACATTTGCTGTACATGAAAATATTCAATATTATTTAAACAAAAAAGTACTGTGCATACTGTTATGTTTGATGCTTCAAAAGCTTTCGATAGAGTGCATTACATTAAATTATTTAAATTACTGTTTAAAAGTTTGTCCTGTAGTGTTAAGGTTTCTTATTGAACTATACACTAATCAGAAAATGAGGATTAAATGGGGATTTAGCATTTCTGAATTATTCTGTATTAAAAATGGTGTTAAGCAAGAAGGAGTGCTATCTCCTGTTTTATTTTTTATTTATTTTGATGAACTCATGACCAGGTTAAGAACAGCTGGCTATGGTTGTCATGTTGGTAGTTGTTATGTCGGATCCTTTGCTTATGGAGATAATATTATCCTACTGGCTCCAACTATTACATTCCTCCGGTTAATGTTAAAGATTGTATATAACTTTGGAAATGATTATTGTATTAATTTTAACCCTAACAAAAGTGAATACTTAGTATTTGGAAACTCTGAAAAAGAATGTGATACCTATGTACAGTATAAAACTCTATCACTTAAAGCCAAAAATCAGTCTAAACATCTTGGTACACCTTTTGGTCCACATTCTATGAAAGATCAAGTTACAGAATTAATAAATGATATGGTTAAAAGATTTAACACTATGCTAAGTACATTTAAATGTTGTTCTCATCAAGTTAAATACAAATTATTTAAATCTTATTGTATGTCACTGTATGGTTCTGTTTTGTGTGATTTATCATCAAAACAAATTCTCTGTTTGTACACCACTTGGAGGAAGTGTCTAAGACAACTTCTGAAAATTACACATATTGCTCATGGTGAATACTTGCCTTTTATTGTTGAGGATTTTCCGATAGAAGGACAGTTGGTGCAACGATTAATAAAATTTTACAATAGTGTTATGAATAGCGACAATAATTTACTTCAATTCTGTGGTCAACTTGTAACAAATGGAAGCAATTCTGCTGTATGTAAAAGTGCTATGTATGTAAAAAGCAAATATAATCCCAAATATAAGTGTGATAATACATTGTCAATAAAAGAATTGTTCACTGAATTAGGAAAATATGACGAGTCTCACAGTGACAATGATATTGAAAGCATTGCAGCAATTAGAGACCTCTTATTTCTTATAGATGGACACTCATGCTGCACATATGAAGAGTTTAATGTCCTAATTGACTATTTTTGTGTTAAATAGCCGTTAAGTTATATTGTGTTCTTTTGTATATGTAATGTATTTGTGTAGACTACATTGCGCATCTTTTTTCTTCTTCTCTATATTTCTAAATATCTGCAGCTAATCTTTTAAAATGTATGTTTATATGTATGTAATGTATTTATATATAAAACATGATAAATAAATAAATAAAGGGACAAATGGTTAAAATATAACACTTTCTATGAAATATTGCACAGTATACTTCAAATATTAATTGTAGTGCATATCATTTGTCAATCTGTTTGTAGAAGAATAACACATAATGCTGTAAATATAACTTAAATTCAAAATATTAACTTCAGCATGTGTGTTTACTGGTAGACTGCCAGTAGGAGAACAAACAGCCCCCAAATATCCACACGACCCACTCCACACCTAAAATGTGTCTCTGTTTATACAGTTCCCGAAAGGCTTTTTGAAACATTTTTTAAAAAGTGGTTCTGAAACAAATATCACTGTCCAAATTGTGTCGAATTGCTTAAAATGCATCCTACTCTAATGTGAATCCAACCAAACTTCACCAATTTTGTCTAACCCAAAATTGAGGTGGACTGAACCAAAGTCAAAATTGGTGTTTTGTGTGCCATTCAATAGCCAGGGGTGAATTTTATGAAAGGTCTTAGACTGGGGCCATATTCTTCAATAATATTTAGACTGTCCCTAAATAGGATTCAAGTTTTTCTCAAGCTTTTAATAACTTGGATTAAAATAGAGTTCATCAAAACTTCTAACTTTAAGGTCACCTTAGACCTCTAGTTAGATTTCCAGTTTTCTCCAGAGGTACCTTCGATGATAGATGTTTCTGAAATATGCATTTATTGCAGGGAATCTTGTATTTTATTAATATTAAACTGTGAAAAAATATTAAAAACAGCAATTTCCCTCAACAAAATGAGCTTTTGCACCATTTTAAACACAGCAGATGATTCAGTAAAAACAAGGAACAGATATCTCATCAGTTGAATATTTTGACTACCAAAAGGGATGCATGACGCAGAAACCACTGTGGTTATCAGACTTTTCATGAAATCCACCAAAGGTTTCCAAGTTTACAGTTACAGTAGAAAGTATAGAGAGTTTTCCTAACAGAACCTATTTAACAAAGTAGAGGTTGATGAATACAAAATCTAAGTAATACTTTGGTAAGTAGAAAACCAACCTTAACTTGGATGCAAGGTGACCTTAGCAAAGTATTATTAAAGCATGTGGCACCTGGGGCCGGATTCAAAAAAGGTCTCAAGTCTTAGCCAAATCTCAGCTGATATTTTGCTCAAATCTGAGATTTTTGTCTCAGCTAAGATTGTGCTTAAGTTGAGATTCATGAAAGGAATCTCAGATGAGACCACAATCTCAGTCAAGTTTTGAGTCTGGACCAATCAAAATTGATGTAACATTTTGTTTGAGATTAGTGGATAGTATACACATTTATATTTTACCACTGTACCATATACACTCACATTTTAGAATATTTTCAATCAAGCAAAAGATTGTAATTTAACTATAATTTGTACTGACACTCAAAAGAACTGATTATAATAGCAAAACATGCCACTCAGGTAAATTTGTAATGTAAATGTTTACTGTTCTTTTTGTACAAACGTTTAATATATATTCATATTTAGTGTAACAAGTTAAATAATATGTCATACTTCACTAATTTCATTTTGTTTTGTGACTTTTTATTACATATACTCTATTTTATGAAAGCTTAAGCCACCCCCTAGGCAGTCTTAGATTTGAGACCAGATCGGAAGAAAATCTTAGCCTGAGATCTTTTGTGAAACCCAGCTGAGCAAAAGGTCTTAAATCTGAGAAAAATCTAAGAAAAATCAGCTGATTTCAGAAAATGACTTAGACTTAGCCAAGTTTTTGGATAAGTCAGGGACTTAAATCTAAGACTTTGGTCTTAGGTCTGGGATTTAAATCGATTACACAAAGGGTGACTTAGCTAAGTATAAGCTTATCAAATACTCGGTCATATGACCTTTTATAGCCTTTATTTGATGCATTTTATCTAAGGAAAAGTGCTGTTTTGAAATAGAAAACCTTGTTACACCATATAAACTTCCCAAAGACTACTTTAATTAGGTGTTCTGTATAATTATACTTTATTTACAGCCATTTCAAATTTTAAAGTGGAAAAAAGTTCATGGCGGCTATATTTAATTCGTATTTACAAAATTTAAGCCCACTACCTCCCAGACTTAAAGTTAAGTCCACTGGCTTAGCAATTTCATGGACTTAGCTGCTTTGCGTAATCCGCCAAGTCTAAGACCACAGACTTAACAGTCTGTTGACAAAAT
The DNA here is from genome assembly GCA_964017235.1 of Sabellastarte sp. h YS-2021. Taxonomy (NCBI): domain Eukaryota; kingdom Metazoa; phylum Annelida; class Polychaeta; order Sabellida; family Sabellidae; genus Sabellastarte; species Sabellastarte sp. h YS-2021. The sequence continues at coordinate 2,843,472 of OZ024939.1, read as the reverse complement.
CTAAGACCAAAGTCTTAAATTTAAGTCTAAATCTGGACTTAAGTCCCTTTGTGAAACTGGCCACAGGTTATGTATGTTACACCTTAGAGTTTTCTTTTGTTAAAGTGTTCAATATTTTTCATTAATGGATAGTGATAAGGACAATATATGGAAACCCTTCAGGACTTATAAACAATCAATTATTTTTAAATATTGGGCACTTACTGGGCTTTTGTACGTGCACCATGTTGAACTTATTTATCATTATTTTTTGTGCTGTCTAGGGTCTTTGAGTGTGTTTTCGGGACAATTATGCAATTACTCAAGTTCCAATTTGGGCGTTTACTTAAAGTGACAGAAGTGAGGATGTTTTAATTAGCAACTGTAAATAAATTACGTTAGCAAAGGTAAATAATTTACAAAAAGAGTACTAAATATTTGGGTTACCACGACAAAAATGTTAAATCTGTTGATCATATGGTGTTCTGTTAGATCCAGATAGCATTCTGACGTTGGGCCAGCATTGGAACAATGTCGGCAAAATATAAAACTATTTAACCTGAGTAGTGGTTGGCAAAATCTGCTGACGATGCAACCAATAGCCAACGCTAGGCCAATGGCGGAATGCTATCTGGGATTAATGTTGCAAGGGTCAAAAGATTGGCACGTTGACAGGGTAGACAAATTAATAGTTAATGTGCTATGGTTGGCAAGTCAACAAGGTAAAGTTTATTTATTATTTTATATTTAATGTCAGTATTTTTGTATTGATTGTATTGTGACAAGTAGTCAGAAGGGTGGCGGAAAAAAGTGCATACAGTTGGTCAAGGCTATGTGTTGCAAACTGCTGACCTACATCATGCAACTACCAGCTTTCTCACTTGAGATCAGGTTGGGATTCGAACTCTGATCTTAGACGTGGGAGATTGCATACCACATGACATGGGTTGAGTTTAAATCCAGAACCACTAAGTTGAGAGCCAGCCAATAATATATTAAAAATGGGAAAATCATGAGGGGTTATTTTTGTATCCAGACAGTGATCCATATCAATCTCAAAATTTAATGGGATCTAAGTTGGACCAAGACCCATCGATTTTTGCAAATAATACTACCTTAGTGGAGGTAATCATCCAATGAGCAACTTGCTTACCTTTCCTTATTTTGGTGGTTATACTGGGATTTACCCCGATTTTTTCTGTTTCATTTATCACCACCTATTACTTCCGATAATTTTATTTATTTGGGGTTTTACATCATTTTCAACACTGTACAGGTCATGTCATAATGGGTAGTTTTGTGGTCAGAGGAAACCACTACATACTCTTGGCAATGTTCTGTACTGTAAACTGCCGATCTTTGGCGAGTAACTTTCTCATATAAAGTCTGGGATGTGAACGGCTGACCTCAGAGATGGAAGGCGAGTGTGTTACCACTGCGCCGCCATGCCCTACCGCCCGAAAATTGAACCAAAATCAATCATTTCATTTTATTTTTGGTAATTAGACCATAAACCAATTTCCAGGATGAATCATATGTCAGTTCAGTTAGAATATTAATTGTTTTCCTTTAATCCTCCATCTGGAATTATATGATATCACACTATCACTAATGAGTAATCAGAATCATGTATAATCCCCCCCCCCCCCGATACTTGATAGACATGTGTGATCAAATATCTTACCTTTAATGATGATATCAGCAGTGTAGAAGCTAAGCATGCCACAACTGAAGTTGATGATTGCTACAGTGAACCACTCCCCATCCAAGAAGTAGTCACTCTTGAAAAGCCGCCCAAAGTCATCAAAACTGTCCACCTGAAACCTGTAGAATCCCAGCATCAGCATCAGTGTTAGGAAAATCTTCCACAGGCTTATCAACAGATAGGTCTTGGTTTTACACTTGTTGAACTTTTCCCTGAATTCTTGTAAATGCTGACCGCAGCCACCCAACTTTGAATGCTTGTCGACAAAATTCTCCCAGTATCCAAAGGATATCAGCAATGGAGCTATGATTAAGGGCCAGAAATACTCAATGTTTTCTGGCAAGACAGCCTGCAAGTCTACATGTGGACCAGGAGATGTTGGTAAGTGTGTACTGGCATTAGTATTCCCTGAGGTGCTGTAACTTACTTCATCCGCAAAAGTACTGAAGTCAGCAAAGTTACTGTCATAATGGAGAAAAGTATGAAACCCGTAACTTAAGGTAATATTGCAATAATCATCAAGGTGTTTGATGGGTATGTCTTCTCTGCCCATTTCAATGCTTACAAATATGAACCAAATGAGTGCTATTGAGATCTGGCCCAGGAAAGCTAGAATGTACAAGAACTTGTAGCAACTGTCTTTAGTGCTGGAACCACCGGTATCTTTTATGTCAACGTCCTCTGCTTGATTCTCAGAGGCTTCTTGCTTGAGCGTATTGACTGAAGGACTGTTAAACATGAGGAGGAAACCAGGAACAATTGCCACACCAGTGAGCATGAAAAGTCCACGGTACACATCCAGTTGTGGCATCAGGCAGAAGAACAACATAAAGGTGCCAATGACATGGATACTTTCAGTGGCCATCACCTGTTGAAAGAGAAAGATACAGGTAAGTGAATTGAAGGGGGTTGTATATATTATCATATCTTCAAAATGTACCAAATCACACAACGTTATACCATATTTGTGGAAAACAATTCTGAAAATTCAATGTATGGTTACTAAATCAGTCACTTTTTCATCTAACTGTGTTGATAACTTTTCAAGCAATTTTGCAAAAAGAAAAATGAACTAACGGTACCAAAAATAACCTCTTTGAAGGAATTCATTACTGTTGAATCTTTTGAACCACTTCATACGGTTTTAATGGGTCTCAGTATATGAGAGCGAGCAATTTAAAATGGTGAAAAACAAGTAACCAATCTATACAAAATGGATGCCGCATGGTAGCCATGGTCATATTGTAAGGGTATTCACAAACAGAAGCTGGACTTTTAAGTCATTAACATGCATGTTCATCCGTGTATGATGTTTAAGGCTATATATATTGAAAAACACTGTTTTTGCATAATGTATAGGTCACTTCCATACTTACTATGAATAATATCTTTACTGTGGGCCAGTCCTTGACCTTGAAGCACATCTTCCAGCTACTCCGTAGGAACATCAGTGCATAGGGCGCAGTTTGACAGAAAAACAGACCCCACATCCATCGGATCATCTCCACTTCTCGTTCTGGTTCTATTGAATCCTCTGCAGGGCAATGCGGAGTGCCACAAGTGAGGCTGCCCTCTTCATTGATGGAGTATTTCTTGAAATCGACTGCCTGTTGAAAAAAGACAGACTTTACGTCATTCACATTACATGTCACTCTTTTTTACACAAATAGTCATGGCTAATTTGCAATAACACTTCATAAAAAGAATCCAATGGTACATCTATTGTAGCACAGAAGTTCTAAGGACTTCTCATGATATGACCTTAGGTCAGATTGTCAGATACCCTCGCCCCCTTCTGTGTCTCTGAACTATGATATTTGGCTTGTTTATTTGTTGTTTCGCCGTAGAGTCTTTTTTGAAGCAGATTAGGCGCTATAAAGTTTTCTGCCATATAGGTTAGCTGTTTGAAAAAGTCACGCATTGAATTGAAGAAAGCAGTTACCTTGTTCAGCCGTGATGTGATGAAGAGCGTTGATCCTTTGCTGACTATTATACAGATGAACATCATGCAGAAGAGAATTAAGGCAAATACAATCTTCATGAAACCACGACATGAGTTCAGACATTGTTCGAAGGACCACAGGTCTTCCTCTGGGGGTATCTCTCGGAAGATGTCGCCTATGTATTCGCTGAATAATAAGAATAGTAATAATATTTCATCATAAAATACAAAAACAGAATGTCTAAGCAATTTGAACAAGACCAAAAAGTCTTTCAATCTTCTTGCAAGAGCTACAAAATCGTCAGAGACATGAGTAGTGTACTAGAATTTATGAAAGTCTGACAACAAAAACAAATACCAAGTCACGATGATCCCATATCTGGTCTAGAACTCAAATGGTCACTATTTTAATTGCTAACATAGCCAATTTCGGGTTTACTTCAGTATCGAGAGGGCCTAACCCGATACAACCTTAGCCCTGGTTGTTCAATGGGACACAAAACCTTTATTTTGATGTTGGTACAACGCTACCTGCTCAAAGGACAAAAACCCAAATTGCCATTCCCTTGCTTTAGACTATGAGCCTTGAGACATGTTAAAACTACTCTTAGAACCCAATGTATATGTTAGCACATGCGTGCCCCACAAAGTTTGGGGAAAACCATGGCCAGTTTGTAGGGGAACTAGATCTGTGATAGTGTATCTTACTTACAAAACATCTGAGTCTTGTGATCTGGTTGCATGTCAGTTATTCCTTTGACCATGCAAATTTCACATAAAAATTGTCACTCAAGGGCCATGGTGTATTGTCCGTATGTTCTAAAAACCTACAGAAGACCTGCATTTCTCCTGCATGTCATAAAAGAGACTTAATATATAGCTTACAAGTCTTCAAAAGTCTGACGTTTAATTAGATGACAGACATTTAGTTTCTACTTTCAATGCTCAAGCAACTTCCACAAGGACAATAATACAATTATGCATCCCAAATTGGATTGCATTGGACAGTTTCTAATCTTGTAAAACTTTACATTATGTCATTGATGATGAATAGTTACAGTTACATAAAATATTTCCTATTTTTCAATTAAAGGCTGTTGTGTTGGAGTCAAGCCATATAAAATTTGAAAGCAGTCGGCTCCTCAAAGGCAGCCGAGTATCCCAATATTAAAATTTGACAATACTACCTTTTCCTTTCAACCTTCTTGAAAATGCAAAGAATAATCTTGTACGCAAAGGCATATGGATCGAAAATTCAGTAAAAACGGGATTTTTCTACATTCTGGATTTTTCTTCGTATCCAGAACATGATTTGGATTCTTCACATTTTAAGATCACTCCTACCACTAGTCAGGACCCCTTCCCACATAAAAGCTTCATCTGATCTTTAGTTTTTGTGTAATTAGAAACATAGACAGATGTACCGAAAACATAACCGTGTTGGTGAATTTATTTTAAGTTATACTCTATTGATATGTATGGGCTAATAATTACAAGCTACATATTCTACCAAAGAACAGTATTATTAAACAGTATTATTGATTTTCTTATGCTAACACAATTCACTTGACATGCAGATGTTTTGTTTACAATGATACCTAGTAAAATAACAAACTTCATGAACTTGAATAAAACATCTTTAATTGGAAAGGTTTTCTCCTTTTATTCTTCTATTGCTATTGTTTTCTTTCTAGACACACTGTGCTACCTAAAAAGATTTTATCTTGCCTCAAAAGAAGGTTATTAAAAGATTATTGTGTCATTAATTGTCAGTAAAGACAAAAATATATAGAAAAACGGGTAAAATCGCCAGTTACTTGGCAAGCCTAAAAGCAATGTTACAATGACAAATTCTGTCAATTGTGTATCAATTGAGGAAAAACTCAACATACACATATTGTTTGCGTAGAACCTTTTAAACTCATTGAAATGCAGTTAACAATGGAACATCTGTCTCAAAAGGCCTTTCACATTGTTGATGTTTCTTTTGCAAATGCCATTTAGATTAGGTCTATATTGTCAAGTGTGATTGGACATACACCACTTGAGTTGAGATAAAGGCGACTTGGCAATGGGCAAAGCACTTCAGAATAACATACAGTTAAGACACAATAATTTAGCAACAAGTAGCTATAACCTTCGGCAACTTTATAAATATGCCTCCATCCTTGGTGAATGACTTGTATATTGGACAGAGTGGGCGAATGAATTTATGGCGTGGCAATTGAGAAAAAAGGAAACGTTGTTTGTTTGTCATCGAGTTACCTGGTAATTGAGGCTTGATTGTCAATCATTATTTGCGATAATTTATGATTTAGTAGTAAACACATTTAAAATGAACAGAACCGTATGCTATTATTTAACAGGAAGCTGAAAATTTCATCATACCAATAGTCAATTTAATTGATCAATTGTATATGGTGATTGAGTTAATGTGATTCATTGGGTTGATTTTCACTTTTAACACATTTCAGGACAATGGTGAGGGGTGGAAGAAGTCAGCTATACTAGTTAGGAAAAAATCCTGCAATGCAGCAACACTTGCTATTGACTACTGTGCTTAAATTTGGTTGCATAACATCATGAATAAGAAACAGTAATGTTGTTAATAGCTTTTTGTATAGCAACTAAACTCTTAGGGTAACATTTCCTATAGAACCCACCAAATTAAAGGGACCCTTGTCTTAACATTTGAAATGCCAGCAAACTACATACACTTTTATTCCAAACATTGGTAAAGTAGTTCTATTTGTAGGTATTTGTAGATGCTAGGTTTGAAACTGCTAAACGTGTAACCATAGCAACAGTTGGCAGATACTGCATTAAACCTAGCAATCCCCGTATTATACTGATGTAGGCAGGGCCTGTACATTTGGTGAAAATCTGTGCAGTAACTGGGCATGTACAGGCTCCACAACATTTATTTCAGCTACTGTCACTGGATAGCATGTGGAATACTTATAAACTCAACCTTTATGGGGTTCAAAATAAGATTTGATGAAATTTTTAAATAGTTTTTATCGTTATCTCTCTGTTGCTTTACTGTGATGATTTCTCCAAGTATTCCTACATCCGATAAATTATTGCTATTTTCAATTATGCAAAGCAGTAAAATGTGAAATGAAGATGAAATATGATGAGATAGAATGTTTTTTTCTAAATACTTCATTCAACACTCCAGTGACAAGTCCAAGACCAATCTGAGATTTAAATATACCTGAAAAACTGGTCAGTTTCAGAACAAAAAAAGTAATATTTGAAACCACAATCTGAGGCATGAGACAAAATTGAGTTTCAGCCTCTTGTTAAGAATGCTTGCCTTAAGGCCAGATTTATCTGAAATCTGAGGTGTTTTTTTCTCAAACCTAAGCTGGCATTCACTTGAGTTTTAGTTCAAGCTTTATCATAAATATAAGAAAATAAACCATTCCTCCAACCCTGAGTATCTAATTGACAGGTAAAACCCCATCTTACTGTTTAAAGTGGGATTCGGATATTATTGTCTTATGCCCTTCCCGGAAGTGGATAGGTGTATTAGTATTTAATATGTGAGATTGTACAATAAAGTTCCTTTTAAACTAAATGAAGTGGTAGGCAGGCCTGTGTGGGTAGGTACTCAAGACATCTTATTTTGTCAAGTGCCAAACTGCCCACCCAACAAACTATCAAGATCTATCATCTGTCTACATATATTACTTATATCATCTATGGGGGAGACTTTGTGTGCCTGATTACTCCAATATTAATGCATCATTTTAATTCTAGGAGGGTCTGGTCAAAGGAAGAAGTGATTAATATTGTGAAAGGTTCCGATCTTAGTCTGGGTACAAAAATCCTATTTGTGTAACAGTGCTATTTTCAATGATTTCTACAGTCATGCTTTTCGGTTATGAGAATTAAAGTTTGTGTTTGATTGAAAATAAAATATGGGGACAACCGGCTGCCTGGATGGATGCCTTTGCCCCTCGCAGGTAGTTATTCAGAGCTAGCTATTCACCAGCAAAACTTGCCACAAAGCATAGTCCTGATTTATGCTTCCTTGTAGAGTAATAAAGTGGGCTTCTGTTGCTTAATCATTGAGAAAATAACAAGTTTTAAATGTATTTTTGCCACAAAAATGTCACATTATTTCACCTTTAAGGATTTATAAACATTGTCTATACAAACATTTGTGCTAAAAACATTTGATAAATGTTTATAAAATAATTCTAGAAACCGAAGTTTGACTGGATAAGGTTTTTTAAACATTTACAAAATAGCTTAAGAAGGGAGATTATGCTGGAAATGTTTGATCAACAATATACATGTACATAAAACAATTAAACAACATTTGTTGACAATGTTTTGTAATTTTTTGCTTTGACAATGTTCTACAAACATTTTATAGCAACTAATTTTCATACCCATTATTTTAAAACGTTTTTGAAACGTTTTCTATAAAATGTTTTCTATACCTATATTTTCAGAATGCTTGTTAAACGTCTACCTACAAGAATTTGCAAACAAAGATGGTGGTGAGCAATAATAGGAAATTTTAGAGGACTTTTTAAAAAATTATACCACACACTATCCCTAAAAGTAAGAACTAAACAGGGGCCCAATTTTTAAGTCACTATATTACAATTTTAGACATTGGTAAGCAACCTAAAAATCATATTGAATTTGACCTGTGGCCCCAATGAACGTTAATATTGCTAACCAATGCCAAAGTAATATTTTTGAGACCTATTTTGTTCATTTGTAACGTTTTTCTAATGTTTGTCATTTGACATTTAATGAACGGTACAGATAAAACTTTGAAATCTGATGTTACTAATGGTTTTTACACCCATCATTTTGTACCTTCTCCAAACTTTTCCTTTGAAACATTTGCCAACTCCAAAATGTTTACTGTGCCACCATTATCACCACTATGGTAGTCTACTCGATGAAATGCATGAAGGATTCCTATGACAACCAATAGACTATTGAAATTCTGTATTAGGTTTTTCCTTTTTTTTCACCCTTTTCTGGAAGAATTATACTACAATTAGAAACACCAGATGCAGGTTTCCAAAAGTTTGAATCCTCATTTCAACTATAATGTTCATAAATCCCACAAACCCATTTCTTCTTTGGACATTATACACATGTATACTACCCCCCTCCCTCTCCTGAGCCTCAGTAACATCTTTCAGTGAGCATCTTAAGACTCTTTTTCAAATCATGTTTTCACCACCTATTCAAACCCATAATCATTATTAACCTAGTATGTCCCTTGGGACTGTTTCACAAAGAGTCTTACACTAAGATAGGGACTTAAGTATAGACCTTTTGTCATATGTAAGTGTTTGGACTTAAATATGGTTCACAAATGATGACTTAGCTGAGACCAAGCTGATCAAATAACCTCAGTCATTTTCTATGTCATGTGACCCTTTATTTCTGGAAAAAATATTTTACTGATGACATATATCCATTGTTTACCTCATTTTATCTTTGCCAAAATCCTTGTAACCATATAAATATCTTCAAAGATCAATTCAGGGAAATGTCCTATGCATTTTTTCTCTTATTTTTAGGCATTTTAAATTTCGAAAATTTTGTGGCAGCCATATTTAATTTTTTTGCTTACATAAGTTAAACCCACTCCCACATAGACATAGCAGCTTGGTGACATCGTCTAAGACCACAAACTCATTCTGAGGTTAACGACAAAAGTCTTATCTTTAAGTCTGAATCCAGGTTAAATCCATTTGTGACAGCCCCTGGACAATGAACATTTCCCATTATTTTGTCAGTTTAGCAAACTGTACTTCCCCTGTGGGGGGAGATGTTGACGTCAACAATGCATTGGGTTAATTTTTTTTCCATTTTTCCATTGGGATTTGAACCTTATATTTTATATTGTGAGGTGTAGTCAGAAGGGTACAGGAAACCAGTAAATACAGTTGGTCGAGGTTCTGCAGTGTAAACTGCTGAGAAACATCAACTATCAGTTTTCCCATGAGAGGTCAAACTCTGATCTCAGAGGTGGGAGGCTAGTGTTACCACTGTTTCACCATTGCCCCAACAATTGATTAGGGATTGGGCTTGTAAATACTTTCGGATTAAAGACATTTTATGAATATAAATCCAAGCTTTAATCAGTGTGGTCCATAGTACATCAATTACAATTGGTTTTGTAGTATTTGTTAAATGTTGGACTTTTATATGTGTTTGACTATAACGTAATAAATCAGAAGTGATTAATCAATATGTTATTCTCCATATCCGGTTGAAATAAGTAAAATTGCAGCTTCAATTAGTTTGCAGCTTTAGTTTAGTTGCCATATTTGCTTTAGGGCTGTAACAGTCTAACTGGGGACTTAAAAGTGTACACTGAGTAAGGACTAGCAAACAGATAGTAGAAAATAGTTATGGACAGATTCCGAAAATGTTGACAGTGCCACAAGGAACACAGATGATTCGAAATCATTGAACTAATCAGCTATTTCGGAGTTGTTTGAATTTGGTGGATGTATGTGCTCTTCAAGTGTTTTCCTTGTTAAAAATTGTTTTATCCAAATATCAGAGTGTTTTTCATCTTGGGACAGGTCCTCAGCATTGCCACTAGTAGGGGTCCAACTCATACAGAGTCGACAGCCTGTGATTAGATACCAAACTGGCTAACCCACTAGGTTATCCTGGATCCCTGGGACCAATACAAACTCAAACAATATAACTGTTTTGAGGTCTCTCTTAGGATGAAATTGACAGTAAGTGGGAACTTATCTGAATTGCAGTAGAGATTAAAGAACAATAAATGACAAACTCTTCTCTGTGTTGACTTAAGTCATCAGCCAAAAGTGTCTAAACAGTTTGCACACCACTTTGGAAGATCATAACCCAAGCTTTGATTACCAGAACCTATGATTTCAGTCTACTTCATTTATTAAGAAGTCGAACAAACATGCACTTGTTAAATTACGTATCATTGAATATGAATCCCAATACTCTTTTCTTTTTTTGCAAATAGTCAGACAGGTTGTAGCATTTCAATTTTTTCATTATGTCGTGTTCCTTAGCTGTGAAAAACCACTTCCAGTTTTTGAAATTTCCAATCTATGCTATCGAGGTGCAACCACTTCAAAGTCAAGGGAAACATGTGACAAACAGATCTGGAATGTATTTTTAAAGACTGTCATTGTGCATCTGTAGTATTGTTTTTTATATTATCAAAACATATCACCTTATTCCTTATATATACCCAATATCTATGTCCTGTATTTAAAGCAGCCTATTACCTACTTCAGGGAAAATCCCTGTTATAAAATATGCATTTTTAATATTTTTTTCCATTTACAAACTTTCATAAGGAGTGTGTTATATATATGTAGCTTACATGACCTATACTGCACCTTTGATAAAAAAAGCTAAATGTGCATATCAATAGGTATTGTATTTAATATTTGCACAGTTACTAACATTACTTCCTGCTTGTTCATGCATACAAAAAGCACGTCTCCACCAAATTACAAGTATCTTCAATAAGTGTTTTATCATGAATTGTCTGAATATCTTCTTATCAATAAAGACTCACTGAAATTAACGCATTAAAGGACATAATTTTTGTGGTTTTGCGAGTTACCGACCATTTTGGTCGGGAATGTCATCATTATGTCTGTATAGCCCCCTGCACTGGGCTAGGTGTATATGATATAATAATACCCCTTATCCACTATCACGAGAATACACTGAGTACCATGCAATTTGTAGCATAATCTATTTAGTTGTTTGACTTATATTAAGAATATAGACTGTCGGGAGCCTAACAATAGTGGTGGTAGACCTTATTTCCCATTATAAAACATGCTTACCATCATTGCAAGTGAGCCTTTCCTTCTTTCACCTAAGTCAACCTGCGTTTAATTCTAAGGTCATATATTTAAGCACAAACGTTTTCAAACTCAAAGCTTTCATTTCTAGAGATCACTTTTTTTGTTTTTGTCTTCTTTTTTCACCAGACTTTCGTGAATTCTGATGTAGAGAGTTGAGTACCAGTCTCATCACTAAAGTTAAGCAGCAATGGGCTTAATTAGTACTTGGATGGTTGACCGTTATATATGGTACCAGACTTTCATAAATGCTGGTGCACTATTCATGTCTCTAATGGCTTTCACATCATGCATGTAGACCAAAACACTTTTAGATTTTTTTGGTTTTCGAATCACTTGCAACAGGTTTAAAGTTTGCAAGGTCTCATGATCAATTGTAAAGGGAGAACAAATACCATTAACACATTGATACACCAATCTGATAGAATCCATTTAGATATAACCCTTCAATACACTGAGGTAAAAAGACAAAAATGGACAGGTATTGTAAAGAAACTCTGGGTCTGTTTTAATGAAGTGAAATTAGATCATTCCTAGCTTAGATTTTAAGTTTTCCAAAGCTTTTGTGTCTTCCCTAGATTTGCAAAATTACACTTACAATTTCGTAAATAAGTGCAAATTTATTTTTAGTGTTTTATCCAATATGCAGACAAGAAGTATATTTGCAAGTCAACATAAGAAAGGCATTTTGACAGAACTTCTTTAAAATATTTTAGCATTTAACTCCAGGCAGAAGTCACAGCCAAATCTGAAGGTTAAAATTGAAATCTTCATATATCCTGGTGTGCCTATTTTTATAACTGCCTTTCTATCTTTTGATATGGACTTTTTATGTTATTATTTATGCTAAGTGGATAATTAAGGTGAACAATGTGGCTGCATATCAGGTAACCGATAACCTAGCAGTGTAAAAGTGTAGCTTTTAGCAGTATATAACTAGGATTTCAATGAGCGATAACTGGGAATTTGAGTTCTGCGGTATTTCGGTTTTCCATTTAATATCAATTAAACTGACATTTATCTTCCATATTTCTGTACAGTCTAATTTTGATATTTTTTTTCACCATTCCATTCATTTTAATGAGCTTAATTGTAACATAATGATGGTTGCTCTATCTTTACTTTAAAACATACCTCAAACTACTTTTGCAAAATATGTATCACTCATAAAGATCAATAATATAAAACTCGTGCCACGAACTCATGTAATACTGTCATTTTCTTTTGCGAAGTTTTTTTTCTATTGCAATGTAGTCTGTCTTGTCTTGTGACAACTTTGACAGTAAACATGATTTTAATCAGGTGTCTTTTGAATATTTTCATTTTTTATGTTGTTTTGGTATAGCTGCCATGTGTCTACATTGATTAAGTAAACTGTGCACAGGTGCAGTTTTAATACACATTTTCCATGAAAAAAGGACATTAATTAACATATTCAGAGATTTTTTTATCTTTTTGTTTCAAAATAGAGTTTAGTCATTACGACAAAAAAAGACTAATCAACTTAGAGAATACAAAAGTGAAGATCTTTTGCGTCAGTGATTTTGGCTAATGTTTGAATTTGTAGCCTACTTCCTGTTAGGTTCAGACATAACAAAAGGAAGAATTAATTCAAATGTATGGTTTATAATTCACGCTGGAAAGATATCACCATATTTTCACACTTATTTTATAATTGGGCGAAAATAGCACATTTCTATTCAATACATTGGTGAGTTATAAACACTTTACAGAGTTTGACCTTCAAACATTTGATTGGAACTTTATTTCCAGGATTGTTTTCAAGCCAAAAGTTGAATTTCAACAAACCTCATCACAGCATTAACTGATATACATTCGCTGTGAAATTTGTATCGATGAGGTGAGACTGTGTTATGTCATTTGCTATGATACCATAACCTTGTTTTCGGATGTCATTTGGTATGATGATACAACCTTGTTTTCAGATCCATTAGAAAAGGTGCTCTACAAAATCTTTTGAAGTGTTCAAAAATGTGGTGACACAAATTTAAACGCTATTGGTTTTGGTGATTTTTTGCCCAATGAGGTACACAATTTCTTGCTCTAGGTCAAAAGCCCCCCCCCCCCCCCCCACAAAATTATTTTTGATGAAAGAATATCCAAAGCCCTTGGAGCCTCAGAAACCAATATCATTGTAACTTGACTGTTACATAAGGAAGACTTTAGGTGGGATCAGGCAACCTTAAATACACAATCCAGACTAATTTTGGTTAAAAAATTATAGAAAGATTAAGCCCCTGCCTCTGTATGCTTCCCTAACAAAACATGAAACATCTGAAAGAGACTTACCTATAAAAAATGCTATTGCAGCCAATTAATAATTTGGCTACCATCAACAATATTTTAAAATCTAATATTCAAAAACAACATCAAATACAAAACTACACATGAAAATGTCTGTCATAAAATATAATTCAGTTTCGTTTCAAATTAATGCATTGCATTTTTCATTTCATTTGACTAATCCGTTTTCCATATAAGGTGCTGGGTTATGGAATCTCAGTTACGAAAAGGCTACTGCTGTTGTTAATTCTCCTTTGGTAGAGTACTTGTAGCACTAATAATAAAATGGAGAATCATTTAAAGGGGATACAAGACTGTCCTGGACAAGTATTCCTGATTAGTTATTTAAGAAAAAATGGTTATGAAAAGTTCTTCTTTAATAGCTATTTCTTATTTTTGCCAGATAGCCTTCAGTTTAGACATCAAAGTGGATTACATTACAAAGGAATATATAGAATATAGGAACTCCTTAAGTGGTAGAAAATATCATTAATTATATCCAAGAAAATAACATAAAGAAAAACACAAAATACCAACATGAGAGCTTTGCTTTTACAGAAGACGGGAGGTTTACTATATAATTGGAAATGTGCATTTGTTTGTTAGCAAAATAACTTGGGGCATTGTGGCTAATTTGTTACGAATTATTCTAGAAATATCAATAATGGCACATTGGACACATTGGTTTGCTTTCTCCGAGTGTTTTTCTTGTTATAGCTACAATGGTTAAGAAAAAAATACATTACCACAATATTGGAGGTAAAAAAACACACAAAATGGGTGATGAAAGAAAAGTTTAGGTCTACCTATTTAATCTATCATACTTTTACATTTACCTCAGTTTTATAATTATTCTTGTAATTGTGCTTGCTATATTATAAAGATTAATAAATTTTAAATCCCAATTGTCTATCTTTGGGTTTTGAGGGGAGTGTGCGGGTCCACATCTAGGTGTGGACAAGTTCACTCCTCCAAACCCCCTCCAAGTTTTAGTAAGCCTTCTGTCCTACTTTCCTTTAAATTCATTGGTCACACTTCAGTGCCTCTACAATCCTTCACCTAACTTGTCATTCAAACTTCAGCTGCCAGTGGGGTCACATTGAAAACACCCACCCATTCTACATTGGTCCCACCCAATATGTCACAGGGGCCATAATTTTGTAGTTTCTAGATACTGCGTATTATATTGTGTTTCAGACTGTTGCCACACATGATCACACCAAATTTGAGGTGCTCTGGCTTCGCTGCTATTCGGGTCGGAGGCTCAGCAATAGTTACAGCCTTCAAGAATACCTGTACTCCAGCTTGCCAGCCTTCTATACCAAAGGACACAATATTCTGTAGTGCTATGCTGTTGTCCACCTTGCAATCTAATGGTTAAATGCTGTATATGTACTATATGCCATTGACTGTCAGTGCCATAACTCACTAAAATTGTTTTGATGGTATATCACATAAATTATTGTCTGCTTAATGTTTACTATTCATGTGCTCCATTGTTGTACATAACTTATTTATTGTGTCCTTGTCATATATATATTTACGTCAATATATAATATTATGTTTAATCGTATTATGCACCTCGGGTGCCATGATCTATGAGCTTCTCTGTTATAATTAGCGGGCCATAATGTTCGGTCCACCTAAGGATTGGGATACTGAGCTAGACAGATCATGGCACCATGATCATGACTTCATACTAGGTAGTTCATATACTTGGTAATATCACAACAATTTCTGGGATTCCAGGAACATTCATAATATCAAGGACCATCCTGAGGGACTCTACCATCTTGGTCATATCACAATGGTAGTTTGGATTCCATCATACCATAGCTCCAAGGATCATCCCAATGGACTTGGATTGTCGTCACCGACCGGATTATTTGGACATCGGGAACCACCTGCCAGGATATTGCTTGGAGGACCACTCTAGGAGCAGGGACCACTCCAGGGACCGCCAGCCGTCTACATTCTCCTCTAAAATGGTTTATATCCAAATTAGTAGAGTTATGATTAAAATACTGATTAAATTTCCTTGACCTCTGTACATATCAGTTATTTTCTGTCATTCACCAATTTTCCCCCTTTTACCTTATATTTCAAATAATGGGAGTCACAGATCGTACATTGTACTGCTTTTCATTACTATTCACCCACAAGTCGTGCTCTCTCGACATTTACCCCGTATCAAGGTCAGGGGGGCTCGTACAAGTTGTGCCTTCATTTTCCTTCAAAACTGGGCGACATGTTCACGGTCTCCCCCTTTTACTCATGTCATCTTTTACATTGTACCTGTGTTTTTCATCTGAGGGTTTGACCTTTTGACCTGCTACCTCAGATTGCTCTCCTTTCTTGTTCGAGGTCCCCTGCCGCAGAGGTCAAAGGTTGATAAAGTACTCCATTAATTGCATATCTGGCAATTATGCTGAAGTTTGAATCATTTCTTGTAATGAGGCTTTAGCCTGGGTAGTTGTAATTATTGCTTCAAACGAGTTTGACTTAGTAATTTGAATTTATAGTTTGAAGCTTCATTGTAGTTTAGTTGTCTATTAATTGCACATCTGGCAATCATGTTGAAGCTTGAATTATTGCTTGTAATTAAAGCATCACATTTACCTATTATAATTACCGCTTCAAACCAGTTAGACTAAGTAGCCTGAATTTATAGTTTGAAGCTTGATTGTAGCGTAATTGTTATTATCGTGATGTATGTAGCTGAAGTTTGAATGCATATACTCTATCATAACATTTATGTAACTATTTAATCGATCATACTTTTACATTTACCTCAGTTTTATAATTATTCTTGTAATTGTGCTTGCTATATTATAAAGATTAATAAATTTTAAATCCCAATTGTCTATCTTTGGGTTTTGGGGGGAGTGAAAAAAACACACAAAATGGGTGATGAAAAAAAAGTTTAGGTCTACCAGATAAAATGGATTCTGTTTCAGATAAACAGGAATTGGCTGTAGGTAGAATAACTACTGTTCTAAGAACGTAAACTGTCACAGATAACTGGCACTCCATTATTTGAGTTAGTTCAAAACATGGAAGTGTGACAGCACCCTTTATACTCACTCATCATCTGGATTCTCCTCTTCCTTTTTCGGCTCTACCAGTGGTTCATTGTCTTGAGCCTCGTTCTGGCTTTCGGTAGCCTCGTTCTGATCTTGGTCAGCCTCATCTTGATCTTCTGGGCCAATGGTAAAGGCGGCATTGTCTTCACCTTTGTTCGAGGCCATGTTTTTAAGGCCTGACACTGACACTTGTCTTTAAGTCTTCTTTTTGTTACTCTACTTGTTGTTGTTGATTATTTTCTCTTTTATTCTACAACATAAACAAAGAAAATATATTTTACTTGAGACAATTGAGAAATTGAACACTAAATTAAACTTATTGGTTATTTATTGGGATTCACTTGTGGTACTGTGTGGTCTAGTGTGTTAGCAAGTTCAGTGTCTCATCTTAGGCCGTCACTTCTGTGCGGTTTCGATTCTTACAACTGTCAAGGTTGTGCACCAGTCCCAATATGACCGTGGCTGTTGAACAGGATGTAAAACCCTAACGTTGAACTTGACTCAGGTTTAAGACATCCATTGACAAGTTGTAAATGTACATTACAAAAACAATATCGCAACAGCTAAACTTTAAGAATATTTTATAGCAGTCGATAATACAATTTGTATATGAAATCCCAAGAATAGTATAGAATCCCAAACTGGCATACAACCAAGCAGTGACTTACTTACAAATCAAATTATTTATATCAGTGATGCTAATTAGGTGGATCTTGAATTCACTATTTACTTCATCATCATGCCAATTTTAGGCATGTGCCAAATGACCAAGGCACAATGTATCCTGATTTTCACTTGTAATAACACGGAAATGCTACCTTCTTATGTTGTGTAGCTTTTATCCAGTATGGTGTCGGTAGACCGACGCAAGGATCCTGTATGTGGCAGTTTCTTCTGCAGTTGTGTCTAGATTAAAATTGTCTGTCTTTACAAGCTATCCAAGAGTTGATGAGCAGGCAGTTTTCTTTGAAGTTTTTCTTATCTGTGTTTAAATAAGATAAAAAAACAAAGGCATATATAATATGACATCATGCAATGAACAATTCAGCTTATTCAATGTTTTGTTTTGTTATTAGCCTTAGATTAGTCACACATTTGTGTCGGGGTTGATGGTACATGCCTTTTCAAACCCTTTACTTCAACCTAAGAACCTTGAAATTCTTGGTTTTATGCCTAAACACTTTCAAACTTTTCACTTTAAGAACAAACATTTTCAAAATTGTAATTTTTATGCATTTGAATTCTCAAGTTTATGCCTTATCTGATTTAAACTCTTCACTTTAAGCTTAAACACTTTCAAACTAGTAGTTTATGAGTTCAGGTCCTTACTTTTAAGTCTTATTACCTTTAAACTCTCAACTTTAAGCGTTAACACTTTGAAACTGATACTTTCCCCTCTAAAGTTATAGCTTTAAGCCTGAATACTTTCACATTTCTAACTTTAAGGGTAAATACTTAACACGGGTAATTTTGTTTCAAATCTCCTTTTTCCTAAAATTAATATGCAGATCAAGTGGCGCTTAATTATGTAAACTTAATGGCCTATGAGGCCAAAAGGGCAAGGGCGAAGAGCCATTAAGTTTACATAATGGAAGATCCACGAGGCAATATACAACATATTGGAGAGTTGACACAATAAGATAATCACTGGTCTGAGTTTTATACATGTTGACCACCCAAGAGCTTATTTTTAAGCCTACGCACCTTATAATTTTAATCTTTCGTGCATTGCAGCTCCAAAATGGAACCTTAGAACTTACAAAGTCTTTAGTTTGAGCCAAAGTATCTCAAAGCCTGACAATCAATTTAATTTACCTCCAATCTCTTAATTTTGTTAATCTATGAATGAATGGATTTCCTCTGAACCCACTAGTTATTTATATAATACCTTTTATGATACATTAATTGACTTTGTTTTAACATTTATTAGAGCTGATATAGGTCATTTCTCACTAGGTAAATGAAAAGATGGAGGAATACAGCGCATACTGTAGGATATCCTGGGCAATGGAATGGAATCAAACACACAAAATTGTAAATTTCAATGTTAGAACAATCCAATGCCTGTTGTTTATGTTGAGGTTTCATGCTCATTATTATATGGTAATGTGGTTCCTTAATAAGGTTTCCTTGCACCTTAGAATGAGTAGTGGCATTCCTTGATAAGCTTTCCACACACCTTAATATGAGTGGCTGCCTAGTAATTAGCAAGTTAGCCCTCTCACAAGTGGCAATAGTGACAAAGTGAAACTTTCTGATCTTGTTAAACAGCCAGTGTCATATTGTGTTGGAACAGACCCTCAGCAATGTGTGGGACTCAAACACACAGAGGTGACCACTTGTGATTAAATACCAGGTTTGCTGATCACTAGGCCACCAAAGACCTATCTTGGGCAAGTCCGTAAATGTTACGTTTATTATGAGTGAAGTAGGGGGCCCTGATACTTCAGAAATTTTTTGTGATCAAAATATTCTGGTGTAAGACTCTTAAGGATTCACTGGTTTGTGATGAAATTTTGGCAAAATTTGGGGAAGTGTGTTTATCATACTGAGAACCAACTAGATGTTCTAAAAATACCGGAATGTGGGTGCTTGCATTTTAGCATGCACCAACTGGAAGTAAAGTGCAGTTGATGTAAACAAATCTCTCCGTAATGAAATGCTAAATTAAGGAAAATGGATAGAGGAAAATCCAATTAGACCTATTAGTAGGTTTTAATGGAACAATTTAACCTTAAAAACATATTAACAATTTATTAGAAATAATGTAGGCAAGGTTTTGCAATGGCTTCCCACACTGAATGGAACAGACCCCCACAATCGGTCCAATCACAACACACAATAACAGGTTTCCAAGGCCAGTTACAAACCTACTTGTTGAGACTGGCATACCCTCCGACATACTATATCTCACCCTGATGGGCGCTCATTTGGATCTCTACCTAATATGCCTCTGGCATTCTCTTTTGTTTTTACCTAAAGTGCATTAGTAGATGTTTTATCAATTCTGAGTTGTATAAACATTTCTATTCTATTCTATGCTAAGTAAGGTTGTTATTGCAGGCTATTGCAAGTGGCTTGGGCGATACAGAACGCAGCACAGGTCTATGTTTCAGTGGTTTTGGTGATACGTTCTATCATTAACCTCACCAAGAATTTATGTTTTTTGGCTCTGTTCAATTGTCTGTTTATCTGTGTTCGGGATAACTACAACAGCATGTGAATAAATCTTTCTGATTTTAATGTACATTAGTAGGGTATACCAAAATGGAGAAGTTATTAAAGAAAGATTCATATTCTGCATACAGAAGATCTCATTTTCAATGTATTTTCAATGACTTTGGCTTTCTAGTTGAGATTACTGCAAAAAGTAATTAGTGGATCTTCATGGTTTTATGTGGCCTGGTCCTAGCCAGACGAAGAAGTAATTTGGGGGAAACATCCAGATCATATTCTGGATACAAAAAGAAATCCTGAATTTTGGGAGACACCACACTGGTTGAAGTTTGTATTCTACGAGTGCTTTCTAGTATTGCAACTTTGTTGATGTTTGTTTAAATCGCAATATCACAGTTAAAGAGTACAAATATATAATTTAAATTACACTTAGAGGTTTTATTGTGGGTTTTTACACTTTTCATTTGCAAGATATTGGTTACATATTTGAACTGGACACAATGTTCTGTCCAACAGAGATGAAGCCCTTAACAAAAAGTTGAAATACAATCAGTTAAAAATAATCATATCTATGTTAACATTGAAAACAATATGGGTAGTTTTATGGGCAGAGGAAACCGGTACATACAGCTGACCAAGGTTCTTTACTCTAATATGTCGACCATCTGTAAGCAACTACCAACTTTTCCACATAAGCCTTGGGGTTTGAACCGCATACCTCATAGATGGGAGGAGAGTGTGTTACTACTGCACCACCAATGACCCATAAAAACGGTCAATAAGAATGTATTTTTTTCTCGAATGTGTAGTGTTACCTACAATTCAACTGGTTTTAACAAGTTATTATTATTTTTATGGAGATGATGTTAATTATAATATTAAAAAGAGTTTTTATAGTATTAATATGAGAACTGAGAACATGTTTCACAGGAATCAAATATTCAATTATATGATTTTCATATGTTTCATTTTTTAAAAGCAATACTTACAAATATCCACGTTAAACTGAATATATGACTCAAATATATATATTGATTTCTATATTTCCAGTTTATTCATTAGTATTGCCAAATTAACTTGCAGTTCACCTTGGTGAGATATTGAAATATTTGAAAATGACATCACCTTATTTTGCGGGTTTATCCAGATAATATTATATGGTTCACACAGATCATAGACAACCTAAATTAGATGGTTAAATTTGTAAATTGAATCAATAATAACACACTAACAGCTTCTAAAATGCAATGTTTCTTTTTATAAATATACAAAATTATAAATCTTCCCATATCCAGTGCAACTTAATGACACCATATCCGGTTGTCAATTGATTCCCCCACTTGTACCAATTATTGTATCCACAACAAAAACGAATTATTTTTGTATATTAATAAATAATATCTTCAAACCTTAATACACTTGTAGGGTCTTTCCGTAGAATTAAACTGGAAATGGGGGATTTAACAATGTAGTGATTCAGCCCCCGACTGAATAGTATATACTTGACAATGCAGCTTATATAGAGTCCATGCACCTACGTCATTTAATGCGTCATCAATTACACTCCACTGGCGACACCTGGCGGCAGATTTATGAACAATTTAATCACTGCTGGGTACAGTGTGTTAACGCTGGGTATTGATTTAATAAAATGAAAAAATACATAAAAAAGTACAAATGTTATCAGGCAGATTTCTAAGTGAGGGTATATCTTTTCTTTGTTCTCTTAAATATGTTGTCACCAAGATGTCACGTCTCTTGTCTTAGAATAAGGATGCAACTTTTAATGATTCATAGGGTTAAAATAAATATTTAGACTAGCTTAAAGTGACCCATGTACTTTACTAACATGTGTAAATATTTATAACTATATTTCCTACAAAGAACATATTGCATTGATATTCAATACCAATATGAGAATAATGGACAATTCGCAGTTCTCCGAAGAACTGGTCAGATATTAAATTGTCTTTAAATCAATGCGGCCCAACATTCAATAGAGTAAATCAATCACATATCATGTAAATAGCTGTTGCTTATTGTACATTGTGATTGACAATGGAAACCGGAATCAACATAGATTTAACACTATAGTCCAAATATTGCTGTCATATAGATAAAGGATTTCTAAAGTTTTAAGCATGCCTGGTAATGGGAAGCTCAACAGAGACAAGATAAAGCCTAAACTATCCACACTTTATGGATTATGCCTTTATAGTTTTGAGCAGTTCAAAATATTCGGGGCGATATTTGTGACGTAGAGAGACAACATTACATCAAATGATGGGAGACCACCGAAAACTTTAAAGAAACCCTTCTGAACAATTGCAATGTATTAGAACATCTCCCTTACTAGATGACTGGAGCCTCTATTCTTACACTGTTATAAGTGCAGTCCAAGCTCCCTAGTGACTGACTCAGGGATGACCATATATAAACATATCTTGACTTATTTGGCCTGTCATTAGAAATAGGGCCCACAGAGGACGCTCATTTTAAGTGTTTATCTGAGCCACAATGTATCTGGCGGCACTTCTTATCGAACCTATGTCCTCCATGTTCATAGGCTAATATGTTGCCCACTGGGCCACAGTACCACAGCACATTGACTTGCCTTATCAGAGAAATTTGAACAGGGTTGTAAGTTGGTGCAATCATTTCAGAAATGTTTAATTATTCCTGACTTCGATCTAATTAAACTTTGTCCTATGCATGCAAATGGAACGTGATTGCATAAAAATACGATTCTCTTCAGCGATAAGGAAATAACTCGGCTCTCAATTATCAGTTCGAGTGACTTTCACATTTGACCTCTGATATTTCTAATTTTTAATATCTACATATAAAAACATTCAAGCTTTAAATATGAATTTACACTTAACCCCTTGTTTAGACACCTTCATAAGGCATTTGATAAACCGCACCTAATATTTTTCTATCATTCTTAATCTTATGTGTCAATATGCTGAATAAACCCACACTTATCTTGGAATGGTTTTATAGAAAAAGAAATCACCGATCAAAGTTACACTAACAGGTGTACCAGAGTACAAAAGAGTAGTGGGGTTCATTTTTTTAAAAATAAATGTTAATTTTTAAACATATATATATGTTACAGTGAATATGTGTAATCAGGGAATACGCATATTCCCTGAAAATTTCAGGGAATATGCATATTCTCTAAAGCAGTCAGGCAATACGTGTATTCCCTAAAAATTTCAGGGAATACGCGTATTCCCTGGTTTTGATGACCAGAGAATACGCGTATTCCCTAACTAGAAATTACTGAGAAAGCAACTTTTGCAGTTTTATAAAGAACTTTACCTTGCTTAGGTAATATAAGTATCATATAACCTACGTAACATCATACATGATTAGATAACATAGCTTTCACTGTACCATAATTGAAAACATAAAAATACAAAATATGTGCCAAAAAGTAGTATTTATGCCTTGTTTTAAGATTGTCTGTTGACTATTAGATATTTTAACTAAGTTTATAATATATACTTATCCTTTAGAATAAATTATTTTAGTTTTTTTTTAATTTATGAAATAGTTCTCCTTTAAAGCTGTCTTCAGATTAAGTATCTATTATACTACACTCCTCTGACTAAAAACTGTATTAACTTGAAATACCCCAATATTTTAGTTTTAATTTAAAAGTATCCATTAGTTAAATATAGAGCTAAAATAAACAACTAAATGAATAATTTATTAGATATCAGTTTGTCAGAGTAATTTTCTCAAGGCTTTTGTTTATTAATTGTACATTCTCAGTTAATCCAATTGATGTCCCAGTCTTATGATTTCTCTTTACTTAGCTCTTTGATCTTTAATCCTTTCAATCAGAAAGAAGCCACCCATGCATCAGTGATCAAGACAGGTTATTAAGATTAAGGAAATATTTTCCTAGCTATTATAAAGGAACCCATTCAGTTTACAACTAAAATATCTTCTGTTAAAAATATTGGTCAAGCATGAACAAGTAAAAATTCTATTAAATTGGAAAACCCCATCAATTTTTAATGGATTACAGCTAAAGTAAACAACTAACTTGAAAGTTAAATATTGTAATTTACCTCCCAAAATATGAGAAACTGACTTGTCACAATATTACACATTTTACATGTGCATCACTTATTGGTTATTAGATTGTTGTATTTTACCATAGAATGCCCTTTTTCCCTCCTTAACTTATTCATACTCTGAAACTGTAGCTCATCCTTCTAGTATACTTTATAGTGTCTATAAGTATGCTTTGTAGTAAAGTTACAGAAACTAATGTGTGATGAGAAGTGAGACATTAAATTGTTAAATTTATATGTGAAGTTTCTTGCTTATTTCTAGTGTGATCCATTACACATATTCACTGATTTTAGTTTAGTGAATATGTGAAGCAACTGCTTGACAAAACCAGGGAATACGTGTATTCCCTGAAAATTTTAGGGAATACGCGTATTCCCTGACCACTTTAGGGAATACACGTATTCCCTGAAATTTTCAGTGAATACGTGTATTCCCTGATTACACATATTCACTGTAACATATATATGTCACTAGGCATATGAGCATCATGACTTTCCCAGACTG
Source organism: Sabellastarte sp. h YS-2021 (assembly GCA_964017235.1). Lineage (NCBI taxonomy): Eukaryota > Metazoa > Annelida > Polychaeta > Sabellida > Sabellidae > Sabellastarte > Sabellastarte sp. h YS-2021. Next base: position 2,818,833 of record OZ024939.1, on the reverse strand, counting down.
TCAGGGACCAATTACTGGTTTTGGAGGCAAACACAAGACACAGCCATTAAGTGCGAGCTCTCTGTCAGGCGCTCACTAGTAGCAATCATTTTTAAGCGTGAGCTCTAGCGAGGCTTGAGCTTGGAGGAATCACTTTTTTCATTTCTCTTTTTTTTTTGTCTCCAGAATTTCATGGATTGTGGCGCAGCATGATGAGTATCTGCCTGTTCACTGAAGTTAAGTGGCAATGGGCGATGTTAGTACTCGGATGGGTGACCGCTTTGGTTTACTACTTGTGTCTCTGATCACTTTGTGGCTCACACTAGCAGAACAGAACCCCTTTCGGCCTTGCTTGGTCATGGTCTTTTATGAATTTTACCTACTCTAGTGCACTACTCAAATTGCTGATTGCTTGGCTGCTCATGCATGTACTGTCAGAACAAATCTGGCTTTGTTAGACTAGCATATCAAATGTCATTAGTGCTTTTAAGATAGTTGCTGCATATATTTCCTACCCAACTAAATATCACTAGTGCCCTAGAAATGATTGCATTCATTTGATGCATTATATATGCAATTATTATTATTACTAGGTAGTATTTAACCTAACTGATGGTATGTAGGCAGACATTAACATCTACTAGCATCTACTAAGCTTACTCTGTCATATGTCTCCGGATCGGAGTGAATCAAACAGCACCCATTGATAACAACATGTGAACAATTTTAACTAAAACTTCATTTGAGTGAATGTTTAGCATTTATATATTTTGTATTCATATTGTTACCACTGTTTCTGCAAAGATATTTAAAATTAAGAAAAAAATAAATTCAATTGTATCCTGGACCATCAATCCAAAAAATAAAATAAACATTTTTTTACTTCTCCTTACTATTGATAAATTAGTACAAAAATTACACATGTTTATAATTATTTCTAAAATTGAGAAACTTATAAATATATATATATATGTCTGTGTAGAAATCTATAGTTAAAGAGTGAACCTATTTTTACCCGCATCCATTACTCCAGATTTTGTACTACAATTTTTAAAAACATTTTTGATGAAAAGTAACCCACTTTGCTTATTTATCTAACAGAGTTTTGGAAAATAAATGTAAAAATTTTCCTTGTTGAAATATATTTTAAAATTTTTTTTACTCAAAAAGACAAAATGTCTTCTTTCCTGACAAAATGTTAAAATGTACACCACTCTCTGGCAATTTTCAGTGGAAAACTACTACTTCTTATATTGACCAAAACCAAAACTAGATACCGACTATACTACTGAAAAAAGATTTAGGCCTATCATTTTAGAAATCAGCCTCTTCGGTTCCACAAAAGACAACATTTTGCCATCAGACATTAGCCTGAACAAATTTAAGTCTGGGAAAAAAACCCAGATTTTTATACACTGGCATATAAAATACTGTGTAGGGTGTTCGCTCCAAGCCAGTAAGGTTGTGTACAAGGATTAAAGGTCTGGGGGGCTTTACTGTAATTATAGCCCTTTTGTCAGATGGTTTCTCTTGAATCACAATGGGCAAAACAGAAATAATTATAATTGTTTAATGTTAATTGGTGTGACCATATATTCTGTAATCTTTTACATATTTGTATTAAAATACATTTATCTTCCTTTGCCTACAAGACTCGAAGCCCTATTCAACCCATCTCGACTGTACAAGTACAGCCCATGCTCTCTGATGACTGAGTTTCCCCCAAAAATATACAAAGTTCAAAGCCATTTTCACAGTGTCCCCAAGATTTCTTTAGCCTGGCACTGGGGATTGTGCCAAATGACACAGGACTCACATCCTAAGTGATCTGCATAATGACTGAGCTTGCCTGCACAAATGCAGCCCAAGATATAAAGAGTGGCATTCCCTACCAGAAGGAGTCTTGCCGATGATCATTTATCAATATTCCTAGGGTTATTTAGCCTGTAACTGGGGACTGGACCCAATACCAGAGACTCACCATTTAGGTGGTCATCAGGGCCCTTATTCACAAAAGGGATCAAGCTCAAATTGAACCAAAAGTTAGCTGAAGTTTAGTATAAACAACTGTAAACCTGAGCTGATTTTGTTTGTTGAGCTGTTGTAAATACCAGCCCAGAGCAATAATGTCTCAGCCTACACTCAGTATCAAACTTAGGTAATCTGCGTTCCTGGGCAAGTGTTTATTGATGGGGCTAAAATAGTACATGGTACAACACAAGCTATGCTTGAACTATGCATTTAAATATAACTGGCTGACCACTCACAGTGGTTATTAAATAGTGGTAATTCAATTTCCTCGTAAAATCAGTGCCCTAAATCTGAACAAAAACAAAGAATACAATAAAGAGACATTATGTTATTTTGGGGGGTTGGTAATCACAACTGCTTACAGTTTGAATTAATTCTTTATTTCAAATTTGTGTCAATTTTAGGCATTTATCAAATTACCTGAACACGAAGTATGCTGTAATTAATAGTGGAAAACTTGTAATGAGCAGAAGCTTATCATGCTATGAACATAGTTGACTTATAACTCTGAAGTACTGGGTTTAAACCTAAACACTGGTCTGATGGGCAGAAAAATAACAGTTTCTTGTCAACAAGTTCAGAAAAGGGATCAAGTGATATGCATTGGCTTCCTCCATCAATCATAAAAATGTACAAGAATAGCACCCATAGAGGAAAAATCTCTGCCAAATCCCAATACCTACACTATTGCTTATCAGTGAGGTCATGAAAAATCTTTAAAAATTCTAGATCTGGGAATGGATCACCCAAGAAATTAAACTCAACTCTATGATTGACTAAGAGCCACCAACTGCTATATTTTAATGTAACTCTGTATGGTAGATTGTATATAATCTTGCTAACAAACAAGTAAACAGATTCTAATGATCACATAATCACCTTGCTGGAAGAAGAATTGTTATCAGAATATGTGATCAGTAATCTTCAATTGAATAGATATATAAACCACAACAAGATAAATAGCTGATATACTTTCTACATTAATACAATAATAAATAATCATTAATCAAGCAAATATCCTATTAATTGCTGTAATTCTGCAGTCTTTATGAATTAGTCATAGTTTTTCCAGGCAAAAGGGATAGGTTGATGACATCAGTATGAATATAATGACCACTTTACTGATATACGCAAAGAAATTCCTATTAAACCGGGCAATTTGATTATCCATACAAAAAATTGTGGGGTAACCAACTCTAATAGGCCTTACAAATGATTTTTACAGGTTCCTACCTTTTCTAGAGGTTTTTCTATTTTAATCAAAAATCTTTTTCTGATTTACATATTCAGTTGTTAGAGGAAAATGCATTTTTTGGTTTTAATAAGTACACTTTCGGTTAGGATAAAGCAAATCTATAACAAAATTTGTGTCAGTATCCTCACAAAGGATGTGGTCTTGCATTGGTGCATGCTACTTGGACAGTGTTGGTGCGAACGTCGCGTATATTGACCGGGTATCATAAACTGAACCCATTTCACGCGGTTGTCACATGTGCAAGATGCATATTAAAGTCCACATACACCTTAGGGGATAGGACTCAACAGCCATTGTTTTGTCATGTAATGGCCCTTGTTTGCAACAAGTGGAGAAACAAGTCGCTTAGTGTTCAGTACAGATGATTTATCAAACTCGACAGAAATAATCTTGTAATTTTTTAAAATATACATGCTCATTATACTCTATTGTCAGCCACTCAACTGAAGAGATCCACTTTTGTATATACAATGTATTAATTATGTCATTACAAATATATTGAAACATATAATCTATTTCATACTGGTATTTTTAGTATGTAACATACATTTGGCAGCTAGTAGCTACATCAGATAATATTTGACAATGGTAGGCTTATTAAAATGATAACAGATGTACACAGAGATGTGAAATGGATGGAAAAAAACAACACATGTTTGAATAAAGTGTAAAACACCTGATGAGATCTGATATAATGATAAAAATAATGCTGTATTAACACTCGAAAGGGTTATGATATCATGAGATTTATTTCTAGATGAAAGTTTTACATCTGGGTTATTTTTTGATGTTGGCAAACAAGAAAGTCCAACATCACAAAAAGTCTTACATTTCTTCTCAAATCTTCATATTTATGTCTCTTTTTGTTTATTTATTTATTTTTGTCTCAATAGCTTTTCTGTTTTCATCCCTGGTAACTCTGGGGGCAGATGCAGCATTGCAATGTTTATGTATTAATGTAAGGTAACGTTTGGATAGCCTTTAGCAAATCAGTTACAAATATAAGCTACAGTTAAGCTTAAAACATTACAAATCAAATACAACAGGACATTTATATTAGCAGTTGAAACAACAGTATATTTACAGAATATATTTACTATATATACTTTGAGGTATTCACTTAGCAGCCATTTCAGGTTATCCAAGTAAACGCTAGGAATTTATAAATTCTTACATCACGTTTCTATTTTATATTTTGGGTTTTCTTATATTTAATATTGTTTAGTTATTGTTTCCTGAAGGTAACAAACTTAATTTTGTAGTTTTACTCAAAATTTAAGCCTTGAGGGTTGTCATAAATTTGCCAGAAGGGTGACATAAGTTCTTTGTCTCATTTTGTCCAAAGCATTCTTGATTATCAAAATATCTTGATTGGCAGGTAACGTCTCAACCGACTACCTTCAGCAAGAGATTATGTCTTAGCTGTACTCGTTTGTCTTGTTTGTTTATATTTATTTGTGATTACTTTAATATCAGTGGATGGATCTTTCTAATTCTTTTTCTCTGGGTAAGGCCTGCCAATGTAAGAACTGGTAATTTTCTGGATACAGGAACAGTCCCAAATTTTCAAAGATCTCAGTGACTTTCTTGTGTGATCAGTGACTTTGACTTTCTGGTTGACATAACCTGATTATTTGATCTTATTGAAATTATTATATAGGTACTAGCCAAATGAAGAAATGTACACATTTCAAGAAAGGTGGGGATCATATTCTGCATACAAAAACATTTAATGAAACATCCTATTGCGGATATCTGTGCTATACAAGCTATTTCTAATTTAAATTGTTTTAGCTTGCTTCAAAGAACACTCATACCTTTGAGACAAAACTTTATGTGTGAGCTTGTTTTAAATCTTGAGACTTTTTCAATGAGAATCTGACCAATAGTCTCAAGTATGTATTTATGAACAGGTGATCTGTTGAATCTGTTCTCAAGTCTGTACAATATAAATAAACTGACAAAACAAACATACACCAACACTGTTTAAAGAACAGACAGCTATCTGTTTCAAATTCAAATGTCACATAGTATACGCCTATGTTGCTGTGCAGTCAGAAAACACAACATTTCAAAGTGTAAAAAATAAAGTCCTTTGAAGAGAGAAGTCTTTGATGTTGTTAGGGCCAATTGTTTGAACAGTGTTACCAACTTATTTCAGTTTATGTTTTATAGTTGGACACATGAAAACCTGATAACATGTTTAGTGATTCAAATGTTGTAAATCCTGGGTATGAAATAAAACAAAAACAAAATATGCTGAAGTTACTAATAAGCACTCATAGAACATGGACCTCCATCAGGGCCATTTCTGAAAAATCTGATTTTCAACAGTATGATCTTGATCTTTCCCACAATGTATTCACCTAGTCTTTCAGACGCCATCCACATAAAAAATCGTAGAACTGCCAACAAATTTTTGAGTAAAGCCAAGAAGAACACCAAAATCACAAAAAATAAAGTGCAGATGGGAACTTTAAAAATTTAGGATTTTTTGGACCAGGATATGATATGGATCTTTCCAAAGGTGTAATCACTTATTTCACTCGCCAGGCCCTTTCTTGAGCTAAAAGACTTTTAACATGTACACCATTGTCTTTTGGAATTTCCAAAAACACAGAACAGCATACAAACAAACAGACTGAAAAATAAAGTGAACCCACCCAGAAAGATACCCTCCTGCTGGAGGTACTTACAATGTAAATAGTACTTGTGAATCAAGAAAGAAGCACTTTTATAGTACTACATAACTTATTGAAATATCAACAGTTGTAGGATGAGAACACAAGACGAAAGAAACTAATGAATTATATATAACTATACATAGTTTGGAGTTTATTAAACTTCTTTTCACATATTAGCATAATAGTTAACAAATTTTAGTCTGGTTAACACATATATGTTAAACTACTCCAGTTATCTCAAGTATTTACTAGCAATCTGTTTTATGAAATTTCTAATAATAAGATATCAGGCTAGTTTGACAACCTTTGATAACCATTACCACTATATTAATCTATATACACCCTAGTTTTCTAGCTTGTGAAAAAGCGTATTTAAAACTGTTGTAAAATAAAATAAAATTCATACAGCAATGTCTTTTTACTTGAATAACCAACTATGTCATAACTCTTTTATCTTTTAAAAGTAAATGACACAACTAGCCAAACTCCCAACGTGTTTATAGTATTTTAGTCATTAGTTGTTGAAAGGTACGGGGAACAGCACTAGCTGCTTTAGGAGTAGATCGTAGATAGGTCCATATGGCCTCTGACCTCCAAGATCCATGCTGTTTTATTTTACTCAACTCAATGTTATTATCAAATGCAAGTGATGCCCCACTGCGTCTGAACGCATGAGCTGTGTATGTTCTTGGGTTCAAACCCATGGACATTATCACAAGTTTAAGGAATGACCTTACCCTAGGAGCTGTTAGTACCACCCAGCCCTGACTTGTTCTAATTTGAAAAATTGGGAGGTTCTTTCCATGTGGTACTATTTTCAGTAATCTTTGTAAGGCCATTACTGGGCAGAATTTTTGTGCTATTAGCTCAGGTAATTGGACAACTTGCATTTCATTTGAACTTTGCATGGTTTTAGTACATGTCACTATTATATGTACTCCTGGGGGACCAAACACCAAATCATTTCGCACAGGGAATCTAGATTTTTCAAATTCCGTACTTTTACTTGGTATCAAAGTAGACAGCCTAAAAAAACCAAAGAAGGCTACTGTAAAAACAGCTGCAAAAATTTCACCATTGGTGTAAGTTCAAGTCTTTTTGATCAATTTTTTCAACATTTTTAAGTCAATTACTCCTTTTAACTTCACTGGCATTACAGAGTTCATTTGTACAGCTTTTATCAGCATTTGTATGCTCTTGGAGCTGAACACTTGTGTAGGCCACCTCAGTAATGCAAAGTAATGTTTCAAGATGGACACCTGATTACGTATAGAGTTACTTTTAAGACCTTGCTGCGCCAAATACTCTAAATATAATAATATCACTGTTTCTTGGTGGGGCTGATCCAGGCCCATCTTCACTGTAAAGGCCAGAAACTGACGGAATCCCGTGGAATATGCAGTGGCAGTCCTAGGTCTCAAGGCTGACTGCATCCTGGTAAAAGCCTGCTGTTGAAGAGCAGCAAGTATAGTATTTCCTGCAAATATATGGTATAAGAGAGCAGTATCTGATCCTAGTCTTTAGTTCCTGTCTCTCAGTAAGGGTTACTAGCCAAATACTGCTGTCGGTTATAATTGGAAATTAGGCCATAGCATTTCACTTTTCACAGAATTCCAGTTACAATGATGTTTTAAAAATCTTGCCTCTATAGCATTACTATCTTTATATATATACCAATGAGATAATATATCTGCCTTAAGATTTTCATTACCATATATATGTTTCACTGAAATTTCAATATTGTGAACAGCTGATATAAACCATAACGTTCTACAACAGGCCATCAGCCAGTTATCTCTTATTCTATGTGACTGGCAAGCCTGAACTACAACAAGATTGTCACACCAAATGACCACCCTTTTATTTTTCCACTTATTTCCCCGCAATTTACAGGCCATAACTAAGTTAGCTGCCTCCAGCTGTACTATGGATACCAGATCTGTCATTCTATGGGGGACATTACACGAATAAACTTCTTTTTCCCAAATAGCCCCTACTTGTTGTAAGGATGCATCTACAAAAACTTGGTGATTTATATTGTTATTTTCATGTATTTTTACTTAGCCATTGAAATGCTCTAAAAATTTGTCGAACCACTGTACATCTCTATGAAAGGATACTGGTATTTTAAAATGACCTGTGCTTGGGGTGTTTCGAAGTGTTGTTAACATACGATTTATAAAAAGTCTGGTTGGCTTTACACATCTATGTAAATATATTAACTTCCCTATCAAACTTTGTATTTGTTTCTTATTTGCGTATTCCTTATTTAGCCATTCTTTACATAACTTTTTTATCTGTGCTATTTTTTCCTCAGGAATGGCTATCACCCATAATTGTGTGTCTATTAACACACCTAAACAGGTAATTTTTGTACCTGGGGGCTCTACTTTGGTTTCGTTCACTGGTAAACCAACTTGCTTTAATAAATTTAATAAAGATAAAAATTCTGAATTAGCTTTATCAGCAGTGGACACCCCAATATAATCGTCCAAATAATTCATCGTCCACGCCCCCTGTGTGCGTAACGCATGCACAATAAACGTCCGTACACATCTGACAAGTTGCGGCTCCAACTTTCAGACCGAACGCTATACTAACATCCACGTAAGTGGCGTTCTTCCATTTTAAACCAAAAAGTGGATATGCCAGTCTGTACACTCTCTGTAAGTCCACCTTATATAATATAGCTTGTGACTTTAATTGTCGAATTTTTTCCAGAACTAAATCTATACTAGGGTACTTTAAAACGAATTCGATTTCGTCGAATTCCCCATCAGGGATACAACTATTAACATTATTGCCTTCTGGCCAGGATAGGTCAACTATCACCCGAACTCCTCCGTCTGGTTTATCTCCGGTGAGTAATTCATATTTTCAAATGGTGCATTCTCCAGGGGCCCTATCATAGCTGCCGCATTTGTTTCTGTCTTGAAATATTTATCTACCCCTGCACTTCTCATCATAGCTGAAGCGTGATTTTTTACTTCTTTGCTACCTGTAAAAATACTCGAATCTATGTTTACTGGAAATCCGAACTCTAGGTATTCGGCAATGATAGGGAGGTCATAATTTTCTAATAACTTTCTCCAAGCGCGTATATTTAGTCCAGATGGTACTGGGATTCTTGCTCCCTGGTAGTTAGGTACCTTATATTTTTTTACTGCCTCGTACATTGTTTGCAGCCATTGGGCATTATTTTCAAATGAAATGCCTTTCTGAGTTGGTAAACTAATGTATTTTTTGATTGTGAGAGGAATATAGGCAAACTTCCTATCCACTATCTCACTCCCCCCAGCAAGTGTACTGTTGTTATTTTTAACACCTGTAGTCTTTTTATTTTCAAGGAATCGTTCATTATTGCCCTCTCCTCCCCTATTATACTTATCTATGATTATTGATGTGTTATCTGTCGTATGACTGAAATTGAAACTATATGAACTAAAAAATTGTGTGTGCACTAAATCACTGTTGTTTGCTAAATACCATTGTTCTTGACTAGAATAGTTGTGGGGGTTACTAGCCAGGAGTTCATCACGTTGACAATCTAGCACCCATTTTATTTTCGACTCAGCTGATTTATCTGATACATTTTCAGTCGAATTTACAATATTCATCTCCCATGCCTGCTGTGTACATTCACCTACACTGAAGGCATTGATGCTCCCATTTTTGTTAGTATAGTTATTTGTTGCAAGATCTAGAAATGCCAAATTAAAGTTGTCAACTCCAGCACCTACCTGGCACCAATATGCACTGTGTACAGTAGTACAATTTAAAGTTTTGTTAGTACATATAGCCTCAGTGCCCCCAGCGTAGGTGACAAATTAATTGTATTATCATTATCTACTCGTGTATTATTAATCAAGTTTGCCTTGTCATTACACATTGTATATGCGATACTTCCTGGATGACAGTTCGTTTTTTGATTGTTATAGAAAGCCTCACCCCTGTATTTTAGCCAGTCATTGGCGTTAACAATTGTGTAGAATTCATAATAATTCATATGATCACTACTCACCTGATACATTTCAGTTTCTATACTAATATCTTTATTACTCATTATTTGTAAAACTGTACCGTATTCATTGTCGTAAGAACATTTATTACATATTTGTTCCTCAACATTTTTTCTAGGTAGTTGTTTTAAATTGTTAAACCTTCTGCTCTGTTTGTTTAGGCTTCAGACCTTGTTCTTTTGTCCCCTTGCGCATTTTTTACCCTTAGACATCTACACAACGGGTGGTCGTATTTCTTTTGCGTTTCTTTCCAGCAATACAAGCAATAATGTTGGTACATTGTACCATTCGACATGTGTTCACTATCAAACCTACACTGGCCTTTATTAAAATGTTGACAACATTGAATTTGAATCCCGGTTGCACTAGCACCTTTATTTATCTGTACAATCCTCTGTGTGTGTCTATTTTTAATTTTTTCTATTGCTTCCAAATTCCCCCAATCTACCTTACACCGTTCTAATTCCTGCAACACTGCAGCATGTGCATTACGAGCCGTAGAAGCTGATAACTCAATTGCATCCTGCTTGAGAAACATAAAGTAAACCATCATATTTTCTCTAATTTTATTTTCTGATTGTTCTAAAATGCAATGCATCATTCCTTGCACCCACTGTTCTAAAGACATTTCGTCGTACGTAGGTTGTTTTGAGCCTACATTAACAGAGCAGAAGTCTTGTGGCCAACTAATTGGGTTTTTGATACGAGCTACCCCAGCCCTGAATCTCCCCGACTTGATAGCAGTATTTGACTTACCTGTGTAATCTACTCGTGAAGCATTATGATAAGCTTGCAAATGACTGTCTACTTCGGCTTGCACCTTCGAGTCGCTTTTAAGTACTGCAAATGATGGTACACGATCTGGGGTTGTTTTCGCCTTTGGTGAACTCCAAGCAGAAGGTAAAGCTGAGACGTCCCTCAAACTCACTCTTTCCTCTTGCTTCTGAAGTCTTTCGTCCTGTTCTTGTATTCTAGTATTTAAACCATTTACAACTTCCAGCAGTAGGTCTAACTTCTGTACAATGGACGTGTTTCTTTCTTCATTTATTACGCTAGCATCAAGCTGTGTATCATCAGTTATTTTACTTGCATTCTTTTTCTCCCCGTGTTTCTTCGTAGATTTGTTTTTTGTCGCCATATCATAAAATAGCTGAATATCAACTCCGCCACAAATATGCCTGTTTACTATGTGTTAAAGGCCCGGCAGCTCCACATTCAGCAATTGTATGATTTCCCTGGCTTTCAACCCCACAACTGATTGTAGCACGTGTTGGTTGAGGCTTTAAAGTAAATTTGACGGGAAATAGTCTACTATTAGAATTTCTCAATGTCACCCCACAGGAAGTTAATTTGCATATTATATTGTCTTCTTTATAGGTTGTCCCAGAAACAGGCCTGATGTTAAGGTTCTATGTGTTCGAATCCCCTATCTCCCCTTCAACTGAATTCGTCTGCTATTACATATGCATTTCATCCACATTACAACTTACAGTTTTAAGTTTTAAAGTTTTAAGGACTTCTGCTGTCATTAATTTGCTTCCTGGCTTCCCAGATTTTGTACTTGGGAGCAACATTGTTGAGGTTTGGCAACATCTTTTGTTATATGTCTGTTAGTTCAGAGATTAAACACATGGAAACCTGATACCTGGTCTGTGTAGGTTATGAAAACGCTGAGATATATTGAGGGTTAGGGTTAGGGGTTCGCATTTTTCTTTAATAACTAGGGCTTAAATTTAAAAGACGATTACTGAATATGGCCAATGGAATAGCCTTTCATTGCAATGTGTTTAAACAGAAAATCAAGCAGAGTGCACATAACTCCTCAATTGCCCAGTATTTTCAATAATGCTCAAGAGTAAAATGAAAATAAAAACATACTATTGTCCAGATGGTTGTTTGGCTCACTAGTAAAGTGTTATCGTTTGTTAATGATGCTGTTGTTAACATTTTGAACATCTGTGATAGTTGAAGTTACTTTGCAAACAAACAGGCAAACATTCACCACCAATTGCTCAGCCTCATTGATGGAGGTGTTATGTAATGTATGTGAATGATTTATTTCACAAATTTGTTTTCTGAACAAAAAACGACACAGTTGAAACCAACCACCTTTATATTCTGCAATTGGCTGATTATTAGTGATAAAAAGTGTCATATTTTCTGTGTATTTTTACTACCCCAATGATACATACATGTTGGAAAATCTCCGTGGGGCTTTTTCAGAAAGGGTTTACACTTCGTCCAGACTTTGGGTGAGTCAAATTCTTAAATCTGAGCCCTTTGTATTAGCTAAGTCATGGATTCCACAAAGGGTGACTTGTCTAGGCCCAAGCATATGAAATATGCCCAAGATATTAATATTGCATAACATGCTGTGATAATAGCCTCTTTACATATACACTATGACAAGCACATAAAATATATTTTCATTGGAATTTGGTGACATATGATTTTAACATCCAGGGATTTTTTTTTCTAAGAAAAGTAAACACAATTGGTATAATGTGCAGATAAAACTGCTACAGTGTTTTCTTTGAAAAAATTACAACATTTAACTAGTTACCTCAAATTATAAGTTAAAACATCAAACAAAACTATCCTTTAAAATATAAGTAGTCTAGTAGAATGTGTATTATCAAGCCTTAAACACTAAAAGGTTAAGTAATTTGATTTTATTCCAGTTAAAGTATATTAGTATTATATACTAGCTTGTATTTATGTCAATTTAAATATTAATCAAATGAAATTCACCATATAATGCATTAAATATAACTGATGATCAGGCTGAGCCAAGTCATAAAACATACAGTGCTATTTGTAGGTTTTGTTGTGCAAGTATTTGCCATAACAAAATTCTTAAGCTCTTAAAAATATAACATTAGTTATTGGTTAATAATAATGTTAAAAGCTAGTTTTTATAACTTTATTATCATTAATTACACTGATTTTTGTAAGGTTTTTAAATATGATGTTTTTGTGAACAGATTAACCCCTTTTGACAAGTACTTGTTGTCCCAAACAATGATATATCATATTCCCTAATGGTTTGTTCATGCTTAATTAAACTCTTCAGAATATTAATTATTGTTCTCGTTAAAACCACATTTAAGTCATCTTATGGTATTGTTACATATATTATTATTGACTAATTTCTGTCAAGTTACATTCTTTAAGGTCTTGGTTTCAATATTTGTTTCATAATTTGCCTAAAGAACCCCACGGGATGTTGATAAATGGTCATCACTGAGACTCTGTCTTTCCATTAGATAAAGTCAAAAGTGAAGTCGACAAATTATGAAGTAAACAAGAGAACTAAGATAGTAGAAATCTCCCCAAGGCACAAACACCTGCAATGTTGCTTATGAGAGCAATAAATACAAATCGTTTTAACAATTTCTGAATCCAAATAGTGATCCGAATTACCTGAAAAGCTAACCAACTGTTTCTCAAGATTTTCCTGAAAACTTTTCTTCAAAATGCATTCATGACGCCACTACTGCACACCACCACTTACATAACCAACCTGGCAGCCTATTCAGCCTATAGCAGATCTGATTCAATGATTCAAAAAGTGAGCATTGAAAGTGATTTAGGTCACTGATGTTATGTACAAATTGCATTATCACCCCTTGAGACTGTTACTCGAGAAACACAAGCTGCTGAGACAGAAGATGTAATAATCTGAGCCTTGAACATGAAAGGGGAATACCATGAATTATCCATTACAGATAAAAAATAATTAACTGCACATCATAAAAAATAAATCTTAAGACATTCCGTATAACACCATAAGCCAAGAAAATAATTTAAATCAGACAAGCAAGTTACAACCACCATTGCTTAGCAGAGATGATTTATCAGCAGACTAAAAGGATTGTAACTTGTCAAGGAACAATTTGACCCCACTTCACTTTTTAAGGAAGAGTTGTTATTTCAGGTAGAGAGTGTACAATATACGTATACAGTGTAAAAGTTGCATTATTGAAACATTAAGATTGTAAGGTAGCTATTACAAAATAGATAACAGTAGACAAGTCAGAAGGAAATGACTCACTTGCAAATATTTTTGAACTGGAGGCCTCTGATCAACACCATTATGATTCTGCCTTTCAAAAATGATAAGAAAGGTGATGGGACTTGTACAATTTGGCTCGCGACTGGGTAATAAAGGGGAAATAAGGGTAAACACATATACATGGGGATATCAGGGCTAATAAAGGTATTAGAAAGCACTCATGGAACACAAAACATAGATTAGAATGAGGTTTCTGAAGAATCTGGGTTATTTGTATCCAGTGTATGAGGTGGATATTTGCCACATAGATAAGTCCATAAAAACAGCTTCTTTTCTTTTGGAAGCTGAAGTACTTGAAAGCATGTGTTAAAAAACAGGACTTTTGAAAATTTTCCTTTTTTATTAGTATCCAGATTATGATCCAGATCTTTCCAAAATACTTAATCACTTCTACCTTCGATCAGGTCTTACCCATACAAAGCATTTTCGAAAAAAAATGTGTTTATTGCTTTTGGACTAATGACAACATCAAGAAAAACAGACAAGTAAATATACATATTCCAAAATATCAAATTCTTTTGTGAGTGATGTACACAGTACATTTATAGCTGTTGCTTTTTTCAGGTTTGGTTATTTTGCAATTTAACTCGCTTCAAAAAGGTGTTCCCATGTTAGCCCGTATACTACCAAGCTGGTGTTGTGCCTTATATTCTGCTTTTGGCAGAGATTAAGGACTATAAAAGTCTAGAAAAAAACTTGAATAGATTGAATTTTTTTACACGGTGGGTAAAACACGTATCTATATCTACAATGAAGCTGGATAAACAAAAGAAGAAAGAAAAGATGGATGGATAAAAAAAGCAAAAAATAATTATTATATTCAGATGATAAAACTGTTTGCAGTAATCATGCAAAGGTTTTTCAGTAATTGTTTAAGATTGTTAATTGAGACCCACTTGAATGACTCAAAACTTCAGAAACAACCGTCTTACTTGGGGATTAAACAAATGTATATTTTGACAGTTTCTGTAAGTATAATTTATATCATTACACACTTCTTAGCTATTTGTTAGTGATTTCAATCTGGTACAAAATATCACTGCATTGTTTTTTAGCACTTATGAGCTCATAAATATTATTAATATTTCATCTAGCTTCACTTTAGTTTAGACGCCAATTAGCATTCTAAATGTACATGATTTATGTGACACAATGTAATTTAATACATACCCCCCCACATACAATAGAGTAGAGGCTGTGGAATCCCATAATATACATGTACATATTGCATTAAAATTGGGTAACCAGTAATGCCGAGAAATTTTTGAATGTTTTCAGAGGTTTTGTGCTATTTCGTATTTGATCAGCAATTTTATAAAATTCCTAAAAATGTTCAGTAATTTGGTAAAATTCCTGTAATACTTGAGCAGGAATTTCGTCAAATTCTTAACATATAAATGTAATAGAAATAATGTCTGATTTGATCGCTTATTTGAGCCATATCTTTAAAAATTAACCAAAATGTCTCTACCTTAAAGAGTAAAATACAAGTTTGGTTGTTTTTGCAATTTAATCTGTCTATACACATGCAGATAAAATTTTTAATATTATATTATTATGGATATGGTTTGTATTCACTTAATTTGACAACAAGTGGTAGTGTGGTGTGTATTTGGTATTCCTATTCTGGTTTACAATTTTAAGATCTTCAAACACAATATATTACATCCAACATTTCTGAACTTTTGCAAACGTTTGAAGAATGATGAATGTGAAATCCATTTATAATAGAAGCTTATCGAAATATGTTTTACATAGGAAAATGTTACAAATGAACATAACAATGTCTCAGAAATATTACTTCAGTATTACTTGGCAACATGAACCTTCATTGGGGTCAGAGGTCAAATTCAGTCTGTTTTTATGTTGCTCACCAATGAAAATATTATTATGGTAAAATATAGTGTAAGGTAAAATTATAAGATAGTGGCTTAAAAATTGTACCCCAATTCCATTAAGTTAGGCTTTGCACGTGGGATGATTTTTGACAAGGTACTCTAAAATCTCCTCTTATTGCTCATCACTGCCCTGTTGTTGTAAATGTTTAAAGGTAAACATTAAATAAGCATTCTGAAAATATGGGTACAAAACTGTGATAGAAGTCGAAAATTTGATTTCAGAAACATTTTAAAATGATGGAGAATGTAATTTGTTTAAATATGTTGTTTAAATATTCTATATATAACACATTTAATGAGGAATGTTTGAAAAACAGTTGTATGGAGAATATTCACCAACAATGCAATGTAAACAAAACCCTTGGAAATGTTTCGTAATGACAAAGATAGGGTTTTAGAACATTTTGAAAATGGTTAAACATTTTAAAAAAACGTTTCTATCGTTTGCTGGGACATCCTTGGAAATGAGGTATTTGCCATACCTCTCATACAAATCTCCCAAAAGTCTACCTTCTGTAGATTCATAAATAGCTTTCTTTTGATAGACTTAATATATAAAACTTAACTAAGTTTAAAGGGTCAATGTTTGACAAATGCTTATCAATATCACCACTAGAAATTTTAGTTCATATAGAAAGAACTATCAATATCTATATCAAAAGAAACTTAAACTAGTCAAAGTTTTAGAATTATTCTCCTTGACAGGTATAAGCAAGCATTTGTAATACTTCAAGTAAAAACAATCCTCCTTCAAAATCCTGTCTTTTATTCTGAGTGCTTATACCCCTTTCACACTACAGGCGGTTGGAAGTTTTAACCGCCGGTGGAACCGCCTCCCAGGTCACCTCATATCTACCGAAAATTGATGTACCTACGGCGTGGTTACTTGGAATATTTCCAAATTTCCATGGGATACACAAGGAATGGCACAGTGAGCCACTGTATTAGAAGTTTGCATACAGATGTGAGGTGAAGTTGAAGCACAGGGGGCATTTTGTCGAACACCTATAACCACCTGTTATACTGCCTGTATTGTGAAAGGGGGTGTACGGTTGAGGTGTCTGGTTCTACCGATTGTGTTTACCACTTATTTGAAGCATTTTAAACAAGAGGCTCTCACTTCTGGGCGTCACTTTTTTTGCTGAGTTTTTTTCTGTTTCCTTCCCCAGACTTTCATGATTTATGGCATAGTGTGATGAGTACCTGTCTCATCACCAAAGTTAAGGAGCAATGGTCTACATTACTACTTTGATGGGTAACCGCTGCAGTGCACTGCTCATGTTGCTGATGGCTTTGCGGCTAGCACTAGTAGACTGAAACCCCTTTCGGCCTTGTTATTTGTAAACACTTTGGACTAGTTAAAGTTAGTTTGAACAAAATTTGAAAAAACGTTCATTTTATCACTAAAAAACAACTTTCAATAGTACCTGTTCTCTACTAACTGGGATCAAGTTTTTACCCAAACATCGACCAGAACATTTCCAATGTTCATGCAAATATTTTTGTTGTTTATTTTCTGAAACCAATATTATATGTAAAGTTTGAAGTTGTAAAAAGCAATTACTGAAGTTCATGCAAAGTTACAGTTTCACAAGGTAACCGAATAAAGCAATGAAGGAAACAAGATGGACATTAATTTAATGGCAACCCTAAGTCATACAAAGCCTAACTTGTTTAATTTTTCTTCATGTTACTTGTAAAGAAAATCAATTCCTAAAATCAATTCCTAACATCAATAAAATTACTAAAAATTTTAGGAATCCTAAAACATTCAAAAATTTTGAGAAATTACTGGTTACTGTTAACATGTATACTGCATTGCTTGTATTTATTTATTTGGGGTTTTACAACACTGCACATCTTATATCGCAATGGGTAGTTTTGTGGGTAGAGGAAACCAGTACAGTACAGTTGGTCAAGGTTTTGTACTGTAAACTGTTGACCATCGGTAATCAACTACCACCTTTCCCACATAAAATTAAGGGATTGAACCTCTGACCTCAGAGGCGAGAGGCGAGTGTGTTACCACTGTGCCACCGTGACCCTTATACAAATAGGTTGAATTCCTCATATTGGCATACAACTGTAGTATATATGTGTGTGCAATCACATGTACAGGCAAATACATAGTGGCTCAGATGACCACTTAAAGTGGTGGTCCTCTGTAATTGTGTCCTTTCTCCAGTGGCAGGCTAAAGAATCTCAGGGATATTGATAAATAGCCATCTTTGAGACGCTATCTTTCAATCAGGGGACTTTCAGTCACGAGATCGCTACAGCTCTAACTGTGATAGGTCAAAAAACATTACATCAAGTATCAATATGCATTACAAGACCATGCAATACAGAACAAAATAATCACGAAATAATCAAGGTTGTAAAAGTGACATTTGGTTCTCATTGGTAAGACTTGTGCAGCATTATATAAGATGGAGACTATTGCAGCCAGAATGGTGACGGAAACAAGTTTGCAGAAATGTCCATATGTTACTTCAAAATTTGTTCTAATTGCCGCTGCCAAAGTGTTATTATTTTATGAATGTTTGTTTTTTCTGTTTGTTAGCA
Organism: Sabellastarte sp. h YS-2021; assembly: GCA_964017235.1. Classification (NCBI taxonomy): domain Eukaryota; kingdom Metazoa; phylum Annelida; class Polychaeta; order Sabellida; family Sabellidae; genus Sabellastarte; species Sabellastarte sp. h YS-2021. The sequence goes on along the minus strand of OZ024939.1, from coordinate 2,800,327 downwards.
GTATAACGCAAATACAAATTTTTGGAACTTCATTACAAAAATCTTAAAATGGGTTTTGGTGTAACTTAAACTGTGAGAGTAATTAGGATCACGATCAGGAAAAGTAATTCGAATTTTAACATCATCCCAATTAGTATGTGCCTGAGAGGATTCCTGCGCTCTCTGGGTGCTGTTGTTATCCATCCTCTTGTGGTTTATTTTCTGTAACTTTAAGTACTCTTTTTAGAATTAAACTGTTGAATATTGACACATGGGATTATGACACACACTGAATTGTGACAACCTGTGTATACAAGGAAGAGAATCGAGAATCAAAATAACACAAGAAGAATAAAACAGAACAAGGCCTAAAGGGATTTTGGTCTAATAGAACAAGCCGCAAAGCCATTAGATACACGAGCAGTGCACCGAGGCAGTCCCCATCCCAGTGCTATGCCTCAATTTATAAAAAATCCACAAAAAAAGTGAATTGTAGAAATGCAAGCCTCGCTAGGGCTTGCACGTAAAAACCAAGCAACAAAATTAATATTTAGATGATAAAACTCTTTGCACTGATCATGTAAAGGTTATTCAGTAATTCATCACAATTATCAATTATGGCAAAAAGTTAGGATAGCTGCAATTTCTTAAAACGTCAGAAGCAACTGTCTCTCACACAGGGATTAAACACTCAATATATTGAATATTCGTCATCTTCTTCCTTGAATTGCTCATCAATTTAATGTTTTTACCTTCGACAAATTAAATAATTTTGCAAATTTAATAAGTAAATTAAATTTTTATAAGTTAATACCCTATCCAATGGACAATTGCTTTACCGGTCGGCGCGACGCCAACCAGAAAACGCCAGAAAAAGACGTCCTGTATATAATACCGGCAGGACCGGTCAGTAGTGTGCATTCGCTAGGTGGCGCATCATACTTGCTTCCTGTCCAGACAGAGTGACGTCAGTTCATCTTTTTCGTTGTCTAAACAGATTTAGACCCCTAGTAAGCTGGTAGCGGGGTCGGTTGGGAGGGCCTTGCCTGTCCATTGGATAGGGTATTAACTTATAAAAATTTAATTTACTTATTAAATTTGCAATTTTATTGCGTTAATACATCCTATCCAATGGACAATTGCTGAATAACTACCGCTTGGTAGGCGGGTAAGCAGCTAGGGACTTCTGTGAACTCATAAAACAAAATAGTACAGGCCCATTTGACCTAGGGTCAGAGAACCCCAACAGGTCAAGGTCGGCCACCAACTCACCGGTTAACCGGGAGTCTACCGCCGTTGCCCCCCCCCCTTTTTTTCTTTCCTTCCAGAGTCGGTTTGAGAAGGGAAAGATAGAGAGAGAGGGGCTGAGTTCAGTCCCAGAAGAAATAAACTTCCCAAGTGAAGCACATATATACAACATCCCCTCACTTCTGGGCCTGGTGGTGCACCTGCTGGGCAGCCACTACAGGTCCCAGGTGGAAAAGCTCCGAGTCAGCCCAGGCAACATCCTTCAAATAGAATTGGGTGAAGGTGTTGTGAGATTTCCAGTGGCAGGCTGACAAGATCTGATCTAAGGAAATCCCTGATTGGAAAGCCTTAGAGGCAGCAAAGGCCCTAACATCATGCGCTTTAACCTGATGTAAGGTGAGGGCCTCCTGGTCAGAGAGCTCATAGCACAGAACCACAGTCTGTTTGATCCATGAGGAGATGGCAGGTGAGATGTCTTTATCAAAACCCTTCTTGAAGGAGACAAAGACTAACTCCTTATTCTGCCCGAGGTCTGCAGTCCTGTCCAAGTAGTAGCGCAGGGCTCTAACTGGACATAGGGACCTGTCACCCTTGAGTGACCTATCCAGAGATGGTGCCAGGGCTGGGATGACCACTGGTGCCACACTATCTGGACCTTCCTTAGCCAGCTAGTTCTTGGATAGGAAGCTGGGTGAGGGGTACAAAGACACCTTAGACCAGTCTGACTGGTGTCTGATGTTCTTATGTAACCAAGCATGGATCTCACTCCTGCGTTTACCTGAACCCAAAGCCAGCAAGAAAACAGTCTTGAAAGTTAGATGTTTCAAGGAGGCCTCTTTCAGGGGTTCAAAGGGAGCCTTTGTGAGCTGATGTAAAACCAGTGAAAGGTTCCAGGAGGGGATGCCCCTCCTGCCCTTAGGTCTGTCTCTATGGAAACTATCCAGGAGACGAGTGAGATTCTCATCTTTGCTGACATTAATGGTGGAATTGCCCAGTTTGTCAGCAATGGCGGATCTGTAGCCATCAATAGTGCTTGGTTGTAACTTCTTCTCCTGAAACAAGTGCAGGAGGAAGTCAGCAATGGCTTTCAGAGGTGGTGCCCTGAAGTCCACCTGATTACTGAGGCACCACTTTGTAAAAATGGTCCACTTTGCCTCATAGACAGATCTGGTTGATCTTCTTTGAGGAGCCTCAATTCGTGCTGCCACTGCCTCAGAGAAGCCTTGCTCCTTGATTGCTGAGGCTCTAGGAGCCAGGCATGTAGGTTCAGATTCGACAGGTTCCTGTGAAGGACCTGGTTGAATGGCTGAGACACTAGGTTGGGTATGCTGGGCAGACACAGTGGGATCTGGCTTGACATTGCTACCAGGTCCCAAAACCAGGGCATGTTGGGCCACCCTGGAGTAATCAGAATTATTCTGTTGCAGGGGTAGTCCTGGAGCTTCACCACTTTGCCCAAGATGGCTGCCGGTGGGAAGGCGTATGGGTCCAGGTCCTCCCAGGAGAGGCTGAGTGCATCCACTGCCCAAGCCTGGGGTTCTGATACCGGTGATACAAACTGTGGTAGTTGTTGCTGAACCTGGTGGCAAACAGGTCCACTTGTAGCTAATGCCACCTTGAACATACAGCTTGGAACACTTCTGGATGAAGTGACCACTCTGTTTGAATGGTCTGGCCAAGCCTGGATAGCTTGTCTGCGATCACGTTCAGCCGGCCGGGGATGTGACATGCCCTGAGGGTTACTTGCTGCCTGGTGCACCAGGACAGAATTCTCCACAGTAGGGCACACAGAGAGCCCGATTTCATTCCCCCTTCTTTGTTGATATAGGCAACCACTGTTGTGTTGTCTGTAGCTACCAACACTGTCTTGTTGAAGACTAGGGTTTGAAACTCTTTAAGAGCTAGAAATACTGCTTTCAGCTCCAAGAGGTTTATGTGTAACTTGCTCTCTGGTAGGGACCACTGTCCCCTTGCAGTGTGCTCGTCTAAGTGAGCACCCCACCCTTCTTTTGATGCGTCTGTAAAGATTTGCAGAGCATGTTTTAGAGGGTGTAATGGTTGACCTAGAAGCACATTGCTTTCCTCCAGCCACCACCTTAGATGGGCGTGGAGGGATTTGGGGACCGGGATCACCTTTTCCAGTGACTCTGGGACCCTCCAGTTGTTTTTCAAGTGCCACTGTATGGGTCTCATGTGTAGTCGCCCTAAGTGGACTTGCTTCCTGTTGCTGTGAGTAGACCTATGAGGGACATGAATTGTCGGACCGGGCAAAGCGGATCCGACAGTATTGATCTGATCTTGTGTGTTAAGGCCTGCCAACGTTCTTCTGTTGGTCTGACCTTGCCCTCTTTCAGATCGAACTGGTAACCTACGAAGTTGAAGACCTGTTTGGGAACCAGCTCTGACTTTTCCTTGTTCACCAGCCACCCTAATTCCTGACAAAGTGTGACTGGGGTTTGAGTATGCTGGAGACAGGTGTGGTGGGTAGAGGCTCTCACCAGCCAGTCGTCTAGGTACTGGTGGATCCTTATACCCTTCTGAAAAGCCACGAGTTTGACCTCTTTGGCCACCACTGTGAACTCCATGGGAGCTGTGGACAGGCCAAAGGGAAGGGCTTTGAACTGGTAGGACCGACCCTGGAGGTGAAAGCGCATGTACTTCCTGGACTGACTGTGAATTGGTATGTGGAAGTATGTGTCTTTGAAATCTATGGATGTGACCCACTCCCCTGCTTGGAGGGAGGTTCTAGGTGTTCAAGGTGCTCAGGTCTAGGATCGGTCTCCACCGGTTGTTGGGTTTGGGTACCAAAATTAGCCGGTTGTAAAACCCCAGTGAGTTTTGATTTCCACCGGTTCGACTGCATTCTTGTTTATCAGCTGATACAGTGCCTCTAAAAGGAAGGACTGTTTGGTTGGATTGTGGTAGTTGCTTACTACAGTCGGTGACCTCGTCAAGTGGGGTCTGAACCGGAAGGGGAGAGTGTAACCCTCCCTCAATCTCCAGCCACTGTCTGACCAGCTGGGACCCGAAAGGGTAGGCTGGCTGACTGGTCAGGTAGCTTGACGGGCATTTCACCGGGACCAGTGACTGGTCAAAGAATTCCTGTAACCAGTTCCTTAGGCTGCCACTGGTTGGCCTAAACAGCTGTTTGGGCCTTTAAGGAACTTCTGCCGGTCTGTCAGTCAGTCCTGGAGACCTGCCCAGTACCAGGCCTTAAACGGTTATACGTGAGGCAATGCTCTGTAACCGGTTCCTGGTGGCGGAGTTGGCAGAACTGGGTGAACTACTTCTTAGCAAGGATAGGCTCATATCAAGTTGCCTTCTTCCTGTCCACAGTGGTGGTTCAGCAGCTTTTCTCTGCAATCAAACAAGCTCTGTAACCGGTCAAACCGGTAGGCTCTGAGAGAAGGCTAACTGTTGAACCTGTTGTGAGCACTGAATTTGAAGCTGGTTCCTTGCCAGTAAGGATGGGAACAGCAGATTTCTTGTAACCAGCAGCACTGCGGTTCCGGAACCAGCAACACTCCGGAACTGGCAAGTCTCTGTGACCGGCAAACCTGTTGTCCGCACTGGATTTGAAGCTGGTTTCTTGCCCTTAAGGATGGGTACAGATTCCTTTGTAACCGGCAACACTCCGGAACCGGCAACACTCCGGAACCGGCAACACTCAGGAGCCGGTAATTCTCTGAACCAGTAGCCTTGCTGTATGTCACCAGCAACTCTGTAACCGGTAATCCTGTTTAACCGGTAGCCCTTGCTGGGTTTCTGTGACCACAACCAGCAGTCTGAACAGAACTGGTGCCGGTATCCCTCATCACTGGCTGGCTAGTGACCCTACCGGTAGCCTGAACAGGACTGGTACCGGTCCAAAATTCTGCACAGGGAAGATAAGGGTCTCAATGGTCACCGCGACTTCTGGTAGGTGAACCCTCTGAGCAGCCGCACCGGTGGTCTGAACAAGACTGGAACCGGGACCCCCAACAGTCACACCAGTGGAAAGTCCTCTGGTGGAGGTTCCAGTATCAAAACAGGGCTGATCACTGGTAACCACTGAAGGGGGGTTCCTTGACAGCTTCACAGGAACATGACTGGAACCGGTACCCCAACAGTCCCACCAGTGGGGAGGCCTCTGGTGGAGGTTCCAGGATCAAACAGGGCTGATCACTGGCAACCACTGAAGGGGTTTCTTCACAGGAACAGCACCCACCGGTAGTCTGTACAGACCGGAACCGGTACCCCCAACAGTCCCGCCAGTGGGGAGGCCACTGGTGGAGGTTCCAGGATCAAAAAGGGGTGATCACTGGCAACCACTGAAGGGGTTTCTTCACAGGAACAGCACCCACCGGTAGTCTGTACAGAACTGAACCGGTACCGCCAACAGTCCCACCAGTGGAAAGGCCTCTGGTGAAGGTTCCAGTATCAACACAGGGCTGATCACTGGAACCACTGAAGGGGGGTTTCTTGACAGCTTCACAGGAACATGACTGGAACAGGTACCCCAACAGTCCCACCAGTGGAAAGGCCTCTGGTGGAGGTTCCAGGATCAACAGGGCTGATCACTGGCAACCACTGAAGGGGTTTCTTCACAGGAACAGCACCCACCGGTAGTCTGTACAGACTGGAACCGGTAAACTCATCACTAGTGCTCCCCACCGGTAGTCTGACCAGAACTGGTACCGGTAAAACTCATCACTTTTTGTCAGCTGAACCAGTCACGCCTGGGGATTTGCTTGCCGGTAGTTGTGTTGAGATCTGTGAAGTCACATGACTGGCACCGGCAAAAATTCGCAGAGTTCAATGACCATTTGTCATCTCACTTCTTCAGGCCAACAGACGAGTTGCTGGATTTCTTCTTGCCAGTTAAAAAGTGGGTGTAGAGCAATAAATACTCGTCTTTCCTTCTAAAACTTCTGTTGAAAACACGATTCCTCCATTGTAAATGCGTATCACGTGAGCTCCATTGTTGAATGCGTATCACGTGACCAGGTCCGTGTCACGTGACAAGCATAAGCTGGAAGTGATGACGTCAGACGATGCATTCTTCTTTCCTTCTAAATTCTTCTCGTCGACATACACTCAGTGTTACTCGACTACGAAGAAATAAATGGAGGGCAGATACAACCTTCTGTGCAGAAGAAGGAATGCTGCAGGGACAACACACGACCTCTCACCCACGATTTCCTCTCGACGACAAGTACACAGAAAATCTTCAAAACTGGCTATAAAATGCTGGATAATGCCTCGTTAAAGTCCTGGAGAGGCCCTGATATGTATGTAACACAATATATATATTTTCAGATGAAAATAAGCTTTAAATTCGTAGAATAAACTGCGTTTTCTTCAAATTTGGAGATAACTTCAAAACGCGTCTGCACACTACACGCGCCAAACGAAAAAGATGAACTGACGTCACTCTGTCTGGACAGGAAGCAAGTATGATGGGCCACCTAGCGAATGCACACTACTGACCGGTCCTGCCGGTATTATATACAGGACGTCTTTTTCTGGCGTTTGGCGGGACCGGTCGCGCCGACCGGTAAAGCAATTGTCCATTGGATAGGATGTATTAACGCAATAAAAATTTGATTTGTACTACAAGTATAATGTGTTATGTACTGCATATAAAATTAATACAATTGCACCCTTCAGATATATTTCCTTGTAATGTCAAATTGGTACAAACTTTAATTAATGCATTTTCCAAGAAAAAATCTAATGAGCTAATAAATTTTACTCATAATTTATGTAGTTGGACTTAGTTGGGATGTTATTAAGTATTTTAAATAAACAGTGTCCATGTATTATATGACTAAAATTAATCATTTATTTCCTACCTACCTTCCACATAGTGTAAATGTGTTTATAGATTTACTTCCGAAATTCCACAATATACATAAATATGATGCAATACTTTCACTAATTTGACACACGTCTTATCAGGACAGGTACTTGGAAGGGCAGAGGAAACTAGTACATACATTTCGTCAGGGTTCGGTACTGTAAACTGCTGACCAACAGCAAGCAACTACCAGCTTTCCCACTTGAGGCCGTACCCGGAACCAAACCCCGGCCTGAGAGGTGGGAGGCGAGAGTGTTACCACTCTGCCACCGTGCCCCCCTACATGTTTTTTTTGGGGGGGCACAGAGCAGAAATATACATCATTGCATAATACAAGGTTCTAAAATTTGATATTTGGTTGTCATTGTTAACGTTCATATTTAGAACTATATAAGGTGGAGGTGAACCTGAATCATGATGCACATAAGTTACTGGGAAAATCCGAAATCTTAGTTTTGTATCCAGACAGTGATCTAGCTTACTATCATAATTTAATGGAGCCTTTACAGTGTAACCATTCCTACCCAGGGTAGTACACTGACCTATTTATGAATTACTAATGAGATCATTTAACGGGAATGTGGGTAGAGCTAAAGGTAACCAGCACGGGTAGCATGGGTGGTCAGTGGTTTACAAGGTGTATTTAAGCTCATTAACTAAGAAATGTTAATACAATCCCATTATGATAGAGGACTGAAGGACTTAGTACACCTTTCCCATATAGTGGGGCCAAATATAACTGTTCTTCATTGGGCAAATGGTTAACACAAAGGATCATGTGTGTACAATATAGTATACCTTTTGGTTTTGGGTAGTCTTATTCTAGGCTCTGAGATATTTCCCAACAAAGTTAACGTTGGTGTTTTTACATGCTGTTCTTTATTTATTTGGGGTTTTACCTCGCTTTCAACACTGTACAGGTCATATCACGACAGGTAGTTGGAAGAGCAGAGGAAACCAGTACATACAATTCATCAGGGTTCTGTACTGTAAACTGCCGACCAACGGTTTACATCCTGTTCAACAGCCAGGGTCATATTAGGACAGGTCCTCAGCATTGCCACTTGTAGGAGTCAAACCCACAGAGCCAAACTTGCTTATCCCTAGGACACAAAGAACTTCTATTTTCCCCAACAGGAAATATCTATGATATGCATATGGAAATTGAATCCTCAAACTACGTTTGACTGAAAGAAACATACAGCAAGACTTTTTCTTACTGTCTGACCTGTGTAAAACATGCTTCATTTTAAAAAAGGGATCAGCACTCTAGTGCCTAGCAGGACCATTTGTTTCCCAAAAAAGAAGGAAAAATTCAATCATAGTAACATTTTACTTAATTTTAACCAAAGCCTACGATCTAAGGCTCAAGGTCAGTGAGCTAGTTTTCATATCTCATTAAAAGCCTGCAAATATTTGTACAGACTTACAGTACTTCAGGCATTGAGCTATTGGCTCTGGTACAGCTCAAGAGAAAGGTTGAATTTGTTGGTACATTGAATTCATAATTTGAGACATCATTGTGTGGGTCAGTTTTTTACTTTAGTGCCATTGTAAAGTTTGGGAAAACATTATTTAACATGTGTACAAGACTTATTTCACAAAGCCTGAACAACTGAATCCTGAAGTTCAAGGATAATACACTGGTGCATAAAATTAATAAATGTTTCATTTTCAAAATATACGGTTTTTCATCAAATAAAATCTACACCATTGATGAATAGAGAGAAAAGTTAAACAGCTTTTTGATATCTGTGAATAAAAGTCAGTTGTTTTTGAAGATGTGTATAAATCCCTTTTTGACTGGTATAAAGTAAAATTATGCACGTTTTTAATATTTCAAATATATTATTGTTTCAAGTATGTACTATATGGCTTACACATTTATTGTGCTATGAAAAAAACATATGAAAAAAACTTTACCATTCACAATACATATATAATTAGCTGGACCAAGACCCATCTGATTTTTTCCATTAAGTCCAAACCCCTTAGTATTTCCATAATCTTGCTAACAAACATACCGACAAATATACAATTAAATAGTCATGCAAATAACACCTACTTTGCAGGGGATATAAATATTGATATAAAAAGCAATGTCCTAAGTGACTCCAAGCAACTACCAGCTTTCCCACTTGAGGCCATGCCAGGAATCGAACCCCGGCCTCAGAGGTGGGAGGCGAGAGTGTTACCACTCTGCCACCATGGCCCCTAAATTCTTATGTAAGGTACTGCAATGTATAATGGACAAAAATAAACATAAAACATGTGTTAAGCATTTGTTTGTGTAAAGTCATTAAAATGTGCTTGTGTTAATGATATATATTTCAATCAAAACAAATCCACTTTATCACACATAAAAGAACCACAAGACAGGATTTCCTGTTGTTCAAATATATTACAGGTTGCAGTAACCATATACGACTGAGTTAGCATACAAAAAAAGCTTGGTGTTGTAATGTTTGGCTTACACTTAAACTAATCAGAATCACCTTCAGGGAAAAATCATTTGGTTTTTTAACATTTACTTATACAAGGAAGAGAATTGAGAATCGAAATAAAGCAAGAAGGTAAAATGTAAAACCAAGTAAGAAAATTCATATTTAGATGATATAACTGTTTGCACTGAATATGCAAAGGTTACTCAGTAATTCTCCACAATTATGAATTTTGATAAAAAGTTGTGACAGATTCATTGTATTAAAATGTCAGAAACAAATGTGTCACACAGGAATTAAAAACTCAATGTATTGAATATTTGTCATCTTCTTCCTTAAACTGCTCATTAATCGATTGTTTTTACCTTTGACAAATTTATCAATGAATTAAATAATTATTTCATATGTACTGTATGTATAATTTATCATGTACTGCATCTATAATTAATACCATTGCACCCTTTAGAACTACTTCCTTGTAATGTCAAATTGATACAAAATTTAATTATCTTATTTATGTCACTCACTATTTTTTGAGTTGGACTTATTTGGGATGTTATTAAATATTATAAATATAGAGTGACTATTTACAATGTGACTGAAATTAATAATTTGTCTTCTACCTACCCCCCCCCCCCCCCCCACACACACACACACACACACACACAAGTGTAAATGTGATTAGTAATATACTTCTACAACATTCATATTATGTTGACACAGTACAAGTGTAGATTATCACATGTTCCAAGGTTTTAAAATTTCACATTTGGTTGTCCTTGGTAACACTCATATTTAGCACTACATAACATTGAGCTGATGGTAACCAGAATAATAACACATAATAATAAGTAGATTGGAATATCTGAATTCTATATTGCATTCAAATAGTGATTAAGATCACTCTCACAATTTAACTGGAAATAAGACAAGGCCCATCTTCTGAATTTTTTTCCATTAATTTCAAACCAGTTGTTGAGGGGTCTCAACAATGTGAGGGATAAGGGATAACATCCTTGGGCAAGATGTTAACCTTGTCTGTGCGTCTATATCCACCCAGGGGAAATATGGGTACCCAGCTTTGAGGGATACTGGCTTCTGCGCCTTGCATGGCAGCAATAGGTAAGGTTACCAAGGCTAGCTATCCCTGCTGGGGTAATACTGTGTAAAGCGCTTTGAGCTAATGATAGAAAAAGCACTATATAAGAGCCCAGTATTATCATCGTGTTTCCGTAATATTGCTAGTAAACATACCAACAAACAGGTCATGAAAATAGTACCTCTTTTCCTGAGGTAATAAATACTCATGCAAAGAGCAATGGCCAAAGTGACTCGAAAAGGTAATAATGTAGTCAGTAATCATGTTAAACATTGTGAGATATCATACATTTTTGTAAGGCACTGTCATGTATTATGGGCAGAATAAACATAAGAAATGTATTAAACATTTATTTGCTTAAAGTCTATAACTTGTGCTTGTGTTAATAACATATACATGTATTTCAATCAAAACAAATCCACTTCACCACACACAAAAGAACGACGGGAGGAAACGATTTTTTCTGCACTTCAAATATTTATAAAGGCTGCTGTAGTGATATAGCCTAGTCAGGCTATACTGAAGTTTGATCATGTAATATTTGGTTTACTCTCAAAATTAGCTTTTGACAATTTAGAGAATGTCTGGTTAAAGTATAGGTGAATATGACTTATTAAAATTAACAGATTTCGATTGGTGGAAATACACAAGATTCTGGTCGCTTACAATATCTCCACACCTTTTTTATATGCAATGTTTGGGAATGTACCAGGGGCCTGTAAATCGAAGCATTCGTGAAATGGCAAACTAACCAATACTTAACGACAGTATAATGACATATTAACTAAAGCATTCAGTGGGTAAATAGAAAGCACTCTTTATGTTTTCGTTACATTATGCTTTCGTTTAGAAACTATGCAGTGTCTGTGTCGCTGTGTTTGGTTACTTGTATGTTTGTGTGTGAAAGTGCCTCTGCCATTGTACCTTATTAGGTAGATACACAAGACTGGAGTTTACATATTTTAGATTTACATTGATATAGATCTAAACTACTATCTGCATATTGGTATCATGAGGGATTAAGGCTACCTCAATAAAAGTATATAGTTAAACATTTTACAAGCTCTCAGCAGACTGAGATATAGTTGCAATAAGTTAACATAGAAACATAAAGTAGGTTAAGGTGGCCATACTGTAGCTTGCCCCATAAGTTGTTAAGGCTTTGCAACTAGTGGAGATGATGATATTAAGGTTAAAACTTTAAGTGAAGTTATTCTGTAAGGAATTTTACTTTAACAACATAGATTATGAGCCAAGCTAAGGTTATGTCAAAGGTCAAAGTTGGGGTTATGTGTATGTTTAAGCATTTACTTTTGATAATAATAATTTTGATTTTCTGGTTGAGTAGAGTGGGCTAGGTGTAAATACTGTGGAGAGATCTAATAAGTACAACAATTACCATGTTGTTTACAACAGTGCAGATTAAAAGTGATGAGTATTTATAAATATGTATAAATGTAAACATTAAAGATGAGTAAAATTGTAAGATCTACAGTTAAAACAAAGATAGTTAAAACTTACAAACAGAACTAGATAATCATTAAAATGTCTTAGTGTTTAAAACCTGTGAGATACTTTATGGGAAATATTGACCAAATATCTCAAGAAAATGAGATTTTTATCTAAAATTGATTTGGGATTTCCAGGATACGTCAGTAGATACCCCCCAGTCATAAATGTTCATTGCAATGTGTCACCCCAAAATCAAATGTAAATTACTATTTATATTCACACTACCTTTATACACAATATTCAGTAACTTTGTGTTACACAACAATGGTAAATTAATAATTATACCGAAGTAAAGAACAAAGGGTTACTGCAACTAACAGTTAACAACAGGGTCTGAGTTGTCGTTAAATTTGAGGGGTTTTTACGAAAAATTAACCAAGAGTAAACTAACTAAGGCTTTGATTTACTCAACAGTTTGCTAACTAGGAGTTAACTAATACATAACGACTTGGTTAACACAACTAAGGCTTCCATTTACAGGCCCCAGATTATCTGTCAAGATCTTTGCTATTATTTAATAATGCACTACAGAGTAATACGTGTATTATATGTGCGCATTTTGGATCAATTTTTTTTTTCTGTAAAAGCTTATGGTAAAATTTTGTGCTTATAATTTTCAACAGTTTTACTATGCATTTGTTTTAAATATGTAGGTGTTATTAGAAGAAGAATATGAAGATGTCTCTATTTTATTGCCTCTTGAAAAATCTTTTACTTTTACCTGGTACTTTCAAAGTATTTCATATATTAACAACTGATTGTTTCTTTGAAAAATACACCCAGGTCGCCCAGAATATAATAAATGATTTTTACTTGAAAAATAAAAAAGACATGACTAAATTTGGTAAAAAAAAATTGTTCTGTTGTTGGTTCCCCACTCCTCAGGAATTGCCTGCTACAAGGTTAAAGAACTCTTTACATTTTTCATTATGACTGTTTTTTTCTCAAGAAAAAAACTTGAACTGAGATATTTTGCTTCCTTACAGCACATGTTTTGAGAACAGAACTCTATAAAACTGTACAGTATTATTACTAAGAGACAGAACTAAGTGCTCTAGACATAAAGTCTGTATAAAAAATGAAATCCTGTAAAATAATCCTTATAGATTCATAGCAATTTCACAGCTTTGAATCTGTGCATTAATTATGTGGGACTTACCAACAGCTAGGGTCATACTGAGACAGGCCGACAACATACTTACTTTTGGGTGTTGAACCCACACAAAAAATTTTTACTTTAGATTCACATTTGACTGAGGAGGGAATGAATTTAAATGGTTTTTTAATGCCTTGACTTTAGGCCTAACCTATGTCAATGTTTGCTGATATTTTATTCACTATGAATACACTGCGAGGTGACATTACAAAACTAATAGAGTTAATATTATACATTTGAATATCTATGGGTTTTTTTGTCTGTCAGATACCTCCAGTCTAATTGTGACATTACACATCCTTCTAATCATAGAAAGTTATGATACAAAAAGACATAATTTCTAAGCAAAACGAGAAGTTCCTAAGAATGCACAAAACCTGGCCTGCAGATAGTACTGAAGTAAAAGCAAGGACAATTCGGATTTTTCTATTCATATCCTGATAGAGGCCATTGATCCAGATATACTTTCAGGAACATACAATGGGTACATCCCATATTGTCCAGATCCGATACAATTATTTTTGAGTTATGTCCATGGACACACAAAGATAGGCAAAGAGGCCTAATTACAATATCGTGACCATTATTAAGGAAAACCTATTTCCATTGAAAAAAATCTATTATTTCGCTTGCATACTCTTTTCATTAGAAACTTTTGTTGAATTTAAGATGAGAAAGTTCAAAAGCTGTGCACCTTACATCTGATGCTTACATGGGTTCGAATTCCACAAGTAGCAATGCTGATGACCTGTGCCAAATTGAGCCTGGTTGTCTAACAGGACGTAAACCCCAACTTTGACTGAAGCTTACATTATGACTAAGTCTAAATTTGCAATAGAGTCATCTCATAAACATGTTTCCTGTGCTCCCAACCCTACTCTTACCTTTTTCAGTTGCTTTTAAGGACATTGACATAGCTTGACTACTTTTGGGCATAACTTTACCACAAGGGCAAGTTGACTTGGACTTTAGCCACTCAATTTTATATTTGTAATCTTAGCAATTACAAAACTACCTCTACTTTATTGTCTAATCATCAAGGGGTTGTTTACCTCAAACTTTGAAACTCAAGCTAATGTATGTTTTCTTAATTAACTCTGTGTGCTTATGGTGCTCTTTAGTATAAATTAAGATATGTGTGAACACAAACTTCAAAAGCAATAACAAGTAACCATTTGATGAGTTTAGTATTTCTACTGTTGTAGTTCATACGGTTATTGTGTAAACATTTCTAACACCACTGACTGAACACTAGATACAACAATCTATGTATGTTTGCAAAGGAATGCTTTGTATCATAAGTGCATTCTTGAAAAAAAATAACTATTTTCGACAGGCAAGTTATGTTATTGCTGCATTCTGTTTGTTTAAGCTTACGAAAAACTACTGCACAGATTTTATATTAAATATTCACAGAATGTTGACGGTGTTCTAACTTATAACTCAGCATTCTCCTATATTTACAATTGGCTATTCTCAACTTTTTGTATCTCCTAAAGGTCTTTACACAGAATGCTGATATTCTATGATAGCATATTGCTGATATACTTGCCCTATTTAAGTTGACCAAAATGGTAAAACATTTCCAAATAGGTTCAAAAATAAGACAAAAAAGATAGGTATTTTAAGTTAATGATAATGTTAATGATACCTTCAAAATCCAATAAAAGTTAACAGCAGTTAATATTCTATAATAAATAAAAATTACACTTGTTTTATTTAATGTCACTTTTGTGCATGCTATATAGCATGAAAGGCATGTATCTATGCAAAATTTTAGATGGATTCTAGGCCTGAAGTAAGAAGACTGTGAATTTATTTCCTGAACGAATAATGAAAATAATCAGTTTTGATGCAGTAAGAAGTAGCAGAAGCTCTGTGAAACCCTGTCCTAAAAACATGCATGATACATTCATAGCTTTGACGGGTCAAGATAGATTAACAAAAAAGTCAGCAGTTGTTGACTAATATCAGTGTGTAGCATGAGTATTATGTTATTAATCTGCATGAGTGATATGTTCTTTATATGTATAATGAAGGGGTGCTTTAATTGTATTATCTACCATTGTGCAAGCAAAATATACAATAGAGGACTCATTGTTCTTTCATATTTACAAATGGTGTTCATAGACTTTTTGTCTCTTCTAAAGGTCTACTAGCCCAAGCCACAAAACCATCAGCGACATGAGTAGTACACTGATGCGGTCACCTATCCAAGTACTAGCGTATCCCATTTCTACTTAAATTCAGTGAAGAGACAGGTACTCATCATGCTCCTCCACAATTCATGAAAGTCCGGAGACAAAAAAAAATGAAAAAAGAAGTGATCTTTAGAAGTGCGAGCAGTGCTAGAGCTCACACCTAACAATCTATAGAATCAGCTTGTTGTTTTTATGTGTATAGGCAACATATTATGGTATACCTGATACATCATTTTTATTGTAGAAATATATCATGAATGAACTGACATTAACTGTAACTCAGTTGCAAAAAATGTCCTGTAACAGTTCTCTATCCTTTATTAGAAGTTGGGGGCCACGGTGGCAGAGTGGTAACACTCTCGCCTCCCACCTCTGAGGCCGGGGTTCGATCCCCGTGATGGCCTTAAGTGGGAAAGCTGGTAGTTGCTTGCTGTTGGTGGGCAGTTTACAGTACACAACCCTAGCGAACTCTATGTACTGGTTTCCTCTGCCCTTCCAACTACCCGTCGTGATATGACCTGTACAGTGTTGAAAGCGACGTAAAACCCCAAATAAATAAATTTATTAGAAGTTATTTTTGTGAGTGAATCACTAATAAAATCTAAGTCAAAGTCTGTTTTAAACTGTTGATTAAATTTTCTTCAATGCCTTTTGTTATTGTTCTATAATTTATTTTTGAGATTATATCATAAAATTTCATGCGTAGAATATAACAATGAACATCTCTCCACAATGTACTCCAACAGAATGAGCAGAGACTCATGTCTGTCAACTGTTCATCTCTCAAGTTTAAGATGGACTGTATTTTATCATATCATGCCCTTGTTTACCAGACTTTAGTCAAGAGTGTTTTGTGCAGTAGTGTATGTGATACAAGTAGAATGTAAGAGTACATTATTCACATTAAATGGACTCCATGTGTAGAAGTACAGCGTACTGTGTATGAGTGTGTTTTTACCTTTCTCCCCCAGGGGTATAATGTAAACTTTCCAACATGACATGCCTGATCCAAGATATGAACTAGCGACCTTAGAAGTTGAATGCAAGCATTCTAACCGCTATTTAACCAAGTCCCCCTAAATATTAATATTATCTACAACTCAATTTATATAATCTGTACACTAGAACATACAAACTAGCCAATATACAAGCTTAACAAGGATATCTAACTTTACAAATGCATGATCAAGTGTTCAGATTTTCACCCCTCTGAAATCATGTGACAACAACATTGTTATGCTTGACAAGGTGATCGTGTTTACCTCAGAAAATGAGTTTTTCTGTTTCCACAGGCGTGTATTTGTCTTTTTGCAAAATAGCTCAAAAGGTTGTTAATCAATGTTCATGAATTTTGCATGAAAATTCATACTTTTACTTGGTACTTTGAAAGTACTCCATGTATTAACAGCTGATTATTTCTTTGGAAAAATACACCAAAACCATCTAGAATATAATAAAGGGCTTTTACTTGAAGACTTGAGGAAGAAGACATAACTAAATTTGTTGAAAAATTGTTCTTCTGTTCTGGCCCCAATTCTGTGGAATTGACTACCGCAAGGCTACTACTTTCGTTACAACCTTCTTTTTTCAAAAAAAAAATCTGAGATATTGTGTGTCCTAACAGCACGTTTTGGAAACAGAACTTTATAAAACTGTTGTTATTATTACTTAAAGCCAAATCGGACTACTTTAGATATAACATCTGTGAGAAAGTGAAATCCTTTAAAATAATCCTTATAGATTCAAAGCAATCTTACAGCTGTGAATCTGTGTATAAATTATGTGGCATTTGTCAACAGCCAGGGTTATATTGGGACAGGTCCCCAATGTACTTACTTGTGGGTGTCGAACCCGCACAGAAAATGTTTTTTTGTCTCCACTTTAGGCCTAATATAATCAATGTTTGTGATAAGCTATTAACTATGAGCACACAGTGAGAGGACATTGCAAAATGATACATCTGATATTGCATATTTTATTGTATTTATACACAGTGCAATATCTCCAAGTACTCAAAGTGCTGTATGGCCCATCCCACTGCACAAGTACAGCCCATCTTTCAAGTCACTGACATTCCCTAACTGAGAGATAGAGGCTCAATTACGATGAGGTTCTTTAGCCTGCCACTGGGCATAGGACCCAGTGACAGGGGACCGCCATTTTAAGTGGTCATCCGAGCCATTATATAGCTGCCTTTACCTGGGTTTGAACCCACGTCCTCTGTGTTCCTAGGCAAGTGTGTGACTCACTAGGCCACAGTGGCATTTATTTTAATATATCAATTGTTTTTGGCTTCCTGCTAAGAATAGAAAGAAATCATACCAAAAGGACATAATTTCTAAGTAAAACTAGGAGTGCCTGAGAATGCACAAAACATGGCCTGCAGATAGAACTGAAGCAAAAGCAAGCGAAATATTTGGATTTTTGTATCCATATCCTGATAGAGATCATTGATCCAGATATGCTTTCAGTAACATACAATGGGTAAACCCCACACGGTATGCAATATTGTCCAAAAACGCAAAGAGAACCAATTACAATATCCTGCCCATTATTAAGGTGCCATTGAACAAATCTATTATTTCACTCCCATACTCCTTTAATTAGAAACCTTTACTGTATTTAAGGTTAGAAAATCCAACAGCTGCCCACCTTACATCTGATGCTTACATGGGTTCGAGTCCCACAAGTGGTAATACTGAGGACCTGTCCCAAATTGACCCTGGTTGTTCAATGAGACACCCCAACTTTGACTGAAGCTAACATTATGAGTAAGTCTAAATTTGCAAAGGAGGCATATCATAAACATGTTTCCTGTGCCCCCAACCCTACTCTTGCCTTTTGTCAGTTGCTTTTACCACAAGGGCGAGTTGTCTTGGACTTTAGTCACTCAATTTTATATTTGCTATCTCAGCAAAAAATAACTACCTCTACTTTATTGTCTAATAATCCAGGTTGTTGACCTCTAACTTTGAAACTAACTCTTTTGTAAATATTTCAATTCCTAACATGTTAAGCTAATGTATGTTTTTGTAATAAACTCTGGGTGCTTATGGGTTGATTTAAATCTATCTTTAGTATAAGTTAAGACATAATTGAACACAGAGATCAAAAGCAATAACAATTAACCAGATTGATGAGTTTAGTATTTCTACTGTTGTAGTTCATACTGTCATAGTGTAAATATTTCTAAAATTATTTGCTAAACACTACACAAAGCAATCTATGTCTGTTTGCACAGGAATGTTTTGTATCAAGTGCATCCTTGAAAAGGAATAATTACATTCGACAGTTAGGTTATGTGACTACTGAGTTCTGTATGTTTAAGCTTACAGAAAAGAAACTACTACACAGATATACATTACATTTTCACAGTATGTGGGTGTTGGTGTAACGTATAACTTATTATTGTTCCATATGTATAAATGGTGATCTTCATTTTTTGTCTCTCCTAAAGATCTTTACATACCATGCTGATCTTTTTTGATAACATATTGTTCACATACTAATCCTCATTAAGCTAAATAAAGAGTACAAACATTTCCAAATTGTTCCATAAATAAGAAAAAAAATTGATGATGATTTCAGCTGATGGCCCTTACTGTATGTAAATAATACAATTATAATTTTTGTCCAGTATATGCGATGTATCTTCTTTTAACAGGTCTACTTTTATTATATGCTTTTTGCATTATGTAGCATTCGTGCATGCTAGCAGTATCTAGCATGAGAAAACATACATCTATGCTTCCATATTTCCAACCTTCCCCATTTGGAAGCTGAAACTTTTTTTAGGTTTAGGTACGGAGAAAGAAGAAAGTTGGCAAGGATATGTTTCATGTTTTTTGCAAGTTGGCAAATTTCCTTTTTGAATCCCAATATGACAAATCAGATAGGTCAAACATACTACAGACAGGTCGAGTGGCATGCCCAACAAAACGTCTTCACAACTCACAATTTTCATCCATTTATGTCTGGGTGTCTTCCCCACAAAACATAACAGCTTACAAAAATATTTGTGGAATATGTCCCCATCCTCAACTGAAAAATCCACGACCTTGACAACAGACCAATCACAAAAGCATGCCAGCCTCTTCCCAGTAGCATTGGGAGTACACCCTGAAACAATGGGAAACCAATCAGATTTTTTCAGGGTCTAACCCTGGTCCCCAATTTGCCAGTGTGTATAAGTCTCTGACTTTTCAACTTTCTGTGGGGAATTTTGGTATAAAAGCTTCAAATTAGAAGAAGCTTATTGATTTAAATCAGGTGATTGGTGAATGCAAAAGTGTCATCACAGGCTCAAGACTTTTGTTTGTATTAGCTAAGGAAAGTATAACAGTCTAAGAAGTTTACTTTATTTGATTTGTTTGGAGCATTTTGAAGAAGATGCACAAACCCAGGAGGCTGAGGAGAGTTTTGGTTGGGAAAGAGAGGATAATTTGAAGTGGCAGACACAGCAGAAGATTTAGAAAGGACGGAAATGAGGAGGCCATTGTCAATTTTGCCAAAGAACATTAAAAGCTGTATAACCAGAAGCCTGAGACGCTTATAGATACCCTCCTGAAGGAACAGCTTTGGCAGGAGATTGCAACCTGCAGAGACCTCAAATTTATACTTTAGGAGGTGGTTTGATTCCCAAAGGACATAATATGAGAAGATAGAAGCAAAGAATACCAAATCTGACTCTGCAGTCCTTGAGATAACCAGGGGAGATATTGGGCACCAGCACCATTTCTCATTCGTCAAATCACATATCATCAGACATTGCCAGTGACTGTAACTATGTAACACACTTCAGACAGCTGTGATATGTCTCACTATTCAAGCATTATGAAGAACATGGAAACAGTGAACTCATGGAACATTTAGGGCAGAGGAAATGGCTTATGTTTTTTTTAACTCCTTGCATAAATGGACAAAGAAATGTGCAATGCTGACTTCTTTTCCTGCCCGTACTAAGATCCACACTTTGTTGAAAATAATCCAGACACAAGTACAACAAACCCAGAGAAACTTTCCCGTACTCCAAGCAAGGCCAAGATAGCATCCCAGCATGAAGGTTTTAAATGAGATATTTGGTTGCCATCGGTAACACTCATAGTCAGCACTTTGTAGGCAAATATGTGAAGGAAATAAGTTCGCAGAAATTTTCATGTACTGTTTCTAAATTTGTCCGGATTATTTATGCTTCAGTTTTTTATTTCTTGTAACTTCAAATGACATTTTTTTAGAATAAAATTGTTGAATATTGAAGCACAGGATTATGATACCCAAGGTATTAAGCTATTGTGACAACCTGTGAATACAAGGATGAGGAAGGGGAAATGAAATAAGACAAGAAGAAGAAAAATGGCAAATCAAAATTCATAATCAGATAATAAAACTGTTTGCACTGATCATGCAAAGGTTGTCCAGTATTACATTTCTATTATTAAATTGTGTGAGAAAAAGTTACAGCTTGATCATCCCAAAGCTTCAAAAGCAAATGTCTCGCATGTGGATAATACACTTAATACTTTGAATATTTATATAAAGATCTTCCTTAAACTCCCCATCAATTGACCGCATTTACCTTGGTCATATATAAATTAATTAACAAGTCATATACTATATCTTTAATGTGACATAAACTGCAAATATAATTCGTCCCATTGACTACTTTATATCTTTTCCTCTGTTTTTTTCATTGGTACAAAATTTAATTACTCTATTTGAAAGAATGAACAAATAATTAATACTAATATTTGATGTAGTGGAATTTTGGCTGGGATGTCATTAGGTTATTTATTAGTCTCTTACCTACCAGTGTACATGTGTCTATACATTTACTTCAGAAATTCCACAATATTCATACAATAGCTGTACTAATTTAACACAAGTTTTGGAACAGAGCAGAAATATAAATTTGGCTATCACTGGTAACATGTTCAGCACTACATAAGGTGGAGGTGATAATAGCTAGAACATTGATGAAAATAAATTAAAAGTCTTAAAATAAATTAAAATATGTGTACATTTTGAGCAATTATGCAGGGATTATCGCCACCAAAATGCACAGTAAAAAGTACATGATTCAAACTTTTATTCATAAACTACCCAAACAAATGTGTAGACAAATAAATTTATATAACAAAGCTACAAAAGAATGGCTTTGTGGAAAATGTATCTCTCAAAGAAATATAACAACTTTTAGACAAAGTAATCTAGTCAGTAATCATGCTAAATGTTGTGAGATCTCATAAATGTACTGCTATGTCTAATGGACAAAATGAACATAAAATATATGTCATGGTAGAAAGTCCAATCTGGTAGAATTTCAAATTCTACCAACAGAAAGTCCAACTGGACTTTCTACCAGTAGAAAGTCCAATCTATGAGATTTGGGTATGGCCCTGGAGTCTGAAATCTAATAAACTTTGTTGATATTCCGATATTCCAAATACAAAAAGTGGGCCTACTATAGGTATAAATCTGTCATTTAAGCATGCAAGGTGCAACTTTCATAACTGAAGAAAATGCATAATGAAGAAAATATTTTACTGGAACACAGATTTAACATACTGAAACATGACAGAAACAAAATTTTTTATTCTATTCCAAGAATTTCATAATCAACATCAAATCCAACCACCAATTTTCAAGTGAAATTTGTAATATTGACATTAGTAACTTTCAGATGTAAATTTCCTATAACAAGTGTTATACAAAGTACAGTTTTAGCCAAGTAAATTTTGACAGCAGTCACTTCATGCATGGCATTTAGTTGTGCAACTAACACCTATGAGGGGGACCACGGTGGCAGATTGGTAACACTCTCGCCTCCCACCTCTGAGGCCGGGGTTCGGTTCCCCGGCACGGCCTCAAGTTGGAAAGCTGGTAGTTGCTTGCCGTTGGTCGGCAGTTTACAGTACAGAACCTTGACCAACTGTATGTGCTGGTTTTCCTCTGCCCTCCAATTACCCATCCTGTACAGTGTTGAAAGCAATGTAAAACCCCAAATAAATAAATAAAACTAACATCTATGCTTCTACAACCGTATTTGTTTTTCACCATTTCCCAGTTGGTTGGTTGATTGAAATATCTACCACCTTTATTAGATTTGGACCCGAGGGTAATACACAAATCTAGTTTGAACTTTCTACCACTAGAAACTCCAATTGGACTTTCTACCAGATTTATCTTGGTAGAAAATCCAATTGGACTTTCTGCTGGTAGAAACTCCAATTGGACTTTATACCAGAATTTGAAATTCTACCAGACTGGACTTTCTACCATGACATATATTTTCAATATTTGTTTGTGTTAAGTCTATAACTTGTGCTTGTGTTAATATTATATATTTTAATCAAAATAAACCTTAATCACACACTAAAGAACAGTGAATTAAGAACAATGATTTTTTTTCTGCTTGAGTTGTTTAAATATATATTACCAGGCACAGTAGCCAGATGCAACTCTGTTAGCATGCACCAAAGTTTACTGTTGTAATGTTTGGTTTACTCTCACAAGAGTTTTTTACACTGCAGAGTGTGTCTGGTTAATGTACAGGTAAATATGACTCATTATAGTGAAGAATTTTTCATTGGTTAAAATATATTAATATACTAAGCAGGAAGACGTGTAGTGTGGGCACATTGTTATTGAATTTTCTCTTCAAAAATCTCTTGGTAAATACTCTTGTTAATACTTTTGTTAAATAGGTACTTGTTTTAATATAAAGGTGTTATTAAAAGAACAAAAGGTATTATTAGAAGATGTTTAGATTATAGATAAATATTTCCTTGAAAAATCTTGATAATAAATTTCATAATTCTTTCTGCGACTTTCAAAGATATCAATGTATGAACAGCTGGGACTCTCTCTGAAAATTGGCAATAAGATTGCAGAGTCATTATATATATATATATATATATATATATGTCTTTTACTTAAAGGCAAAAGAAAGACTGGAATAAATCTTCTGACAAATAATTTTCTGTTGTGGCGCCAAGGGTGTGCAAATGCCAGAAGACCTCTTCAGAAGAACTCTTCAAACATTTTGCAAAAGAACCTTTCAAGAATGAAACTAAGAATAGTTCAGAATGTAATCAGGAAATGAAGGTGTATCATAATATTACCAAGTAATATTACTAAGAGACAAATCTAAGTAGTTTAGGTATAACATCTGTATGACAGTGAAATTCTCTGTAATCATAAATAATTTAAAGTTGTTTCAATTCTGTGACACTTGGCATATATACATAAGGATGTATATTTTAACATTAATCACATTTGATAGAGGAATCAGTTAAAATGCTCTTGACCCACTTCATTTCGAACCTGACCTCTTTGTATATAGGACTGTACCTGTACAGTGAAGAATCCTTACAAACTGCTACAGTTAATATTGTGTATCGTTATTTTTACATCAATTGATGATGGTGCCTAGATACAATATTGATATTAACAGTTAATTAATGATATTAATTATATCATTTTCAAGATCATTATTATGGAGCAATTTCTCTCTACACAATGCTTAAACATTTATAATCATTAAGCATTTATGTTTACTTTATACCCAAGTCACATTACAGGTAGTATAATCCATGGATATAGGCATTGGGTGAAACCCCTGGTTCTTCAAATATTGTCTGAGGTTCGTATGTAAACTTATGGTACAGTGGCAAAACCTTGAACATCCAATGAAAGTTTTAAAATGTTAAAAATTTCCGGGTCTGACTGCCTCACTGTGATCGTCCAGAGACCAACATGAGCATGCATGGATGAACCTCTTGCTTTGGTAACTAAAGATGTCATCCACAGTGTACATAAGGTTGTGACTCTGTCATTGTTCATTGAATTATTGTTCTATTAAATCCATCCGCTGCCGAGTAAAACCTCTAACCGTGAGATACAAGGCCTGTAATATGACTTGGGAATTACAGGTTGTTTCACTTGGTTTGCAGTACAGTTCAATGTGCCCAAAGAGAAGACAGCTGTTGACACCTATATATTTGTTTTATATATTTGCTTGAACACTAATTTAGCATGGGCTTCAAGCCAGTGAATTGCTTATTTTATATCTTCAAATTACTAAAAAGCCCAAAAACTTTAGTCTACTTGCTAATACTCAAGGATATTGATCTTAAATTGTGAAAGATTCATAAAATATATATTGATACCTCATATTTTCAGGTGATGTATGTTTTCCTAAATAACTTAAGTATTTATGGTTTGATTTAAATCTATCTCCAGTACAAAGTAAGTACATAATCACTCACAAAAACATTATCAAAGCAATATCAATTAACCAGATAAATGGGTTTAGTATGGTGTAAATATTTCTCAAACTATTTGCAAAACACTACACACAGTACTTTATGTATGCTTGTAGCTGACTTTTTAGTATCATTAGAAGATGTTATGTCATTGATTCTGTTTGTTTGCATTGTGACAAGTTTACATAAAATTTCTACAGTATGTGGGTGTTACTCTAACAGAGAACTCATTGTTCTTTCATATTCACGAATGGTGATCATATACTTTTGTCTCTCCTAAAGGTCTTTGCACATAATTCTGATCTGATGTGATGCAATATAGTTCAGATACTTTAAGTAGACTAAAACACAAATATTTCCAGACTTGTGTAGAAATAAGAATTGCTGATTTTAAATAGAGGTCTTTTCTATATGTTATTGATACTAATTATCCAGCAAACCTTTAAAAGAGAATTCTAACAAAACATGAAGAAGCCCAAAATGGGTTTCGATTTACTAGCCAAAGCTGCAAAGCCATCAGAGACATGAATAGTGCACTGATGTGGTCGCCTATCCAAGGACTTATGTATCCCATTTCTGCTTAAATTCAGTGAAGAGACAGGTACTCATCATGCTCCCCCACAATTCATGAAAGTCCGGAGACAAAAAAAAAATGAAAAAACAGTGACCTTTAGAAGTGCGGGCCTTGCTAGAACTCACGCCTAAAAATTTATAAAATTGGCTTGCTTTTGTTATGTGTATAGGCAACATATTATGATATACCTAATATATCTTTGTTATTGTAGAGAGATATGTCATGATTGAGCTGACATAAACTGCGAAAAAATATCTTCTAACAATTCTCTATCCTTTATTTGAAGTTATTTTTGTGAGTGAATCCCTAATAAAATACAAGTAAAAGTTGTTTAAGTGTATTTTAAACAGTAGATTAAATTTTCTTCAATGCTTCTTGCTCATTATTCTATATTTATTTTTGATATGATATCACAAAATGGCATTTGTAGAATATTACAATGAACATCTCCCCACTATGTTTTCAAACAGAATGAGCAGAGATGGAAGACTATTCATCTCTCAAGTTTAAGATGGACTGTATTTTATCATAATGTGTCCATATATACCAGACTTTAGTCAACAGTGCTTTGTGCAGTAGTGTATGTGATACAAGTAGAATGTAGGAGTACATTATGATTTTATTCACATTGAATGGACTCCATGTCTAGAAGTACAGCCCACTGTGCATGAGTGTGTTTTTACCTTTCTTCTCCAGGGCTGTAATATTTTAGAAATCTTTTTTTCCTCTATCAAATGTAATATAAATTTGTGTCCACTACTGATGTCATATTATTAATGTTCTATATGGATTTTAATATATAAATAACATTTACTTATTTTTTGTTTTACGTCGTGTTTAACAGCCAGGGTCATATTGCGACAGGTAGTTTACGGGTGAAGGAACCAGTGCATAGTAGTTGGTCAAGTTTCTGCACTGTAAACTACAAGGCATCAGCAAGTAACTACCAACTTTCCAACATGAAACGCTCAGGCCAAGATATGAACTAGCGACTTTAGAGGTTGAAGACAAACACTGTAACCACTACACCTCCAAGTCCAGCTAAATATTTAGTATCTACAACTCAATTTATATAATCTGTACACGAGAACATACAAACTAACTACTGTAAAGCTTACCAAGGATATCTAACTTTACAAATGAATGATCAAGTGTTGCTTTTTCGCTAATATGTTCACCTAAGATAGCAATTTTCTGGAGACTTTTACCCCTCCGAAATCAGGTGAAAATAACATTGTAATGCTTAACAAGATGATCGTATTTCCCTCAGCAAAGCAGGTTTCCAGTTTTCACAGGCATGTATTTGTCTATTTGCAAAATAACTCAAAAAGTTGTGCACGAATGTTGATGAATTTTACAGGAAATGTCAACAATGGCAAAAAGTATAAGGTATTTAATTTTGTTGGGGTGATCCAGTGCAACATTTGGATGAAGGAATATTTTTAATAGTTTTACAAGCAATATTGGAAGAGTTAGGCCTTTGGAGAGATATTCAGTCGCAAGACGCGTGTGTCTAATGATATTTTCTGGCACTCACTTTTGGCACAAGCATATTCTTACACTGGCCTATATGGCCATGTGCTTTGCATAATCTGCTCCCGCAGTTCAAGTGTCCTATCGAGCTAACTGGCAGTGTGGTAGCAAGTTTCCCATTACCTGTACTGATATTTCCCATTGTATAATAAACATGTATAACCCCATTGCTTCTTTATTGGGGGGACAGGGACTGTGCCGAGAGACATGTGGGTGTCTCGGGGCTCAGTCCTGGTACAACCATAATAAGTATTTTTAATTGTAGGTTCTTGTTAACCATGTGTTGAAATATATCACCTCTGTGATTGGTCAGTGGGGCGTGACCTTTGTTTTAGCAAGGAAATTGGTCACTTTGAATTTGGAAGGTGACCTGTGAATATTAAATTTTTCTCCCACCCATAAACCCCGCCTTTTGTCTGTGTCAGTATCATGCTGGCTGTCAGATTTTTCAGTTGCAGATCTTGCCTCGATGTGGGTGACTTGTGGTGTTGGCCTGCAAGTCTTCCTACCTCTTACCAGATGTCCTCTACCGACATGATGGTGATGACTTCCTCTGATGACTTTCACCCAGCTGTGGTGGATGCTGTCTCTGCTCGCCAGCATTGTCTGGTTGGCCTTGGAATGATTGATGTTTGACTAGTTGTCTTCAACAGCTGCCAGATGTCATGCAGGTGACTCGCCAGCTTGTCTGGTTGGTCTGTGCCTAGTTGTGATTATTGGTTCACAGCATGGCACCTGCTGTCACCTTAGATGTCCTGGAACAACTGTCACCTTCAGGATGCATTACGAAGATTCAAGTTTAATAGTTGTGTTGTGTCACATCAGGAGCTGTGATTGCTACATCTTGTGCTGTTGCTATGTGTGCCTGAGGTTCTGGTAGCAGGGAACCTTATATGTTCAGGAGAGCACCTGCTTGTATGTATTATTGTCAAGGTGTATAACATCATAGGTCCGGTAGATATTGGCTCCTTGTTCACTATGCCAGCCTCTGTATTAGTTGATTACAGCCTGCTGAATGTTGTGTACACGTCATATGCCTTACATTTATATGTCTTGTAGGACTTGTCAGGCGTAGGTTTGCGCCCTAGGAGTGTTACTTTTACTTGATCTATATGGACTGTCCAGGTGCCTTGAGTACCCAGCAGTGATTGGACTGTCCTGGCGCTAGTTTGCATCCAACTGATTTCTACTTTGCTTGGAAGCTTTGCACCATGACATGTGTGCCCAACGAAGTCTGCCCTCACGCTGTAGGATGATGATGAATGCCCTGCATTTCATTTTTGAGACTGACCTGGTTTATGCCCAACAAAATGTGTCTTATTGTGTTACGCCAGTTAAACCTTGCAGTGTTAATGTATTTGGCATGGATGTTATGAGACTGGACTGGCATTGGTGCCCAACAGACTTACCTTTAAGGGTTGTAATTTCTTTTATGCTCATAAATATCATAATATGATGTTCTTGCTTCCATACATGGCATGTGTTATTATTATAATAATTGTGGCCCTAAACATGATTATAATTTTTAGGGTCCCTATAAATTGTCATAGTAAAGGTGTTTTATAACCTACTTTACAACTTTTACACCTTATTAACCTATAACATCAGAGTTACATCACTCTTTGACCTCTTATCTAGGTCATCCTTTCCTTAACAATGTTTCTTTATTAGGTCTATAGATGTAATTATTAATTCTATATAACTGTATTCACTCTCAATATCCATTCAACCTTCACCACTGTAGGTCCAATCACCTTTGACCTTTACCTCTATCACCTTTCACTTCTGGTGGTTTCCTCTTGTCAGATATCACGTGGACATTAGCCCATTTGTTATCTAATACTTTGACTTTGGGACCAACTTAGTTATTTCACCTCTCGCCTCTTGGGGTAATTGTTTTCACCTTCCAAGTTTGTTTTAAATTTTAATATTATCTGTACATGCCGATTCTTTAATAATTAACCATATAGACAAATTACATGTTTTATCTTGACCTTGGGGTCAGGTCAGCATTATTGGGGAGGGTATTATTGAGTAAATGATGTATAATATTATAATGTCACCTTCTACAACTTATGTATATTTTATTATGTATTCATTTAATGCTATGTCTTTACAATAATTTTAGTAAAAACTTATATATATTTGTATAATAAACATGTATAACCCCATTGCTTCTTTATTGGGGGGACAGGGACTGTGGCACAAGCATATTCTTACACTGGCCTGTATGGCCATGTGCTTTGCATAATCTGCTCCCGCAGTTCAAATGTCCTATCGAGCTAAGTGGCAGTGTGGTAGCAAATTTCCCATTACCTGTACTGATATTTCCCACTAATTTTTTATTTCCCTCTATGTTTTGTCCCGCCTTTACCCATCTTACAGTCATGCGGTATCACTTTCAGAAAAAAAGCCAAACACCAGCAGAGGAAAGCTCCGATTGTCTCAATGGCGGTTATCATTGGCAAAGTTGAGTTTTCTGCCATTTGACGGATTTTGCAACTTGAAAATTAGGAGTAGGGAGCCCAGTTTTCCCACTGCACCTATATGGCAAGCAACTTACCCCGGTGTGAGATTGCAATTACCCCAGTTCACAGGCATTCTGGATTCTTAATCAAATATGGATTTATAAGTTGGACCATGCCACAGGTAAACTCCACCTGTGAATCAGATCTGGTGAATATTTTTGGGGTTATGTACATGAACAAACAGACAACAGACCATATTACATTAACACACCCTTTTCCTAAGGGAAGCACGGATTACATGGTTTAAACGTTGGAAAAAGATTGGTAAATTTACACCTTGCAAGCATATTCATACAAATATACAAATCTAAAACTTTGATGTACTTACTTTTAAATAATTTTCTCATCCAAATACACTGAACCAGACCCTTCTGTTTTATAACAGTTTCCAAAAGATCCTTATTGTTTTAATATCTGCAGTATGTAAACAAAACATTCCTTGTTAAAGTTCTACTAAAAGTAATGACTTTGAGCACATGTAATTAAAATCCAAGAGTATATTGTACCAAAAATATATTGATTGACAAACAAACAGTTAAATCATTCGAAATAACAAAAATACCACAACACAGCTCTAATACAATAGCATTTTTCATATGCATTACACAAACATATAAATCGTTATCAATTTGATCAGTCTTATACAGACTTACATATTGCTTACTGTTCTGACATAATATCTGATGAACGCAGAGTGGTCTTAAGCAAAAGAGATAATTTATCTCTGTTGAAATGATAACTGAATGACAATTAAAGATAACAGGATCAAGAAGCACTTAAACCACAGTTACAATTGTTAAACACAGGAAAATAGATGCAAACATTGGAGGTGGTGTCCTCATACTAACACAAAGGTGCTGGGGTTTTTTGCTATGGTTTTGGGGAAAACTAATTCTGAAAATATTTAAAATTTCTTTGCCCACTTTAGGTAAGTCTTTTACGAATTTATTTTGATAAACAATATGCATTATCACATGTTAAAATAATGATTTTTCTTGCACAAAAATAATGTTTGCCACTATGACTAGTGCGTAACACTCTCTTCTAAGAACACAGAGATATTAGTTTGAACCCACGTACAGGTAGTGGTGGTGGACCAGTTCACGCCCGGGAACCAATTCACACCCACCCTCAATTTTCTTGATGATTTATAATTTTTCATACAGAATATGTTTACCACATTATAGATAATCATCAAATTGATCATATACATTTGTAATTTATTGTTTAACTGTGATTGTTTTGGATAAATTTAGGGGTGGGCGTGAATTGGTACCCGGGCGTGAACTGGTCCACCACCACTAGATACATAGTGACTTGAAATGGTGGTCCTTTGTCATCGGGTTGGCTAAAGAATAGGCTAAAGAACGTTATGGACATTGATAAATGGTCATCCTTACGCCTCTATCTTTCAGCCAAGGGATGTCAATCACTTAAGTGTTTAGGCTCTACGTTTGCAGTCTGGATGGGTCAAATGACACTTTAAGTCCTGTAGCATTAGGGGATCTTTCGCTCATTGTAAATATACAACAAACATACAAAACAATATATTATGGAACTTATCTATCTCTCGGAGTACATTTTGAATGAAGAGAAAATACATTTTTACACGCAACCAATCAGCATAAAGCTTACAGTTCATAAACTTTGTATCAGATAATTTGTTTGGTTTGAGTGTGAATTAATTTATTGCTTTACACTTGTGTTGATAGCAAAGATGCACTGAAATATACTTATGCATTCTGTGGTGTTTCTGATGTATCAAAGTTGTATATAATTTAGGATTTTTCTCATAAGATGAGTCTGCATGTCCCTACGTTACATCTCCTGTTACAATTACCTCCTCAGTTTTTCACATATATAAGAAAAGATTTGGGCTAAAACAACAAACCTGTTTCCTCCTATACAGTGGATTCTGACCTCTACAGTGTCTGGCCCCTCAAAAGCTCACTTTGCATGACAATAGTTTGACTGGAAATATCACATTTTCTTTAAGGGGTTTCTGGAGAATGAACAACTATGATTTATACAATATTACCATTCATCACTTTAACATGAGTAGTTTTATAAACTTATTCGTGTTTCTATAACTCTCATATTTTATCTATAACTTTGTACACAGGTAATATACTCGGTAATCTTATATCACCAGTAGGGGGGCCACGGTGGCAGAGTGGTAACACTCTCGCCTCCCACCTCTGAGGTCGGGGGTTCGATCCCCGTGACGGCCTTAAGTGGGAAAGCTGGTAGTTGCTTACCGTTGGTCGGCAGTTTACAGTACACAACCCTAGTGAACTCTATGTACTGGTTTCCTCTGCCCTTCCAACTACCCGTCGTGATATGACCTGTACAGTGTTGAAAGCGACGTAAAACCCCAAATAAATAAATAAATATATCACCAGTAGCTGCAGTTAGGAACCTTGGTGTCTGGTTTGATTCAGATTTCTCATTCTCTTGCCATGTTATGAAAGTCTGCAAGGCTTGTCTTGCCAGTGTCCGTGATCTTAAACGACTCCGAGGACATCTGACACATGAAGCTGCCCTCATGGCTGCCAATGCTCTGGTCAGAAGTCGTCTTGATTACTGTAACTCTCTGTTCAGAGGTCTCTCAGCTCTTTATCTGCGCAAACTTCAATGTGTTCAGAACAGTCTTGCCAGAATTGTTGCCAACACCACCAAGTATTCACACATCACTCCAGTTAGAAAAACACTACATTGGTTGCCGATTAAGTACCCTTCTATCTTTAAGACTGTCGTGCTTGTTTATAAGTTCCTACATAGTGGTAACCCCAAATACTTTGAACCGTTTCTCATACCCAGATATAGTGCATATAACACTCGTTGAAGTCAATCTGATGGCATGTTTCTTGCGGTTCCCCACTTTGCTTCAGTTTTCAAGTCTCGAAAGCATTTTGGACTCAGTTTTGCGTATGACGCACCTATGATTTGGAATGACCTTCCTGACGAGGTCCGTTCTGCAAACTCACTTGCCTCCTTCAGGTCAAAGCTGAAGTCATACATCTTTGGAAAAGCATATCCACCCTAAATTTCCAATCTCCTCCTGCTTTCTCTGCGGTGCTGCCCCTACAATGTCTCTGGTTTATGAATATTGAACAATGTTTTTTGTGTGATGCGCCTTAGAGTCTGTCTTTATGACAGAGATTAAGCGCTATAAAAGTCCAATTAGGATTAAAATTAGGTTACAAGGATTTGGTGTGACTAGAAAATCATCGTAGAGGTAAGTAAATCATTAAATATATGCTGTTGTCACTATTGTCAGATAGAAATATTGTCGCTGGCCTTAATGATAAAACACCTACACAGAAGACCTGAGTGATCAAAGGTGATGGTTAATAAGTCTGGATGGCCACTTCAGGTATCGGACTCCTATCTTCAGGTCTTATCCCCAGTTACAGACTTAGGACCCTCACAGGAAGTTTACAAATGGCCACTCCTTTGGCAATATCTATCACTTTTTATATCACACAGTTTCTTAGCTATGGATATCTATATTTAAGACTGTCCCAAACATCCAGGTATTATCATTTAAATTTTGATTAATGCTTAAATACTTAAATATTCTTGAATTTGAAACGGTTGTGTAATATTGAATACTAAGTACTTTAATATGAACTCATATTATACCATTGTTAGAATTTAGAATATATCTAGATATGTATAGATTATAATTAGAATAAACTTAGATTAGTTATTAGATGTATATAGATGTAAATAAGAAATTGTTTCCCCAACTGGAGTTTTCATTTGTTTCATCCAGAAAGGAAAGCATTGAAATATCAGCAAATTAAGATGACAACATTATACGAGTGCGTCACGGCAGTATTATACTGTTAATCTTCATGAGTAATATATAATTCTGTATGTATCTAATGGGTTATGTTTTTTATTAACATTCCCCGTTTTTGTGAATACTAAGTGAATTAGATTCACATTTAAGACAAAATGCCAAAAAGGCTGTTATATGTATGGGGATTACAGTGGATATGTGTAAAAACATTAATATTTAGCTTGATATATGTGTGCAATTTTTTCATGGATATTGGTAGAAGAAAAGTGATCAGAAACAAGAATCCTAACAAATGATGTACATGTTATGCCCAATCCATGATGTTGCCCATTTCTTCAAAAAGGCAACAACTTGGCACAACCCATTAACGATTTGACTGACTTCCCTATTTCATATAATTTATCCAGTGTTCAGCTGTCCGTTTCATGAGATGGGACAGAATTCAGATGCCCATTTCATGAAGTAGGCAATACCATGGTTGAAGAAAATAAAGTTATGTACATAAAAGTATTGTATTGCTTGATTATTTCTGTAAACACCAATTCACATTTATCAAATAAAAACATCTACTTTATTTATTGAGCTGAAACATCAACTAGATATTATAAAAAACTGTATTATCTATGAATAGTATTACCATGGTTTATGCAAGGTTTTTGAATCACAAGTCACTGGGGCCGCTTTCACAAAGGGGCATAAGTCCAGATTTAGACTTTAATTTAAGACTTTGGTCTTAAATTTTGTCAACAGAATGTTAAGTCTGTGGTCTTAGAATTGGCAGATTTAAAGTATTTCAAAACAGCAATTATCATATAACACAGATAACCACTGTGGTTATTTGATAAGCTTGGACTTAGCTAAGTGACCCTAATGTGAAATCTATTTAAGTCCCACACCTAGTCAAAACCAAACATAACATGTAGGAATGTGAGTATCTCCGAAACCTTAAGATGTAGAAAGTTGATACTTAGTTTGGACATTGAATAGGTATGCAGCGTCGTAGTGTGACCTTGATTTTACCTTGGCCTTGCTGTAGTGACCTTGACCTTTTAAATTTGTCAGGGGCCGATTTCACAAAAGGACTTAGACTTAGCCAAGTCCAAGCTTATCAAATAACCACAGTGGTTTTCTGTGTCATATGACCTTTTATATGACTACTTCATTAAGATGTTCCATATAATTATATTTTATTTACAGCCATTTCAAATCTTGAAGTGGAGAAAAGTTTATGGCGGCCATATTTAAGTCCACTTTACAAAATTTAAGCCCACTACCTCCCAGACTTAATGTTAAGTCCACTTAGCAATTTCATGGACTTAGCTGCTTTGTGAAATTCGCTAAGTCTAAGACCACAGACTTAACATTCTGTTGACAAAATTTAAGACCAAAGTCTTAAATTTAAGTGTAAATCTGAAGTCCCTTTGAGAAATCGGCCCCTGTATATTTTCCTGTCATTTATCAATATTAATGCAGGATATGTCAAAGTTGGGGTTTTACGTCCCGTTCAACAGACAGGGTCATATTGGGACAGGTCCCCAGCATTGCCACTGGTGGGACTCGAACCCACAGATGTGACAGCCTGTGATTAGATGCCAACCTTGCTAACCCTCTAGATATGTGACTGTGACAAGTACTTTAGCCAACCTTGACTACTGAGAAGACTACTAAGAAGACATATTTGCTAGAGGTGATGAATGTGACTTCTGAAAAAGAAACTTTTGTTCTTTGAAAACATATCAAAATTATGATCAAAGACCAGTAAAACCTTTGTAGCTACGAGAACTCAGTTGCAATCACAACCCAGTAACTGGTTGATTGTAACACACTACACAGTGATGTTTAGATTTTACTTCTTAAAGGAGGAATTATTTAATGGACTTTCATTTGTCCAGATTATTTTTGTTCAAAGTTCCAAATATGATTTTTGTCCAACTTAGATTCTCTTAAATTTTGAGAGGGATCTAAATCACTATCTGGATACAAAAAAATTGACTTATTATTACGTGTCTTGACAGACGTCTGCATTCTCTGAGTGCTATTCTTTTATATGTCTAATGAGGGACGATTTTCTTTATCAAGTACCATTTTGTATGGATAATTAGCAGACTAAGTTTATATTAATCCAAAGAATACACAATTGTAGCTATGAAACCAGTTTCACCAGTGAATGTAAACACTTCAATTTGAATCTTGGGAATGCTGGGACATTTGTTCATAGATTTTAATAAAGCAAAAACAATGAACAGAAAGTCCCCAATTATGCCTTTCTTATGATATATAGGAGATATTTGTAGCTTATATAGTCAATAAAATATTGATCGAAATGGCTCTTGCTTACAAATTTGCATGGCTGATTATTCATTATAAAGTGACGTTATGTAATAGGAAAAATATGTCATGGTAAGTATGTCCTACTATTTAGGTCAAAATATGGTTTATTTGGCAAATTTTATCAGTGTACAGGACAAGTTATTGCAACCTACGCCTTTCACTACTGGGCTGTATTGATTGGTAATATCTTTCATTACAATTTTGAAATATGTTCCACTAATGGTGTTAGCTTATGTTGTATCCCATCACACATGACAGTTCAGTTATGGAGACAACAAGTGAACAGTATACATTTCTCTGGTGTCCCCAAAAGACAGCAAAAAATTTCCAAAATTGGGTTCATTTATATACATTTTATTATTCAACTAAATATATTTTATTAAATTACTGGCATGGCTGTAAAAAATGTATGCACAATAAAACTATCTATCAGAATTTAGTATGAGCAGTTTATGTCCAGTAAACTGCGGCAGTTACATCAAATATGTTTCAATACACAGTCCAATTATAAACCTGTTCCTAATTGGAATTTTTCGACAGCCAAATTGTATTGTATTGTATTTATACTCTGTGCAATCTCTCCTTGTACTACAGGACTCAAAGTGCTATATGAAAGATCCGAGTCCAACTCGCAAATTACTGTAATTTGCCTTACTGAAAGACAAAGGCTTAAGAATGACCATTTATCAACTTCCTTGAGGTTCTTTAGCCTGTCACTGGGGATAGGACCCAATGACAGAGAACAGCGATTTTCAGTGGTGATCCGAGCCCACTATATATATGCCTGTACTTGGTTTGAACCCATGTCCTCTGTGTTCCTAGGAGAGTGTCACACTAGGCCTCAATTAAAAAGTGTTATAGGAATTTGCTTCTGCAAAGTGAACTGTAAGCAAATCAAATTAACGTTTACATCAACTACCTGTTGACAACAATTACCTTGAAAATGATAGAATGCATGCTGTTCCACAGGGTGGACCAAAGGAATGAATGCCTGGAAACCAAGATATTCAGTCATAATGCACATAGGCTCAGGGTATAACGCCTTGCCATTTTGTTATCCAGAAAGTGTTTGAAATTTATAACAGTAAATAAAACAAGATGGTTTTTGATGAATACATTTTGCAGATCTTATATTTCTATACCAAGAACAGTTGTGGGGTGAACAGGTCTCTGCCAAAGCATGTTTAATTTATATCAGAACCATACCTCTCTTTTCTAAACAGAGTCAATAATAAGTAAATAAGACAACCGAGAAATTGGATATATTTTTTGTATCTCCAGACGGTGATCCAGATCACTCTCAAAATTTAATGAGATCTTTATTGGTCCAAAGGCCCATCATTTCATTTTCTCATGAAGAACTGACCAGTAGTATTTCAGTATTCAGTGGTAATCCTGCTAACAAACAAAGATACAAAAAAGAAACAGATGGTCATGAATTAAATACCCGGTTGATGTAGGCAAATAAGTAAACCATACAAATTCTACACGGACAAATCATGAAAAAAGTACCCTTACAGAACTTCTTCCCACTTTCATTGTGTTAAAATCCATACTCAAATGGCGTTATACTTTTATCATGTATCTCAGAGTTATTTAGATTCCCTGATTCAGAAGCCTATTTCACAGTCCGGTTTATAATGTCTGTTGAAGAGATTCTATGACAGATTATTTTTCCAGAGAGAATCGTGAGTCAAAAGTATAACCCCCCACCCCCCCCCCCCCCCACCCCCACCCAAAAAAATAATAATAATAATAATAACAATAATAAGAAAAATAATAAAAAAATAAATGTTTAACTTTTTCTAAAATCATAATGGATAGTGTCATAGTTCTAACATGTAGGAGTGCATTATTAGTTGGTTAACCGTTGGTCATGATGAGGTGTTGGATGAAAGTCTAGAAATACAACACAAATTGATGGGCTTTTCAGATAGTCAGTACTGCATCACACCATAGAAATAAGTTTGCTCAAAGGGGGTACCTATTTTAAGACAAATGGGGATTGTATGTTTCGTCTTCTAAAATACAATTTACAAATATGCGCCAAATATTGTGTATTACTTCTATTATCGACCACCAAACTTAAATAATAAGTAGAGTAACTCCAGAAAACCAATAACAACAAAGGATGGAAAATATAGCCGTGAAGCATATTGTGCTGTATGGAGAGAAATTATTGATTTTTTCTCCTGGGAGCCGATCCCATGGCCTTCTGATTACATACAGGTTTAAATCTTTAACCAGCTGAGCTAAAAGGGAATCCCCGGAAGCCCATGTACTGATAGAACTGATAGATATGAGGATATTACACTATACATGGTTAATTGCATCACCGAGAAAAACTTAATTTTTTTCGCTTGGGATTTGCCAGCCATTTCTGTATTGTCATGCCACCAAACCGAGCAGAAGATCTGAAGATAAACTCTTGCTAATTGTACACGTCACATATTTGTAGTGTCCATAACTGATGAATTAATTATGCAAAACAGCACATTTTTACATATTTGTAGTACCAATTATCCGTGTTAAGAGGCGCCAGGAAACAAAATAAATATTAACTTGTATGTCCCAGTGCTAAGGTTAAATACAAATATGCTGGAAAATAAAATTCATTTCCAAGAACCAAAATATCCTCACAACGGGTTTCAAATATTTTATTCTGTAACAACATATAACAAGGGCACAATTAACATTCAAAACAGGCATAAAATACTATTATTAAGTTTGTAAAGTAAAAAAATGCCATTCAAAATACAGCGCCCATAATATTTAGTTACCATAATAATCTAGGTGAAAATAATTCATCTCTGTATGTCCCAGTGTTTAGGTCAAATACAAGTGTGTTGGCTGATAATAGAAATAAAGATAAACCACAGCCACACAATACAATATTATGGAGAATTAGAGAATCAATTTTCATAGGCTAAAGTGATGCATAATTGAGACACCACCTACATTCAAGAGCTCAAAAAAGTTCATTCACTTGGCACTTAGTTTTGGCAAATTACTGACAACTACTTCAGCTCCTACAGTTTGGCATAGATTTATAATGTTAATATTGTCAATATCTAGATTCACACTTTTTTGAAAAGCAAACTTAACGCATCTTTCATTTAGAAATGGGCCACATTGGCACATCATTTTACTAAGTGGATCATAAGCTCATTTTTTTGATCAGTAATGAATGTTAGTCCGAGATTGTTTTAGAGTGCTCAAAAATATCATAATTTCCCAGATTTCCCAGTAGCATTTTTTGGATATTGTTTTCCTTTAATTTGAAGGTAGCTTATGTTAATTTTACATTTTTAAAAATAGCTGTTGACGAACATTTTTTCACATAATGATGTGAAACTTGATAGTTATCTCATAAAAAATAGGTTTTAAACCTATTGTTTTGTTTCCCAGTGATTTTCAATCATGTGAGTTTTTTGTGCGAATATAGATGCTAAACATTTTAATTTTATGATGTATTTTACTTTGTTTCTATTTTCTATAATTATACTTGTACATTCTAAAATAACAGGAAACCTCTTGTTGGTTGTCTCATCAAAATTACCACAATATTGAGAATTTTATTTGGTTTGTAGTACACCCTTAAATTTTAGCGATATCTGGGTGATTTTAACCAATTCTTGGCAGCCAAGATACATTACATCAATACATTATAATTTTTATAAAGTTAGAAGATAATAAATAGCTGTGAGTAAAATTTCATCATTACCAGTCAGACATGTTAACTGACATTCTTTAATGCTGGCTTTCGCCCTTGGGGTCCTAGAACTGTCATGATGCCTGCTGCATAGAGATTGTGGAACAAAGCAATTTACTTCAAACAGTTGCTGTAGGTGTAGTCTAAAAGTGCCACAGGTGAAAGTTTGCATGGGTCAGAGAAAATAAAATTCCAGACTTCATCTAGTCTTTTGGTGCATCATGTCCAGTGACGAAACGCCATGCTGGAAATGCCAAGCTGTTCCCGCCCTTCTGGAGTTATGAAAATTCACCGAAGTCACAATTTTAAAGAAATTGACATAAATGTTTCCGGGCAGCCGAATCTGTCAATGGAATTCTCTTGTCAGAGGAATATATTTGACAAGGGGTAATTACTGGACCCAGGAATAATCTGAACCACGTATTTTAAGACAAAGACTGGATAGGTGAGTCTTCAATATGTGACAATATATGTACATTGATGGCAGAATTAGTTTTGAGACAGGAGCATTTATTTGTACAAATTTTAGGTATAAAGGAATCCTGTCATCAGTCTGAATATCTATTTGGTCTGAATATAATTTTCTGATTGTACTAATAAATCACGAAATTTCAATGAGAATCTGAATCACTGGCATTGACATCTTTACTAGTAGTGAGCCCCCCCCCCCCCCTCCCTCAGATCTCATGGCCCAGTATATGTATCAAAAATGTTTCATCACATGTGTGTCACAGTTTCTTCAAGTACAACAGTTCATATTTAAAAAAGTTAACATGTACTAAGAGTTATTATCTGTTACTAAAAATTATATTTACTACCACCAACCTGAAATATTCCTTGAGAGAGAGCACTTAAACTAAGACTGACCTTTCATTAGATTTTGAGATAAGCTGATCAGCATTCTCCAGAGCTTGATCCTAGTGTGAAAGCGGGGATTTCTTTCTGCGTGCATGTATTGTATGTTTCATTTTTCCAAATTGAAACATCCTTTAGGGCAAGTTACACTTACACAGACCCCCCATGGATATAGGCCCGGTTCCATATATGGAAACTGCCAAGGATCTGTTGCGGATCCTGGGGTTTGGGGAGGGGGAATGTTTAAAAAGTGAGTGATTAATGGACACGTCACAGATAACTCGCCAGATGAGAGGGATGCAACAAGGACATTAGGGATGCATTACGTTGCTTGCCAATGATCTCCGGATACTACTCTGCGACCATGCACAGTGCGGCAGAAAGACCCCACCAGGACATGCCAGGACAAGATAGGAATGCATCAGGACGTCTCAAAGACACCCCGGATGGGTTTACGGACCTTGCGGAAACTCATGGATGGGCCTTCCAGATCTTTCTTTTTTTCTCGCATGTCAGCTTATTGATCAGGAAATTTTATTAATATAGCATTACAGGTGTCTCCATGGGAGGTATTGACCACTGGATTTCTGGATGCATGGATGCCAATGGCTATAAAAGGGGATAAGGTCCAGCTCACTAGCCAGATACAATGTAGATGCCAATATGGACAGACACGAAGGAAATCTTGCACAACTTCAACTCTAACTGTTAGAAATGTCATATGAGTCGCTTGTCAGTTGTACCACCTCCACTTTCAGAAAGTCACAGAAGCCCAATCTTGGGTTATCAGGCTTGTCTTCAAACTTTTTCACCACAATGCCTTTACCTCGGTTATCCCCCTCTTGGTTCAGCAAGAGCTTCTTGGAGGTCTAAATCAGCATGCGAGCAGGTAGTAGACATATGTGTATCCAAGTCAGGATGTCTGAGGGTTCACAAGTTGACGCTGGGCGACAAGTATCTTGGAACAATTCCATGTGAACACTGGCTGCTGCCCTGGCTTGAGAAGCAGACCCCTTGTGAGCCCTGAATTCACCTTTTGCTGTAATGGGGCACAATGTGGTCCCTGAGGAGGTCAAAATTGTCGCTGGTCCATTTCTGCCTCTCTGTCAGCTGTGGTTCCCCCTGGCCGGACTTCATGTGAGTAACTTTCCCAAAGAGTGTGCGCTGGCTCTGGAACCACTTTTGGCAGGCATCGATAGCCAAAGTGTTCTCCTCACAAAACTTTGCCCACACATCTTTACCTCTTGGACCTATCCTTGTAGTCTATTAAAAACTTGTAGAGAAATTCATTGTCACACAGAAAGTCCACTAACTTCTGTTCCAGCTCAGCACTGAAGAGAACTGGAGGTTTCTTGTTCCTTTTGTCAGCCTTGCCCTTGCCTGTGCCCATGCCCTTCTGTGTAGTAGCTGCAGCAGCTTGTGTATTTTGTGTATCCTGATCACTTTTATCCGATTCATGTTGTGTCTCCAGCCTGTCACCCTGTTCTGTATCCAATATCTCCAGAGGATCCTCCACTCCCACCTCCAAATGCTCCACCTCACCCGCCTGCTGCGTCTCTGGTACACAACTCAATTATATCACCCTCTAGACTCCTGGTGTACATCCTCCTTGTCTCCTGACTGCCTCTCCTCTTTGAACTCTTCTTTGGTGGCATTTCACACAAGTATTCACCAAATTTCGTATTTTCAAAAAAAATTTATCAATGAAAAAGGTTACCTTCACACAATATATTATTTATTAGGACAAGGTCAACTTTGAAACTACAGGAGTTCAGTGCCCTTAGTTGTGGCCTCAATCCACACTAGTTAATCTTATTTAATTGTCTGACCCACTTGTGGGTCTATTATGGGTTATTGCTAGGAGTGTAGAACAGGTTTCCCCCCATAACTGGCGTTACAATTTTAGAAATTCTTAATGCTGCAGGAAGCTTTTCATTTTTGCAATATTTAACACAATAATAGGACATATTGAGCCTTAACTGTCAGAACAGAAATCTTTGTGCCAATAAGCAATTGTCTTGTGCAATGAAGGTAAAATAATGTAATCACTCAGGTAATCACCATATATAAAAATAGAGTAAATTGTGTTATTATTATGCCTAAGAATGATGTCTCAAATGAGTCTCACATAACTTTGAATATCTTAATTCATATGTACTCAAAAGGTCCAACTCAGGAATGTATGTCTGCTCAGGCAGAAAAAAATTTTCTTAGTGCAGACGAATTGTAATCCCAATGTTGGACTGTATGTTCCTTGTAAATACCATCTCAAAAATTACATTCTTTAGCTGTAAATTCTGTTATATCAGGTTCTGTGAGATAGATTATAAGTAAATTAATGCCTCAGCCCCCTGGGAGTCCCAAGACAAGAAATAACACAATAATGGGTTTTATGTTTCGATATCTACTTCTTTTGGCACATGCACATTTACTTTTTATACTTTATTTAAATACTACAAGATCGGGCATTGAAAAAAACTTAGTCATGCAATTGACCTCCATACCAATTTCAAGGTGTAAATTTGGCCTGTCATGACCTTGGAGGTCACAAAAAAAAATGGCATAGTTAAGACACAAGGTCAAAAGTCATAGTTACAGCGACCTTGAAACGACCAGAACGACAAAGTGAAGGTGAAAAGCAATACCCAACTGACAAAGCATTATTTACCCAACAGTGGATTCATGTGAAAGTTCGTTGCAATGCCAGAAAGTGACTGTTGTTACCAGGTCATGGTGGAGGAAAGGTTACACACACGTCAACCAGTGATCTCAAGTATGAGTATAAATTATATCTAAATGGGTGATAGTATAAACCAAATTATTAAGTGGTACATTTGATAATTTCTGAGACGAAAAGCTCACCCATATGTCAAAGATGTTAACCATATAGGCAAATTGTTATCTCACAATTGTAATTTAGACTAAATAGACCCCACAAAAGGGGTTAAGTTATAACAACAAAGATTGAAGTAAGATAAATGTAAGAAAAGTTACAGCCAGGAAGATCCAAGATGTAAACCAGATCAGGAAGGACAAGGAAACAATAGTTTTTTTAAAAGGCCTGCAATTTATCTAGCTATATTTTTACTCCTTACATGACCGAATAATAAGGCCGCTTACACTAACAGAACAATAACTTAAGAATTACATTGACATGATGCCCATAATAGTGCATATGTATATGAAGTAAATTAGAATGAAATATATACTGTACCAGTAAGTTGGGTAAAATACTAAAATGTCATATACTAATAAATGTAATAGAATAGAGCATTGTAGGTCCATATATTAGAAATGCATTAACAGTACATAATGGTTATATAATAGCACATTGTGCAAATGTAACTGTATGCAAAACATGGAATACTCGACATCAGCATGTGTATAATAAAACAAGTAAATAAAATCATTATAAGGCTCCTGTCTGACAATCTAATATTAAATCTTGGAGAGAACGAGTTACGTTATATACTGCAATTAATTAAGTACTGATAACTGCTACAGAGGAATTGTATAACCAAGAGAA
This sequence comes from Sabellastarte sp. h YS-2021, assembly GCA_964017235.1. NCBI lineage: Eukaryota > Metazoa > Annelida > Polychaeta > Sabellida > Sabellidae > Sabellastarte > Sabellastarte sp. h YS-2021. Next base: position 2,756,722 of record OZ024939.1, on the reverse strand, counting down.
GAAGTATTACTGGGCAAACATGTAATATAATGTGAAGCATAATAGTTACAGTTGATACTGCCACCCATGCAATAAGTTAACACTAAAGTTCATACAATAAACGTAGCACCACATTGCAACATAACAGCTGAAGCCAGAGGAAGTATGAAGTCAGAGGAAGTATGCCACTATACTGTGTCCCTTATGAGGCTCCAGTCCACCAGCAGCCCAAGAGGGCTGAAACATTGGCACTTGTTGACCAAAAGCAATGTGAATGTGACAATCGACATAAGCCAAGACAAAACAATGGCAATCTGAAATATAAGACATGGCAGTAATATATTCTAATGACACTTATACATTGAAGAATACCTAAAGAAAACCAGGGAGGGATTTTGGGGTGGGTGAAATTGCAGTTTGACCCCGTTCACCTCCATAATTGAAATGTCAGAACCTCAAGGTCTGCTACAAGGTGACCACTTGGCCACCAATGAAAAACAAGTTTACAAACTAATTAATGATCACTACCTGTTTCCAAGTATCCGAAAATAGGACACCCCAGGGCTGTACAGCCCCCCAGGGAGTCCCAAGACAAGAAATAACACAATAGTGGGTTTTATGTTTCTACTTCTACTTCTCTTGACATATGCACATTTACTTTTTATACTTTATTTATTTTTATTAATGATCACTTCCTGTTTCCAAGTATCCGAAAATAGGACACCCCAGGGCTGTACAGCCCCCAGGGAGTCCCAAGACAAGAAATAACACAATAGTGGGTTTTATGTTTCTACTTCTACTTCTCTTGACATATGCACATTTACTTTTTATGCTTTATTTAAATACTACAAGATATGGCATTGGAAAGAACTTAGAGTGTAAACTCGACCTTCTATCATCACCTTGGAGGTCGCAGAAAACTGGCATAGTTAAGACACAAGGTCAAAGGTCAAAGTTACAGCGACCTTGAAACGACCAGAATGACAGTGAAGGTGAAAAACAATACCCAACTGATTATTTACCCAATAGTGGATTCATGTGAAAGTTCGTTGCAATGCCAGAAAGTGAGGAAACAGAAACAGAGGAGGAAAGATAAGACCACACCGCGTCCGATTTCCAGGTGCCATGTTTCATAAAATGTTCTAAAGGAACACCCTGCCGAAAGGCCCACTTGGCACCAGCTCTTCTAAAGGTGTGAAATGTGAGAGGAATGGTCACATGCAATGCATTTGATATTTTCTTTAAATGTTTTCTGGCCACTGAATCAGTAAGGGCGACCAAACGTGAGGTCCTGGGAATAACAAACAAGTCGTCATTAGAAGCAGCAGGAAATAATTGTACCATATGATTAATGGCTTTAATGGGGCACAAATGGGAGTCACCTAGATGCGGTAAAGGAATTGTACCTGACTGCTTTCTATCCTGAATAGTCTTCTTAAATTTGATAAGGAGGACCGCCCCCTCCAGAACTCCAGAAATCTACTCTAGACAACTGCCTGGTGGGGTCAAAGGAGCTGACAGTGTGAAGTAGGATATTGGACAGTTGGAGGAAGGAGAAATAACATAAGAGGTACAGTGGTTTGAATATCTGAATGTGGGGAAGAGAATCACACAAGAATACTATTGAAGATAATATATCAATGTCAAGGTGTGGTCTTATGGGTATATTCAAGCGAGCCTGAATCTTTATGGACTTTAAAAACAGAGGAATTCTGTCATCTTTAAAAGGCTGAGTTTGAAAAGCATGCAAAATATGAGGGGCTCAAGGTGCAGCCATATAGTTAGCCATATGATTTGTAGATAAACCATTTGAATGGAGAAATTCCATGAAAGAAAGTAAAGTTTTTGTATTCACCTGCTGGTGGGGCAGCCCAAAGCCAAAAAATCCTTACACATGCGATTATATTGCTTCAACATGGAGGGTCTGAAAACCCTGCAGCATTCTCTTAGAAACCGAGGCAGGGGCCACGGTGGCAGAGTGGTAACACTCTCGCCTCCCACCTCTGAGGCCGGGGTTCAATCCCCATCAAGGCCCTATGTGGGAAAGGTGGTAGTTGCTTGCCATTGGTTGGCAGTTTACAGTACAGAGACCCTAGCGAACTCTATGTACTGGTTTCCTCTGCCCTTCCAACTACCTGTCGTGATATGACCTGTACAGTGTTGAAAGTGACGTAAAACCCCAAATAAATAAAATAAAATAAAATAAATAGAAGCCGAGGTGGGCAGCTGGACTGCCATACCAGGTAGATATACAACATAAACATATAAAGAGGTAGAGGTCAAAGGTCAAAGTTGGGGTTTTACATCCCGTTCAACAGCCAGGGTCATATTGGGACAGGTCCTCAGAATTGCCACTTGTGGGACTCGAACCCACAGAGGTGACAGCCTATGATTAGATGCCAAACTTGCTAACCACTAGGCCACTGAGGACCTCATAAAGAGGTAGAGGAAATGTTTTACTAAATATTAGTAGTGTCAAGGCCATGTGAGCATCCACCCACACATAATTTTTCAATAAAGTTTGTAAGAGGGTTCACCTCTGCGGCCGGGGTTCGATCCCCGTCATGGCCGTAAGTGGGAAAGCTGGTAGTTGCTTGCCGTTGGTCGGCAGTTTACAGTACAGAACCCTAGCGAACTATATGTACTGGTTTCCTCTGCCCTTCCAACTACCTGTCGTGATATGACCTGTACAGTGTTGAAAGCGACGTAAAACCCCAAATAAATAAATAAAAATAAAGTAAGAGGGTTCACTGTCACATTCCAATGAGACAATAAACCTGCTATATTATTAGAATTTCCAGCCATATGTGAAAATATAAACTCCATATTATATGTAGCTGCAATTAGCCAGATATTCCCCGCACACGTTGCAATGATATTGTCCCGAGCCCTACCAGTATTCAAAACCTGAACAACTGCCATGTTATTTCAGTGTATCAAAAGTTTCTTTTCTTTCCAATAAAAAGCCCAGTTTTGTAGCAACTACTATATTAAGTATTTGTAAGTGACAAATATCATAATTTGCAAGGATATTGTCCCGAGCACTACCAGTATTCAAAACCTGAACAATTGCCATGTTATTGCAGTGTATCTAAAGTTTCTTTTCTTTCCAATAAAAAGCCCAGTTTTGAAGCAACTACTATATTAAGCATTTGTAAGTGACAAATATCATAATTTTATAGCCAAAAGGTATTTTCAAAGCGTATACCATTGAATCAAAGTGACCACCCAAGCCTGTCAGATGGGCATCTAAATACACTTGTGCACTGGAAATTTCTTGTTATAATAGGTGGTACCATTAAAATTGCATAGAAAAGTGTTGAACCACGATAAATCCTGGAAAAAGGGGTGGATCTAATAGTATTTTATGCCTATGATGATTGGTTCTAAGGAGACTTAACATCCGGTTAAGGAAAAAACGGGCAGGTTTAACACATTTGCTGATGTACAAGAAGCTGCCTCATAAAGATTGTAATGCTCTTGTAGTGAAAATTACCTGTGGCAGGAGACTCTATGGACACTGGAGTGTTAGTTGGACACTTCTGGAATCCAGGCAGTTATTTAAATATGCTGTAGAGCAGTACAGATGACAACGTCTGCAGAAAGGAACCAAATCTTTGGAACACAAACAAAATTCGGAGAGTACTAAAATGCATACTCAATGACGGCAGTTCTGACGGATGGAACTCCCATAAACCCCGGAAATCTCCTTGATTCACAACACTATTTTACTGCAAATAAGTCTTAGATGTCCAATATTTGCATATATCAACAATTTATGTTAATTTTTGATCCAGAATGGACAAAGTTCTGGTAACCGTATCTATATGAATGCCCAGACACACTGCTGAGGTAGCAGGTGGTACTAATTTCTTTTTTCATATCTCCAAACCCAGATCCTGCAATAATTGTAGTAAAAACTGGAAAGAACTCTGTATGTTATAGGGTAAACCAGTATATATGAGATCATATATATAGTTAAATAGATGAGGAAAGCCATGTTGTTGCATTGTAAACTGTATGGTGTCTGTGCACCTCTGGAAAATTTGGCTTCCATTCCACTAACCGAACGGTACCAATTTATCGATAAAGTACTGATCAGTAAATTTTTAGCCTAAAAGGACAATATCTCTGGGATCTATTTTAATCTGCTTGAAGACACAACTATTTTTCACTCTGTATATTAAAGCAGCAGGGCCTAACTAAACCAGAGAACTAGTTCTTAAATCTATGGATGGGTAGCTTAAAACATACTGGGTACCTAAATATACGTCTTTCTGAACAGAAGTGTTAACTGAGGTGCCCTTTGGCCAGCTGAGATCCATGATGGTCCCTTTTTAAATGAATCCTGCTTATCCTTAACCATGAGGGGAATACATGCAATAAAATAGGCTTGTCCTGAAAAGGGGCTAAAATTACCTTAAAGGATAGTTCTTCTTTGATATAGGACTGAACATGTTGGGGATTTTGTAAAGCTGAAGCATGGTTAATTTATATGGATGTCAAGGTGACCTCTGTGTCGACATCCAGAGGGAAGCCATATTCTAATAAGTCTGGCAACTGAACATCCCAATAGTCGCACAAATATAAATGTGAAGCAACCAGTATTCTGGCTAGTGGTGCAACGATTCGACAAAAACTCGATTTCCAAACTCGAGTCTGCATTTTAGCATCTACATCGATCCCTATTGGAAATGTCGGCGACGAAAAAAACACGAAACCACGCAATATGTTTTGAGTGGAGAATAATAGAAATACTAGTTACTGGCTACAATGAAGGAATAATGCACACTAACTGGCTACAAGGTACAGTCTCAGAAACGGCAGCGGTTAACTAAAGTGGTTTTAAATGGGCAATAATCGGGACTTCATGCGATCGCGGTACTTCGTTTTTATGTTTAATGTATGTTTAAATAGCCATAACTTACTTATTTCTTGTCCAATTGATTGATATAAATTACCGACAGTTATTTCTACTGCAAACCAAGATCAATATTTGCAAATCCGTCACTGACAGTAGTCCAGACCGTATTGTTTATGGAAGGAATTTTGTAAAATTCCCTGTATGACTCAAAAATCGATTCGACTCGATTAATCATCTCTGGACTTTTCCGATTAATCGATTCGGATTTTCAAGTCCGATTCCCACCACTAATTCTGGCAGCCAAAAAAATTGGCTTTCCAGTAGCTGTAACCAATCAATGAGCTTCCAGATCAGTATAACTAACATCCCAGTGAACTGGTTCACCTTTGTACAACTTAACAGGGCTAAGGAGACAGAAACCAAACTTATGTGGTTCATTATTCATGGCATTTACAAGATTTCTTTGAAGTTGGCCATCTACGGCCTGACTGTCATGTTCAATACGAAAATTGTTATTGTGGTTACAGTTTTGGTTTAATAATGGATCCAAATCGACTGTGGTTACCTGATCAAAGCTAGCAGCTATTATGTGAGAATCTGCAGCATTAATTTTTTAAACTGATCCCTGACATGACATTATGACCCATCCAAAGACCCAATTCCGTTTTTATTGCCCTCCAAAGTGCAAATTTCATGTGCAGCCAAATGTAACTCTTTGTACATATCCATGAGCGCAGGAACAACATTGTCTGATTGTACAGTAATCACATTATTTAAGGACTCGTTACCATCAACCTCTTTATGTAAAGTTGATGAATTATCCGTTTTCTGTTCCTCCATATTAGCAGATCCTTCATAAAAAAACAATTTTGTTTTTGCTACCCTGTAATGAGAGTTTTGCCTGGTCAGGCAACAAGGGCTGTAACATTTCTTATGAACAAGAATGAGGAGGTTTGTACTCTTCCAAGTGCTGATTCGCATGATTCTGATTCTGGGACATGCAGCATTTGGTACTGAATTCATTAACAACTTATCGTTTACTTGTTCCTCCATGTTAAAAGATACCTCATCTAAAAAAACAGTTTTGTTTTTGTTACCCGGTAATAAAAGTTATGCCTGATCGGCCAACAAGGGCTGTAACATTTCATAACAACAACAAGCAGGCGGTTTGCATTACTCTGAGTGCTTATTTGCATGACTTGTTTTTCATATGCAGCATTTGGTATTGAATTCATGTGCTGTTAATGTACATTTTTATGCGTGTGATTTACATCATGACTTACAACGTTTTGTGAATCACACAGACCCTGCAAACATTGAAACCTATTGTGTAACGACACAATACTTGTGGGTACTTGTACAGAGTACTTGGCAGGAAGACATTTCCCATATTTTACAGAGACCCCGGCCACAGTGGGAGATATCGAACATTGTTTAGCTGCAGCAAGTGTTTTACTTCGAACAAAAACGGTAGAAGAATCTTTTTCCCAACATTTTTTGCAACTCGAGTTCTTGAATTTTTGACAGTGGGGACTGTGACATTGAATTTATGAATATCAGTCATTACAGCCGCAGCATAAGATTTTGTTCGGACAATCGTATGAAAACTCTTGTGCCTGTGAAACCATGACAAAGCAAGATTATTGACGGCCTGTTTCTGTTGCTGGGCATTTTAACATTTTTGGAATATACAATTCTTTGAAAATAAGGTGGGTATCTATCTCTTATTCGTTTTTTGATCTGGATGCTTTTTTCCACTTGTTTTTACACTCAACCTCAGCATGAGGGAAGTTTTTTCCATTTGAAAAACATGCACTACAAATATGATTGTACCTGACCCTTTTGTATCATGAGTCTTATTATGTGAGCAGGTACCTTGGTTTAAGTAGTGACATGGCACTGCTTTCTGGGTTTTTGCCAAGGAGTTTTTGTGGTACTGAGTACTGGGATCTGATCTATTTTTTTCTTCTTGTGAATAGCTTTCAATCTCTCCCTGTTCCATCCGACACAGTAACACTTCGTGGCTGGCTTTTGCCGCCTCCCAAGATCCCATCACCCAAAAGGGATACTAAATATTCTAACATAAATTCTTTAGAATCATCTATTCTTCCTCTTTCATTATGCGGCAAAAGCCAGGCACCCATTGGACAACCGATAGTTAATCATAGGAGACCCGCTCTTTATTCAAACACAAGAGTATGTACTCATGAGGCCATTTGACCTTATGTTTCACCATGGCCTCGACTGAACCGCCTGGCAAAGATTTCACTTTACCTTGTTTTTCACTATCTTGTAATTCTTTGAGCCTTTGTTTCACCTTAAGTTTAATCAGAGCATCTTGTCTCAAGGCGTTAACATCCGGAATGGCAACGGAAGTGTTGGGATCCACTTCCTGACCGGGGTGTCAGTACCTCTGACCTTTGTCTTTGTCATTTTTGACTTAACCTTTGTTTGATCACTGGTTTTCTTGCAATTTTTGCCTCCATGTCATCCAACCTTCTGTCCAGCTTCTTTAATTGACTGAGTATTTGCATATTTATGACCTGCTGGCTGACAGCATCACTCTCTGACAAATTCGGATCCAACTCACATTTTTTATTTGTAATGGTGTGACCTGAACTACCAGGTTTAGAAATAGGGCTGTTTACCAAAGCATCAAAATCACTATCATAAATTGACAAATCAGAACCCGACACTTGCCCAGTATGTGTCCTGTCACTGGCCAGAAGATCTGACATGAATTTGTTGTTATCCGACAGATGTAGCTGGACTGGCAACTCCACAACTTCTTCTCGTGATATCAAATTATATGGATGAGTGGCTGCTTCTGCCATATCACCGTATCACAGTGTAAACAATAAAAACTAAAAACCCTAAAATTAAGTTGTAAAATGAAAAATGGCAGAACCTCAAGGTCTGCTACAAGGTGACTACTTGGCCACCAATGAAAAACAAGTTTACAAACTAATTAATGATCACTACTAGTTTCAAATTGTCCGAAAATAGGACACACCCAGGGCTGAACTTACCGGTACTTTGATGCCAGCCCTCAAATAACATTTAATTGTGAATCTGGAGTTACATATGAGCGTATCTATCTCTGTAATTTTTCTGGACATTTTACACATTTCATTCCAGTTGGTATTGTAGGTATATGTTCAATTATTACGTCTGCCATAGAGGGTTTGTAATTGATAACTTGCATTTGCATGTTTGTTTGAAAAAAAACTCGAACAGTTATGGATGGATTTTTATGAAATATGCTTGAAATATGGACAAAGGCACATAGAACATGTTTAGATATTTGTAGGGATCCAGATAATTATTTGGAATCAGAAATTTTGAAAAAAATCTTTGCACTTGTAAGCAATTTCAACAAGAGGTATGTGCTCTCACACTGCTTTTGTTTATGCAATTGTCAGAGACACTTCCATCAGGAGGAAGCTTTCTATAAAAGGTCACTTATTTATTGGAGCTATAAACTGTGCTAATGTTTCATAAAGTGATATTGTGCTAATTTGTTATTGTGTCATAAATTTCAGATTCTTTCGTACAATGTCTTCAGATATTAAGATGCCAAGATCCAAATTTCATAAGGCTCCAAAATACTTTTGGTAGACCGCAGTGTGTTTGACAAGTTTGGCATTAGATCACTAAGGCTTGTCCACACATGACTTTAGTCGTTGATATTGGACATAAAACTCCATTTTATATCTTTGATTACAACACCCCTGATATTTAATGTTGTACAATATACTCACAGCCAAAACTATATTATCTATTTATCCATTTGATGGTTTTTGTCAAGTTAAATCCCTCTGTATTATTCTGTACTATAAACAGCTTACCAATGGCAAGAAACTACAAGATTTCCCACAGAGGTCGGGCGGGAAGTCAAACTCAAATTTCAGAGCTGAGAGACAAGTGTGTTACTATGTGTCCACCAAATATATGGCTAGATTCTTTCGTACAATGTCTTCAGATATTAAGATGCCAAGATCCAAATTTCATAAGGCTCCAAAATACTTTTGGTAGATCGCAATGTGTTTGACAAGTTTGGCATTAGATCACTAAGGCTTGTCCACACATGACTTTAGTCGTTGATATTGGACATAAAACTCCATTTTATATCTTTGATTACAACACCCCTGATATTTAATGTTGTAAAATATACTCACAGCCAAAACTATATTATCTATTTATCCATTTGATGGTTTTTGTCAAGCTAAATCCCTCTGTATTATTCTGTACTATAAACAGCTTACCAATGGCAAGAAACAACAAAATTTCCCACAGAGGTCGGGCGGGAAGTCAAACTCAAATTTCAGAGCTGGGAGACAAGTGTGTTACTATGTGTCCACCAAATATATGGCTAGATTTACCAATTTTAATCTATTATTTGTTTCATGGGAAAGGGATAATAGGGACCACTTGTCAATGATAACGTTTGGAGGAAATCAAAATAGTGCTTTCAGTAGCTATATGAACTGTTGTTAACAGTTAAAAGTTTTTTATATTGCTTGTTTTAGTTTTTTCAAGCTATTGTTGATGCCCAGTTTCCCTCATTGAGACCCCAGTTACACATGACTGGATGTATCGCCATATCACGGCAGGTTACCTAAGTTGGAAAATGTTGTAAAATGTTGAGTAATTCACGGATCATATTTTCCATCCATAACATCTGTAATGTCCTTGTGAGACCCGTAATAGCATGCTGCGATCCATAGCAATCCGTAGGGGCATGCTCAAAATAAGATAAGATCCCTAGACTAATACAAAAAAATCAAACGTGCTTAATTTTTTCGGGAAGTCTGTATAAATGCGGTATCCATAGTTCTTCCGTATCTCATCCGTAGCTCATCTGTGAGTGTCCTTATTGTCTGTATACCCATCCTGGAGGTCCTTGTGGCATCCCTTTCATCCATGACACTTCCGTGCCAACAAATATCACCCAAAACCTAGCCAGGTATAACCGGATCTGCTATGTATCTGCTACGGATTGACACGCAAAGGGTTTGCGGATTCAAAAAGACAGTCAAAAGAACATCTGCAAACCTGTCATTGCTCCACCGTAGTGCTCCGTAGGAGATTCATAGCGGATCCGTGGCAGATCCATAAATCTTTTACATGATCCACCCTCATCCGTGTCATTTTCCATATATGGAACCATGGCCTATATATCCATGGGGGTGCTGTGAAAGTGTAATTGGCTCTAACACCAGTATATTTTTGATATATGGAGAGATGGAGAGTATCGTGTTTCGTAATATATAACACTTATAGCATTACAATCAGAACATACAAAAAAGAAAATCTTATACTAAATCTCAAGTAAAAAGAAAAACTCCAATGTCTTCGTATCAATATGTGAGCCCAAAGCAAAAGAAGGGCATTTAGAAATTGTGCCAAGAAATGTGATTGCTGTTGCCAAGAAGAGTCAGTATAATATAGTCAGTAATAACAAAAAGAAATTATCAGCTAACTCTCAAGGTAAGGCTCTACTGACCTAATGGGAGCACATCATGCTGTAAAGTAGGATAAATAGACAGTACTAATAAACAGAACGAGAACTTTAAGACAGGATAACTGAAATCTTTGATGTGTTCATAATCGACTCATGCAAAAAGCAAGTAACTCAATGTATATATTTATTGCACTGATTTTCCTTATTATTTTCTTTTTTAAGTTTCACAAAAGACATATATACCATCCACCTCTCTTACTTATGCTAACCTTTGCACATTTAAAAAGCCAAAGCTTTTACCTACCTTACCAGAGCTAAGGGTCTTATCAGCACACGTCTTAGTGCATCCCTCAAATACCATTGAGCTGTGTTTGAAAGCAAGATTTGCAAGAATAAAGGCTACATTATCACACTCCAAAATGTTATTTGACATGTTATTTTGTGTACAGTTTATTTATATATCCTGGTTTTGGTGAAATTATGTTTAGTCCACACAAGTGTTAAAATATACCCTCAAATCACAAATAACCTTGTCTTGAAACATTGTTAAATTTTGAGCCCCAGGCAGGCAGTATACATGAATAGATGCCCCCCTCACCAGAAAGGATCATTGAACTGCAAGGTCACAAAGGAGACACAGTGATAACTGGTGTGAATGGTGTGAAAAGTCTCACTTGCTTTTGTGATTAAAACATCTATTGTGAATTTGTCAATAAAACAGGATGAAAAGAGTATTTGGCTTAAACTGCTGTGTTCATCTGTGGGACATATAGTGTCAAATCCTAGTACAAAAAAGGATTTACAAAATGTATGAGATATACTCTCAGATTCTGTTTGCAAAAATAACATTTGTCACAATCAGTAAATTTAATTTTGGATAGATAGTCTCTTGTGCCCAAAGTACTATTAATGATTCTATACTGAACCCACTATATATGTTTTCCTGGAAAGATTTAAGAAAATGCAGCAAATGCCTTTCTCAATTCATAATATTCAGATTATACTTTGAGATCAGCATTTCTAAAGTCATTACTGTTCCACTGGCATCAAGAATATCCCCAGCTTGTCTAATTCCTTGTCTTGACCATTTATCAAAATATAAAGGGTAATTTTAGAACTGATAATTTTACCAGAGGCATGAAGAGTTTATTTCTATGTTTGATTTAGGTTCTTGAACTCTACATAGTTGTTTCCAAGAATTAAAGACCTCTAACCACAATTTATTAGTAATCTGTCTTTTTAAAAACCATCCACCCCATTCACTACTCAGTTTTCTAAAATTATCTGATTTACCATAAAACCCATTGAAAAGCTCACTCCACTGTGAGTTGATTAGCCATCTAATCCAACTAACCTTTGAGCCTTTTACGAAGTTGTAGATATTGATCATCTTTAAACCTCCCTGCATTTAATTGGCACATATAACTTTTCTTTTAATTTTGTCCAGCTTTTTGTCGCACAGAAAGCCATAGATAATTTCATTGATTTGATCCAAATACAGATTTTAATTGGTATACTTGTGAACAAATGAACAAATTGTGACAAAATAGTTAACTTTATCAATGATATTTTCCCAATAGGTGTCTGGTTTCTATACTGCCATTGCTTAAGAAATGATTATATCTTTGTTATAGATTTTGAATAATTTATTTCCGGAATGAGATTTAGATTTGTTGAGAAGTCGATTACTAAAAGAATGAACTCCAAACTATCCCAGTCAAGATTTTGTGCAATGGAAAGCTTAATTTTGGAATTTGTTTTTTAGCCTATCCAAACATTTTTTGTTATCTTCTTGTTAATTGTTAAACCTGAGAAGCTACCAATATTTCTAAAGTATTTAAGGTTGACTGCAAGGATCACTCACTCCCAGCTAAAAGTAAGGTGTTGTCATCTGCAAACTGTGTTAGTGAGAATTCTTTCCCTTAATTGTTATTCCTATTATTTCATGATTTACTTTTATTAGTAAGGCAAGAATTTCTGCAACAATTAAGAACAAATATGAAGAAATAGGATCCCCTTGCCAGCATCCTCTTCCAATAGGAATACACTCTGATAGATATCCACATTGGAGGACACATGATTTAACATGTGTGTTGAAAAGTTGTATACAGCAAATAAAATTACTACTTTTTCCCAAAAAACTTAAGTGCTTTTGAGATAAATTTCCATGAGATTGAATCAAAAGCTTTTTTAAAATCAACCAGCATAAGGAGGCCAGTAAGATTTTTTGATTCTATAATATGCATTATATTGTATATAAGTCTAGTATTGTTGTTCATCATTCTTCCTCTCAGAAAGCCAGTTTGTGTGTTTGAAATGATTATTAGGAGATTTTTTATCAATCTTTGAGCAATAACCCTGATGCCAGTTTATAAATTATGTTTAATCAGATGATAGGTAATTTTTCATTAAGCTTCTGCCTATTTTACCTTTTGGTATACATATTATTATACCTTGGTACAATTAGGTTGACAACTGACCTTTGGTGAAACAACAATTTAATGCTTTACAATTAAAGGTTTTTAACTTTCTCCAAAAAACCTTCAAAAATTCTTCATGGATTTTAAAACTTCGCCCAACTCATCTACATCTATGGTATTCTCCAAAGATGAATTGGAAACTTGGTTTATTTTAATGTTATGTAAAAGCTTTTGTAAATTGATTTCACCAAGCACATTGTCTCTATTCTGAAATAAAGATGCATAATAATTGCTTATGGTTCTTAGTATTTCTTTTCACTCTGTCAAAAAATGACATTTTTTATTTCAGATTTTTTAGCGTTTTCTCAACAAAATTTTGCTTTTCTAAATTACAAAAATACCTGGTTGTTTTTTACCTTCTTTTAACCATTGTAAATTACTTCTAACTTGTTGCCCTTTTATTTTTTTCATGATTACCTGTAATTCTTTTTTATCCAGTAGCAACTACAAATTTGCAGTCAACAAATTATTATCAGATTCAAGTGTTTCAATATCTTTTAATAATTATTTTTCATTTTTATCCATTTCCTTTTTCAAGTGTGAAGCAGATTTGATTGTTTCTCCCTGTATTCTGAGAAGTAATACTTCTAAAAACATTATCATCTAAGATAAGGGATATACTATCTGGGTTTTCTTTGATATGTTGAAAGGAAAAACAGGAACTGCATATTTCAACAGTTCCTCTTAAATTATTCTATTTACTAGATTTAAGTTATCCTGATTTTGTAACAAGCTATTATTGAATTTCCAGTACCTTTCCCATGATTGAAATTGCTCAAAATGATGTCCATGGTTATAATCGAATGGTCTGAACCAATATCTAGGTTTAATGTCATAAGAAATAGTCTAGCTTCGCTTGTTTTAATGAGTTCCTTTTTCTCCATGTGTATCTTTCCCTTAATTGTTATTCCTATTATTTCTGGATTTACTTTTATTAGTAAGGCAAGAATTTCTGCAACAATTAAAAACAAATATGAAGAAATAGGATCCCCTTGCCAGCATCCTCTTCCAATAGGAATACACTCTGATAGATATCCACATTGGAGGACACATGATTTAACATGTGTGTTGAAAAGTTGTATACAGCAAATAAAATTACTACTTTTTCCAAAAAAACTTAAGTGCTTTTGAGATAAATTTCCATGAGATTGAATCAAAAGCTTTTTTAAAATCAACCAGCATAAGGAGGCCAGTAAGATTTTTTGATTCTATAATATGCATTATATTGTATATAAGTCTAGTATTGTTGTTCATCATTCTTCCTCTCAGAAAGCCAGTTTGTGTGTTTGAAATGATTATTAGGAGATGTTTTATCAATCTTTGAGCAATAACCCTGATGCCAGTTTATAAATTATGTTTAATCAGATGATAGGTAATTTTTCATTAAGCTTCTGCCTATTTTACCTTTTGGTATACATATTATTATACCTTGGTACAATTAGGTTGACAACTGACCTTTGGTGAAACAACAATTTAATGCTTTACAATTAAAGGTTTTTAACTGTCTCCAAAAAACCTTCAAAATTTCTTCATGGATTTTAAAACTTCGCCCAACTCATCTACATCTATGGTATTCTCCAAAGATGAATTGGAAACTTGGTTTATTTTAATGTTATGTAAAAGCTTTTGTAAATTGATTTCACCAAGCACATTGTCTCTATTCTGAAATAAAGATGCATAATAATTTCTTATGGTTCTTAGTATTTCTTTTCACTCTGTCAAAAAATGACATTTTTTATTTCAGATTTTTTAGCGTTTTCTCAACAAAATTTTGCTTTTCTAAATTACAAAAATACCTGGTTGTTTTTTACCTTCTTTTAACCATTGTAAATTACTTCTAACTTGTTGCCCTTTTATTTTTTTCATGATTACCTGTAATTCTTTTTTATCCAGTAGCAACTACAAATTTGCAGTCAACAAATTATTATCAGATTCAAGTGTTTCAATATCTTTTAATAATTATTTTTCATTTTTATCGATTTCCTTTTTCAAGTGTGAAGCAGATTTGATTGTTTCTCCCTGTATTCTGAGAATACTATCTGGGTTTTCTTTGATATGTTGAAAGGAAAAACAGGAACTGCATATTTCAACAGTTCCTCTTAAATTATTTTGTAACAAGCTATTATTGAATTTCCAGTACCTTTCCCATGATTGAAATTGCTCAAAATGATGTCCATGGTTATAATCGAATGGTCTGAACCAATATCTAGGTTTAATGTCACAAGAAATAGTCTAGCTTCGCTTGTTTTAATGAGTTCCTTTTTCTCCATGTGTATCTTTGACGGGTGGGGTATAATTGTCTATAAATTTTGGCCAAACTTAAATCATTTATCATGTTTAATATAGTGGATCTTGCCTTTGGATTGTTCACATATTTGTAGTTGTTGCTATCTATAACTGAATCCAGGATCAAATTATAGTCTTTAAATATCTTGGCAGCTGCAATTTAATCTGAACAGATTAAACAGAATCTACAATTTTTAACGCATCTGCAGGTATAAAAAAACAACCATACATATACTGACATATGTTGCAAGTATTGAACTTAATAATAGAAGCCCCCTTTCTGGTGACCTTTAATGTTATATATGTACACAATGTGATCAATACTATTGTTGACACAACAATAGAAGCACCAAGTTCACTCTATAAACTTTTGAATTTAGCATATTAAAGTGATATAAAGCATTAAAATAACCAAAAAAGTTCCCTTATCCTGACTGGGGAGCTCCTAATGACCCTACCAGTGGTATGTTCACACGATGCAGAGTAACCATTCCCTGGGGACCAACCAAAGGATCGTGGGACTCATCAGGCAAGCATTGATAGTTGTTGTTAGCACTACTGGCACTTATGATGCTATCTGAGTCATTCCTTCTATAAAGATTAGCAGCTTGACGCCCTAATGTTGCCACCTTTCTATGAATTTTGCCCTCATGCTATGTGACGGAAGTGGCAAAAGAGTATGAGCCTGATCCTGATGCTAGATTTGCTACATCTGGGGTATTGTTTGTTGCTCTAAATGAGGCCGGCCATAAGGCTATGACCCAGGGTTTACTGGGGATGAAGTGGAATCCCCCAGAGACTAAATTCTCTACCCTCCCTGCTTGTGAATTGATTGATTGAGCAATGTCTGTCAGCATGGCCATGATTAACTGATTAGAGGGCTTAGAATGTGGTGGATTAAGTCCCGCAGAAGTATATTGATTACTCATGCTACCCGCCAGATCCGCCTGTAAAATAGATCCATGAGATTCAGAGTTAGCTACTTTATAATTTTCCTAGAAGATATTGGTGCTTTTGCTGAAGCAGTAACTGTTTTCCTCTTGTTACTTGGTGCTTCTTTACTTCCTTTCATCGGTATTATTACTAAATAAGTTACAACACTAAAAACTTAATATCACTATAAATTTAACTTAACCTGGTGCCTATCCGTTGAACCCCAAGTTCAAAATGACACAGGGGTTCAGAGAACTGGCAATCATAGGGGTGGGGGTGGGGGTGGGCACCCTCGTGTACATTGAGAGGTCAAAGGTCAATGCCACAGGATGGTACCAAGAATACTAAAGTAGGTAGCAACTGAGAGAGCAGGCACCTACATTGCTGTGCTACCCACAGTCAGATTTTATTTATTACAAAGTTCAATAAACAACTGATTAAGTTCTCTATACAAGACACTAAGTCATATGTAAAACTTACTCAGTTAATTGATTAAGAAAATCATCCAATGTAGCATAGCACATACACAGTGATTACAATTATACCTGGTTCATAATTATATCCCATAAACTTTAACCACACTTTAAGGCACTCAATTTGGATGTGTGACTTAATAATATTATTTAAATTTTGATGAAATAAAAATAATCTCAAGTGGGAAAAAATAGAACAAATATTCTTCATCCTGGTTAAAATATTTTAAAAATAAACACTAATAAAATCAGACATAATTATGACCTGGACACATTTATGACCATCCGTATATAACATAATAGGTCATATATTTGACTGTGGAAGAAATAAATTGTGATAGCTCAGAGCTTCTATATTAAAGTCAATTATTTGGTCTAGTATTTATTAACAGGTTGACAGTAGAGGAGGCTCCACAAGGAAGTGTGTTTGGGAACTCGAGTAAAGTTAGTCAGATCTCTAAATATTATTATACCTTGTCCAAACTTTCTCAGTTGTAAACATATTTATCTTGGTAGATATATTTACACATTCGTATTTTTGGTTTCGAAACATAATAGTTTTGGTTTCATTAAAGTTTTACAAGAGCTGAGAACTGGTTCCAGTATGATTAAGTCCAATCCAAATTTATTATTATTTTGTTCTTTGAGTGTATTCATTTCTATCACATAAACCATATATTTATAAGTTTGAAAAACTGATCCTACAATTTATGTTTAATACTGACACACATAATTCATGAGTCGATCATATAATTTGTGTTGTAAAATATTTGAATGATTTATCATAATTCTCATCCATTAAAGATATGCTAGGGATTATGAGTGTTTTTGTGATTCAGATTTGGTAGAAATTGAGAGCATTTTGTTCCTATAACATGCTGTCACAGTATTACACATAGAAAGGATCTATGTATGATTAAAGTTATGAAATAAATAGACACACTAAGCCTTTGAATTAATAAAAATATTTCATCATTGTTAATTGTGGTGACAAGAAAAGCAAGTATACATTAACTGAGACCAAATTAATAAAATATGTAATGAACAGTGCAGATATCTTCTACAAAAAGTAAAATAAGACATATTTACATGAACAGGATGTAAATAGAAATCTGCCTGAAAACCCACTTCAAACAACATTAAAATCAAAAGTAATTATGGGAATTTTATTTACGAGACAGATTATATGCTTTGTGACTGTGTAAAGAGTCTACAGGCTTTTTAGAGACAGGTGGCCAGGTAGAAAAAATGAGCATTAAACTAAATTCAGTATATTACATTTTATTATTATGCTTCACATTCTATATCCTACATGACTCTTTCAGTTAAGGGAAAGTCAGTCACTAGATATATATACTTGCACTGTCGAGGCTATCAATGATGTAAATTAAATGATATAAAAGTACAGATTAGATTACATCAGATACTTCTTCAATAAGGATAGGACCAAAAGCAGTGAGTCCTGTGAAATACACTTGTGAAGTACATTTTTAAATTTTACACATGAAAAGAAAGCAACATAAAATCTTCATGCAAATATGAACATTACACTGTTCATCCATGATGAAATTTAAAAATATATATGTCACTGGAAAACTGTCAGATTTATAAACTCTTATTATCATTCAAACATCATTGCAAACTTCAGATAACCTGATGATAACCAGCCTATTGCCTTCCAAGAAGCAAGTCTAATCTAACTACACTTTTATACAATGGACATAAAACAGAATCATTAATTGAGTTGACATTCATGCTAGCCTTTTTTGATACTGATAGGTAAGATCTGTACTTGCTGATCATGAGATTCAGTTTCCACCCGTAGAAAAACTTTACTGGCAAAGCCAAAACAAAAGCAGGTTACTGACACCAATCTGGGAGAGGCATTGACAAAATCCTTACTAGCTGAAATCCTTACCAGTTAAAATAATGAAAATATACAACTTTAAATTCATGGATTTCATATATTGAGGAAATCTGGGACAATCATAACGTTAACCAGAATGTTCCCCTTCACTGTAAAATATTTCAATGAACAATAAACCATGATAATTTAACGGTAATACTAAAATGGAATCAGAGATTCCCATATCCCACAGCCTTGGCAAATAGCATACGACCTCATGAGATATAGAAGATGGGAAACAGTACAAAGCAAATGGATCTATCAGAAAAGAAAGTGCAAGTTTTGTAAAGGTGCAGGAAAAATGATTCTTTAGAAAAAGACAATTTAACAAAAAAGTTAACAGAATAAATTTCTAAACTTAAAGTTATGAAGCTGTGAAATTTACTAAATGATCTCTGTGTTAATGAAATTATGTCACTGGATCATGGCAGCAAAGGTCAAAGGTCAAATTAAAGTCACACCATGATGTTGCACACCTATATCTCCAACCAATATTTCTTACAAAGCATTGACTTCAAACATGTTATGGTTTATGAGGTATAACCTGCACCACATTTTAGTGGTTAAGGTCAAAACTCCAAAGTCAAAGGTCTTATTTGAGGCCATTTGAAACCCCTAAACATCCATGTTCTGCGGTTGGGAACCAAATGTTGGTCTCCTTGCATCATTCTACTACAGGTGTACTGGCATTCAGACTAGTATTGCCAGCCACATCAGCGTCAATACATAAGGCTTGATAACTTAAACCAGTTGCAAGGTCAATTCAATGAAGGCGTGTGACCTTTTGACTAAGTCTACGGAGTTTACATTCAAGCTAGTATCAGTCAGATTTTATTTATTACGAAGTTCAATAAAACATTAGACAAGTTTTATATACAAGATACTAAGTCATCTTTTAAAATTACTCAGTTTATTGATTAAGATAAACATCCAATGTATCACACCATACACACAGATTGCCACAAATATGGGGTCACAATTCTGTCTTTAAATATTTTTGTCATACTTAAAGGTACACAATTTGTGGTTCAATATTTAAATTTTGTAAAATAAAATTAATCTCAATTGAGGATAATTTGAACAAAAATATTCAAAGATCTGGTTACAACACTTTGAAAATAAACTCAAATAAAAATCGGACATAAGTATGACCTGGACACAAGTGTGACTACCCACGTATAACACCTAATAGGTAATATATTTGATTGTGGAAGAAATAAATTGTGCGAGCACAGAGCTTCCATAATTAAAGACAATTATTTGGTCTAGATAGTATTTATCAACAGGTTGAAAGTAGAAATGTGTGTGTACACTTAAGAAAAGTTAGTCACTTCTCAAAATGTTATGACACTTTGTCTGATCTTTCTCAGTTGTAAATGTATTTATCTTGGAAGATATATTAATACATTCATATTTTTGGTTTCAAAACATATATATTTTTGGTTTCATTATAATTCTACAAGAGCTGAGAACTCGTTCCAGTATGATTATGTCCAATCCATTTTTATTATTTTTTGTTCTTTGAGTGTAGTCTTTTCCGTTATATCAACTATTTATTTTCTAAAATTAGAAAAACTTATTTCATTTTAAATTCTCCTTCATATTTAATACCGCCATGCACAATTTTTGAGCAAATCATGAAATTTGTTTTGTCAAAATAATTTCAATGATTAAACATAATTCTCAACCATTAAAAATATAACATGGATTATAAGTGCTTTTGTGATATACATTTGGTAGAAACAGCTTTTTTCACATAACTGTTCATCACAATACTATCAGGTATCAGGTACTATGCATGATTGAAAATACAAAATAAATAGACACACCAATACTTTTTTGTTAGAAAAAATATTTCATCAGGACAAACCATTGCAAGCATATCGGAAATTGTGTCAACTGTGAATGTGTTGAAAATGATGGTAGCATCCTCATGTTCTGCTGTTGTCACAGAACTTTTATTTGGCCTGAAATATTTTGTGAAATACAAACAGTTTCACATGTCATTTCATAATGATCAATATTTCTACTTTTCCATTTATTTCTCAATTGTTTTTAACCCCCACCACCCAAAGGAAATGATCGAGAATATTATATTAGGGTTTTTTCTGTTTCCCTGGAAAACATGGTGTGGTCTTTGGCTCCATCCTCAAGCATTTCTTGGATCTTAATTGAGTGTCCATTTTTACAGCATTATCTTGGTTCATTCATTTCATATCATATGGAATACAAAAGAGGGTTAAGTTTATTGTTTATTTGGGGTTTTACGTCGCTTTCAACACTGTACAGGTCATATCACGACGGGTAGTTGGAAGGGCAGAGGAAACCAGTACATATAGTTCGCTAGGGTTCTGTACTGTAAACTGCCGACCAACGGCAAGCAACTACCAGCTTTCCCACTTACGGCCATGACGGGGATCGAACCCCGGCCGCAGAGGTGGGAGGCAAGAGTGTTACCACTCTGCCACCGTGGCCCCTAAAAGAGGGTTAAGCTACAACAAATCAGTTAATTGTGACGATCAGAAGCAAGTATACATTAACTGAGAACAATTAACAAAATATGTCATGAATAGTGAAGATATCTTCTACAATATGTAAAATAAGACATATTTACATGAACAGGATGTTAATAGAAATGTACCTGAAAACCCACTTCAAACAACAGCAAAAGCAAAAGTAATTGTGGGGATTTTGTTTACTAGGCAGATCATATACTCTGTGAATGTGTAAAAAGTCAATTGGACATACAAAACTCTTACACTATAAGCTTGCATGCAAGCTCTTACACTATAAGCTTGCATGCAAGCTCTTACACTATAAGCTTGCTTGCAAGCCCAGGTCACACAGTGGCGAGGGTGCTACGATGATATCTGCGAATATAGAAGAATAGAGGCGACTTCAAATTCGCCAGAATTTGCCAAAAAACAACAGGAAAGTGTGGTCACATGACAAAAGATCTTCATTCTTCTATGACCATTCTGTGATGTTCTACGATGCTTTTCGACTGTTCGACTGAGAATAACCCTCAACAAAGCAAGAATACACTGAAAATATACTGAAAATACACTACGAACTGGTGAAGATATCTGGTGATTTGACTACAATTGTCCATGAATTAGCTACAGGTGGGGGAGAATGAATGCGATCTTTGAAGAATCTTCCACAACAATGGAAAAACCAGTTGAGAACAAGGAAGAATATCTGGTGAATTTACTGAGAACAAGAAGGTAGTACGATTTGCTGGCAAATGTCCTACCATAGAGCTACAATGTAGAAGAATCTGCTACCAATAGTGGTGAATTCTCATGGTGAACTAAAAAAACAACCCCAAAAAACGGCGAATACCAGCGATAGTTTTGAACAGTTTGAAACTGTCATAGCCAGATGACGATCCATGGGGAATGGTGGAGAACATTGAAGATGGACCAAGAACTGGCTACCAACAGGCAAGAATTTTAGGATCGCGCATATTCGCCACTACAAATCGCCACAGTGTGACCTGGTTATAACATAAGTTTAAAAATTTCTCTGTAGCAGTTCCAATAGCTATTTTGGACTATCCTTGTCAGTGAGCAGTTGCTCCTACAGCACTAATCATAGCTACCATAACCATCATTACCTGATAGCAGCTACTTTCCACTCCTCAATTTACAACCCAGTTAAACACTTTAACAATGACTACAAGTGTCTATAGCCTCCTTAAACTAAGACATTAATGACTCTTAAAGCACAGTATCTTCTTAGTATGACTTGGCTGTGTCAGTGGACCTACAAATATTCAAAACGTTTTTAAATACTGGCACATTATAGTCTATCAATGGTGGAGATAAAGTGCTATGAAAGTCCAGTTAGAATATATTGCATACTTTATTAGTTTGGGGGGACCACGGTGGCAGAGTGGTAACACTCTTGCCTCCCACCTCTGAGGCCGAGGTTTGATCCCCGTCACAGCCTCAAGTGGGAAAGCTGGTAGTTGCTTGCCGTTGGTCGGCAGTTTACAGTACAGAACCCTAACGAACTATATGTACTGGTTTCCTCTGCCCTTCCAACTACCCGTCATGATATGACCTGTACAGTGTTGAAAGCGACATAAAACCCCAAATAAATTAATTATTAGGATCAAATACTGTTTTTTGCCCTCTAATAAACGGGATATTTCACTGAGTATAAATATACAATACAAATACAAAAAAGCTATAGAGCTCCTGTCCATTTTGCATTAAAAACGCCCAGGGTGGTGGATATAATTGCAAAGTATATTTTAAAATTCTATCACCAAATGATAAAATCTTCACCATGCACATATGATCATTACAATCTTTATCCCTGATGAAACTTAAATATGTCACCAGATTTTATGGGCCATTCTTGCCATCCAGACTTCATTGCAAACTTAAAGTAGTCTGATGATTAGCAGCCTATTACCTTCCAGGAATCAAATCCAATGTAACTACTCTTTAATACCGCTTATGACAGAAGTAATGAGCATAAAACAGAACCACGAATTGAGTTATTTATAACATGCAAGCCTTTGGTGCTAATAGGCGAGGACTGTACTTCAACATCATGTTATTCAGCGTCATCTTCATTAAAAAAAAACTTTTTGTCAATTTACTGCTTGAACAAACGCAAGGTAATAACACCAATGTGACAGAAACATTGACAAAATCCTTACTTAAAGTTCATGTATTTTACAGATTGAGCGTTGGGATAACCATACCTTTGAACACAAAGGTGTCTTCCACTATAAAATGCTTTAGTGAACAATGATAACTTTATAGTAATACAAAAGTAGAATCAGAGATGTCCATACCCCATAGCCTTGGCAAATAGCATAGGACATCATGAGATATAGAAGAGAGGAATAAAGTACAAAGCAGTTTTGTAATGGTGTAGGAGGAATAACAATTGCTGGGGGCATTTGGGTGCCACCAGGCTCATTCCTTGTGTGCCACCTTATCAACATCACTATTCATTTATTCGTTTATGTATAACCGATTTTTCGAGTGGTCAACTGATTTTTGAAACAATTGCTTGATCAATACTCGGCCACTTTAATGCTGGAGGTGGGAGAGGCAACATTGAAAACTTTTCGTCAACTATTCAGCTGTCTGGGGAGTGCAACCACGTGGAGTTGGATTTGTATCTCTGTTTAATACAATATATTTTATGTTAACTTTTATGATATTTTAAACATTTTAGTATTGTATTTTATTGGTAAAGTCTTTTAGCGTTACATGATATAGGGAGAATAACAGACAGTATAACTTGCGTTCTGCAAAACAAAACAGCACTAGAGTACCTGTGGAAATACAAACGTGTTCTGACAAGGTATTTTTAGATACTCTGTTGAATTCAAAACAAAGTGTTGATACAGTTGTCTCGGACTCTGATACTTCTAGCATTAGTGATTTGGACTGTTCTGCAGTGATGAATATGCCGGACACTTCTGATGTAGTTGATAACAAAATTTCGGATGAGGCAGATGTAAGAACGGGTAGCCAGCAGGCCAGTTTGATTGGCACTGATGGCAGCAACGTTCAGACACTTGTCAATCAGCAAATTTTGCAACAACCTAAACAGATAGGGACAAGACTGGACAAATTAGAAAATAAGGAATGCAAAAAGGCCTCTGATCCGAAACTAGTCAAAAGTAGCAAAAAACTAAAAACTAGCAGTCCCAAACACAAATCTCATGGAACTGTTGTAAAACAGCAAGTTATAGCCGGTGAACAAGTTACGATTCCAAACATACCTGACTTGGTTGAACTCCGACAGAATGCAACCATTCAAGCTAACTTATGCAAATCACAAGTTAAACACTCAGAAACTTTTAAATATTATTATCACAAAATTCTAAAATCCACACATTAAAACTTAACTTTGTTTCTGTTTAAAATCACAAATACTACACAAAGAAAGATTTAAAAAATACTATTACAATAATCAGGCATTTTTGTTTTATATAGTAAAAGGTTAAAAAAATTAAAGTTTTTTTTCTTCTTCTTCTTCTTCTTATTATTATTTTATTTATTTTTTTGAGGGGGGGGGGGGTGAAAAATATTTTTATTGCTCATCATCTAACACACAATACAATTCATACTACACACTTTAATTTTTTGGACAGAGTAGAGACATATGCAGAGACAATCACAGGTTTCTTGTCATAAATCGTAAATTTCACACGTGTATATTTTAATTTAGATCACCATTACAAGTCAAAAATTGAAACATCAAAACATTTCTTAAAATCATGTCACAAAATCACTAGGTATACACGTGCAAACATTATTTACTTGTCCATAAGTACAATTGAATCACAAACTGAATCAGCTGATTTAAACGTACTGATTAATGATGGTTAACATTCACAGATGGATCTAAAAACAAATATTCATCATCACAGATTTAAACAGTCATTGCATGTTGGACATGGGCAATTAATGTGGTATCTAATTAATTATATTGCCAGTCATTTTGAGGAATTTTACCATGAATATGTTTGGATATTTTCACATCAAAATTATGAGAATGATACACTTACATGTAAAAGAAACTACTCATATTTGATATATATTGTTACTTTAATATATGTTCTTAAATTCAATATGCATTAGCATTACTTGGTGTAGCAGATACACAAATTAAACATTAAAATTGTATTTACTTTGAATCTCGGGCTTTGATCAATAGTTACAGGGGTAATATTTTACTCAAAATCTATATAATGTTATAAAAGTCTGAATACATACATTGTTAGTAAATATGTAATGATTTCCCATACACAAATAAAAAAATTTTGTTCATTGGTTCATTGATCATGAGTTGAAATTTCATTAAAATCAACTATGTAACTTGAAATAAAGGAACACTCAAAAGTTTCAGAAAGTAATTGTTTTATCTTCAATTCAACAGGGAAAAAAATTCAACTGTTTTCCAATTATCCAAACATTTCACACAAAAAACATAGCTGTGTTCAACCTCTTTCTATTGTGACATATTTATGTTAGTCAAAATCATATCTCAGTGAAACATATTTGCATAAATTGAGTTGAGTCAACATATCCTTATTGCCTTATCGGGTTTTTTATAAATCACGAAAAATCTGAGGTCGTCCCAAGACATTCAATAATAACGAAATTTTTTGTAATAGTATAAATGCAGAAAATGTGTCCTTATTTGTCAGTGAGTTTGTCAAAAAATAAAAATGAAATTGTATTGTTTAATTATTAGTATTACTTTTGAGTGATCTGATTGAGGGAAATATTTTTAAATTTCTGCAAAGTGTGATACTTATTCCTAAATTCCTTATTCACGGGTATGCCACTGGAATATTCTTTATTTTAGACTATTCATGGGAGCCAGGGGCAATCAGAAATCCTGAAAACACATTTCCAGGGTAATCACTCTGTGAATACAGTCTACTAGTTGCTGTACATTGCACCCAGATCTTGTATCCTGCCTCACAATTGATAACTGCAGAACCACTGAGTACAGCCAAAATACTCTCCGAGTTAGAATTTAACAATTTTGCTCTGGCTATGAGGTTGCTATTATATACAAGAGAGGCATAAGGCCCATCCTTACCTAAACTACTACTAATTGCATTACTTTGGACCATAAAACTAAAAAAGTAAAGGCCGTTAATGGGACAGGTATACTCTCCACAGGTTTCATTGTAATGTTTTCCACTATTGACTGTGGGATTGATGAAGATTATCCTGTCACCAGAACTCTTCACAACGGATGCCTCCCCAGTTGTCAGATGTTTGGCTGAGAAACCAGAGTTGTACAGATTGGTTAGTTCTAAAAAAGACGAAAAAAAAACACCTAAGGTTTAATACAGTGCTAATAACTCCAAGGTTTTGCTTCTTGACACTCCAACATAAACCTCCATAGCTGCGGATTTAATTGAAGTTGATGTGTAAACCTTACAGTATATACCAGTCTACACAAGAGTTTGACCATTGAAATGGACATGAAATTCCCAAAACTTTGACTTGTATATGCTTGTGTGGCAGATATATATATAAAAATATAAATAACACTTTGAATGAGTAATTAATGATATTGAAATGTAGCAACACAATGGTTCAAGAAACAGAGGACAATTCATTACATTTTTGATGTGCTCTTTATCTGAAAAGGGGGAAAGGCTTGGTGGTGCAAGACGCTCACTGAGTTAGTCACTTAATGATGTCGCACAGCTTACATTGCGTAATCTTGATCAATTAGTAGGTGCTGTTTTCCAATGCTTTTAAAAGCTCTAGCTGATACGATGTGTTGGAAGTGCCATTAAACCCAAATAAATAAAATTATATCAATTCTTTTCTGAAAGTAATTTTCTTTACATTTCTTTACAAACAATATATTTGTCTTTTTAAATATATGTACAAATATTTAATGGTACCATTTTTATTTTGCACCAGGTGATTTTCTACTTCCGTCATCTTGTACTGCAACTGATCAACTTTTTCTGTCAGCTCTTCTATTTAAGGCCCTTTTTAAACTCTAAATAAATTCGAGCCTTATAATGCGCTTATAATGCATTAAAAACATATAAAATCAATTTTTGTTAAACATTCTTCAACCTAAAACTTTGTTCCGTTACTGTCTCTCAACAATAATAAATCTTTGATATAACTGTGATCTATCAACACATTTTATTATCTATTTTACTTTTACATTTATTATGGTGTTTCGTGCGGTTGTATCAGTCTTTAAGATAGCATAGCACATGTATCTATTTATTTGCAACCATCTATTGATTTGTAACTTTAAACTCATTATTGTAATCCCGTGGCTAATTATATTGGAGCTTCTTGCATGGTACCATGTGATGTCTAATCCTGGCAGGAAGCGCCCTTCTCACTAGGTGGTTAAAACCATAAATATGGAGAATAAAATATTTAGGAGAAGAAAAGAAAGACATACATAATCAATTATTATTAAGTTCTTCCGTCAAAAACGTTTTCTGTTACTGTCTCATAACAATAGTAATTCTTTGATATATTTGCCATCCATGAAGATATTTTATGAATTTATTTCTTATTATTGAATTTTATATACAGTTGTAAGTCAACGGGTATGTTATGATATAGTAGAGAAATGAACTTAAAATGTGTGTTATGGGTAGATTATAATAAAAATATAAACATAGTTGACTGTTGACTTTTGGCTACATGATTTATTCTTGCTATTTATTTGACTTATATAAATTTCCAGATAATCTATTAGCTTCGGGAAATTGTTTGGCAATTGTATGATGGTGCTGTTTGTGTTTCCAAACTGTTCTATAAATCAGATGCAAATTTCAGGCCCTACTGTATAAATATTATAAAACAAAGTAATCATATAGAAAGCATATGTTAACAACTTAAAATGTAATATTTAGTTATAAAAGTTTTTGAAGTCAACAATGAATCACTATTGTTTACAATAACATTTGAATCTTGGCCTGAGTACCTCATAATCGAAAATTGGTAGTTACATGCTGAGGCCTGGTGGTTTAGAGTTCAGAATTTTGATGAACTAGTATGCACTGGTTAACTACCACTTGTTAACTACCATTTGCAATATGAGAATGACTGTTGAAAAGATAAAAAAATAAATCAAAATGTGAACTGATATGAAACTCTACATAAGGGTCACGGAGTGAAACCTGTCGTCCAGGGGGGTTGTTTTGCAGAGTGGTTCTCAACAAGCGGATGAGAGATCACAAGGCAGGGTTATGATGCATAATTGGAAGGGTTAAAACAGGAGCTCAGGTAAACACATAGAAAGTGTAAATTTTCCTTAAATTCACCCACTCCTTACAGTCTCCGGACCACACACTACTCAGTCTCATTGCTCTCTGTTTTAGCAGACCGAAATTCACTCATTTTGTGGTTTATTCTTAGTTGAGAATAAATTTGTTGCTATGTTGAAATTCACAGTAAGTTCTATTGCAATTTATTTCAAGCATTATTCCATAAACTTAATCTATAGTGATGTCAGAGCATCACATGAGTCAGTCCTCCAACTGAAGGAAGTATATCTGAAACTTAAGCAATGTTTACTAATCCCATGCTCAAACATCTCCTGGGATATTAGACCCTCATCAACCTGGTAGTGCCTATCTGGTGTCACAACAGGAAATTCCTCAGTTTGAATTCATAATTTGAGTTAAATGTATAAATGTATGTTTTTGTTTTCTGAGCAATGAATTTTACCGTATTGTTTCAGTTTTTGATACACAGACTGTTCTGAGCTGACTGATAGTGTGGAAAGGCTGAACTCTGATACCAAAGACTACTGGTATAATCATGTTCTCTGACACCCATCCTGAATTTTTGAGCTACTGTAGCCCATCTTGAAGGAATATTCTACCTTATTTATCTACAGAAACTTGAGTTTTGCAAAGAATAAATTATCATATATCTTGCATATGTTTTGTCATCTGGTGCTGTACTCAGCAAAATTAAAGCAGAATTATTTTAAGTATGGGCAAACACTTGATGCCCATTTCTGTATATTATTTCTATTTGGGCATAGACGTTAAAAGAGCCATGGGAAATAAAAAACCTTTTGTCTTGTCACAATAAACTCTTTCGACTTACTGTGAAATTTGAATTGAGTTACACAGGTAGTGAATTTTCTGGAACTAAGAGTCAAATAATGGCAAGTGCTAAGAATGAAAAGGAGAAACCATTTTAAAATTCTAGTGCTAAACATCTTGAACTGAATACAAACCATAAAAAAGATGCAAAATGCCAGACAAAGAAACACCCACCAATTAGTGACAGTTCTCCTAGGAGAATGCTGTTCCCGTAAGATCAGTCAAAAGGGTAGAAATGTAGACATGTTAGTTGAAATGATAATGTTTGTTCAAGTGTCATTGTCCAGGGTTTTGCGAAAGGTATTCTTGATGAAGAAACTTGTGAATATTGTCAAGAAAAAATGTTGGTAATCTTAGCAAACCTACTGGATGATGTAAATGATTTCTCTTGGGGCAATGGAAAATCATGATGTGAATTTATGTGAGACGGAAAGTGGTGTACTGGATTGGAGTTACACAGAACCTCTAGATACACTCAGAAGAGCCCGTGCTCAGAGGCATTCTATTCTATCTGACGACAATTGGGCCTCAGATGATAGCTGAAAATGCCTGTGAGTTTATAGTCTTTGGTTCTATGGATATGTATAAATGGTTAGAAGATTCCTTCCCTGTAAATTCTTTCGGAAACTGCCTCTCCCAATGGATGTTGTTGAAAATCTGGGTGTACTGTTTGATTCTAAATTTAGTTTCGCCAATCATGTAAATTCTGGCATTAAATCTTGCTTTGCAAACCTCCGAGATCTGCATTGTATCCAACTTTTGGTCTCATGTGACGTCTTATTTATGGTAGCAAACGCATTGGTTAGTAGTCATCTGGATTATTGCAATTCTTTGTTTGGAAATTTGTCCTCCAAGAATATCACAAGGCTTCAAAATATTAGAAATTCTTTGGCACACTTTGTCTCTGGTGCTTCTAGATTTTCTCATGTCACTCCAGTCTTAAAAACTTTCCACTGCCTTCCTGTTATATGACGAATCATTGTTAAAACCCTGTTACTCCAATATGATTACCTTACCACTGGCAAGCCAAAAAAATTTGCCCCATATATGTCTCTATATACATTTTCTGTTAAAACAAGCAATAGTAATCCAGAAAAGATGTTCTCAAAGTCCCCTTCTTTATTCCCTCAGTTCATAAATCTGAAGTTCATTTCAGCAAATCCTTCTCATACGATGCTCCAAAACTCTGGAAAGATTTGCCACTGGAAATTCAAACTGCTCCTACATTAAAATGCTTTATAATGTGACTTAAAACTTATCAGAAGTGTTTCCACCCTTAGGTTTTCTCACTACCGAACACTGATGATCCACTGGTGACAACCCTATTATGAGTTCTGATTTATGTATCACAATTTGGTTGGCATGCCTTAGAATCCGCTAGTCCGGAGATAAAGCACATGGACAGCTGATACCTGATATCCCTGGTATTATAAATCATACCAAGTGTATGATATGATTTGTATAATCAAACCAAGACCACATGTACATAAGTACATGTGTGTTTTTTGCATCACACAAGGTAGGCGAGGTCCTCAGTGGCCTAGTGGTTAGCAAGTTTGGCATCTAATCATAGGCTGTCACCTCTGTGGGTTCGAGTCCCACAAGTGGCAATTCTGAGGACCTGTCCCAATATGACCCTGGCTGTTGAACGGGACGTAAAACCCCAACTTTGACCTTTCACACAAGGTAGGCAATTACTACATCCAGAAACAGATTATCAGTTCAAAAATAAACTTTTAAAATACTAGGTGATAGCTGATCAGTATTGAGAAAAAATATTATAATCATATAAATGACATAACATATTTTGCACAAATTGCTGATCAGGGCCCATATTTACTAACATTCTTGTACTTAGAATAAGAATTTTCTTAGAATGACTTTTTGGTATTCACTAAATTCTTGTTCTTAGAATTTTTTCTTATTCCTAGAATTTTGTTCTAAGACCTTATTTAAGTTAAGAAAGAGGTGATATATTTCCTGTGTTTATATTAATTGCATGCAAATTTTTGCTGACCTGAAAAATCCAGTGTTCTTTTCTGATCATGATTTTTACAAGAGTTTTATATTTGTAACTAAAGACTGAATTGAATGATTTATGCTTTTTTGTTGACTTGTTTTAAATATGGCGGCCATGTATATTTTCGCCATTTCAAAATCTCAAATGGCTAGAATTAAGTTAAATATACTTTCGCATCTCTCTAAAGTATATTTGGTATGTTTTTAAGTGGTTAGAAGCAAAACAAAATGTATCCCTTTCTAATCCAAGAGTCGACAGTAAGTGTACAAGTTTTACAGTGTTCTTCAACATATTCTGAGAAATATGATCTTTATAGATAGATAGATAGATAGATAGAACTTTATTTCAGACACTATATGGTCCATATATAATAACTGATACAAATATTACATTATTTTGAACATACCACAAAAGTAAAGATTTAAACTATGTACAGATATTCTTTCCACAGGGTAAGAGGTTTAGATTGCCTGGAAAGATAGCAAAAGTAATATTTATTTAGGAACCTATTTGTTGTCAGTAATATTTGGTTCAGTAGGCTACCACAACTTATTCGCATGACTTCCTTGAAGGAGCGAACACGATTCTCAACAAACATTTGAGAGGCACTACAGAATTTGGGATATTTGAACAGAATTCTAAAGCAGTTGTTATAAGAGCTAATTAACTTTTTGTAAACATCTTGAGAGAATACACTCCATAAAGAGCAACAATATATATTGTACATATAGCTTCTAAATAAAACCTGCTTAACTTCATTTGAACAATTATTAAAGTTCTGACTTAACATATTACCTCTGGCGTAGATTAATCTTGTTTGGCTTTTTATGTCCACGTTATCATTCAGATTATCAGAAATAAAGTGACCTAGATATTTGTAGGTATTTACAAGTGTGATTTCTTTTTTACCCAAAAGAACAGGAGGGAAAGAAATCTTTTGTCGCTTATCATCATTACAAAGCATTTTCATGAAAACAGTTTTACTGTCATTGAAAACAATATCATTTTCGATACCAAATCTATAACAGACATTAATTAATGATTGTAGACCTTTAACTGAAGGAGCAAAGAGAACAATATCATCAGCATACATTAGGTGATTAATGACACAACCATTAAACAGACAACCTGTTTCTAACTGGTTCAACTTTGTACTTAGTCTATCAACATATACATTAAATAGTAATGGTGACAAGATACCTCCTTGTCGCACACCATTTCTCGTCGTAAATGATTCAGACACAGTGGAACCCCAACGTATAGATAGTTTCTGATTGGCATACCAATAATGTAAAATTCTTATTAAATACACTGGAACATGACGTTCTAACAAACAGTGAAAAAGTATTCCATGATTCACCTTATCAAAGGCTTTAGAGGCATCCAGGAATGTAACAAATGTACTTGTATCATTATTTTTATAGAAATGGAGAATTTCTTTCAACAAAAAGATACACATGTTGGTTGAGCTCTGATTTTTAAAGCCAAACTGATTGTCTGACGTTTTTAGATATAATTCTAACCTGGATAGTAAAATATATTCAAACAGTTTTGACATAATGGTACATATACCAATTGGACGAAAATTAGATTTGCTACTCAATTTACCACACTTATTTTTAATTACAGGTACAATATGACCAGAAATCATTTTTGAGGGAAGATACCCATGAACTAACATTGCAGAAAAGCACATTGAAATAATAAGGTGTACACGAGAATTACAATTCTTTAAATGTTCAGCTGTAAGGTTGTCCATGTCAGGAGCTTTTCCCGTAGATAATTTCTTGATGCATTCGCTGACTTCAGATTTTGAGACTGCACATGAAGTGTGATATTTAAGATTCTTAAGAACAGTAGGATCAAAGTTTTTTGGGAACACAGAATTAAATATGTTGTGGTAGTGTTTTCTCCAGAGTTCAGCAATATTGTTTTCACCAGATACACCATCAACAGTCTTAGGGAGAGTGGGTCTGCAGTTTGTCAGTTTCTTGACATCTTTCCAAAAGTGGCACGATAAGCCACCTTTAAGAAGTTTAGTTGCCATAGCGTCAGCTCGCTTTTGATTAACCAGTCTTCTACAGGCACGAAGTGTGTATTTGAACACAGCTCTTGAGTTACGCATGAGAGTAGCTATGTTGCCTGAGCGTGGTTTTCCATGCCAATTCCATAGGAGATAGGCTTCCCGGGCAGCTTGGTGAGCCTCTTTAACAGTAGCGTTCCAACCAGGCACATGGCGGCGACGCGACGAATAGTGTTTTCCAGACATAAGGTCATCATTAACCAAAGTATTGGAACTTTGTAGAGCATTGACTAGTTGGTCATACACACATTCAATATTTTCAATATGTTTGCTGTTTAGACAGTTCATGTCTCTACATAAGAAAGTGTCCACAGGTATTCTTACTTCTTTAAGTGCTTCATCAGTCAGTGTGTTGTATTTTAACCAGCATTCTGGTGAAAATGTTCGCTGAGAGATTCTAGTAGTATTGCATGCATCAGATGTTTCACTACTAGAATTAATGGTACAAGTAACATTAAATGACATTGGTTTATGATCAGAGCTGATAAAGTCATACAGTATACATATACTACCTATAAGACTGGAGACTTCAGTAGTAGCAATACAGTGGTCTATCCAAGATGTGGTATTCCAGACAGAGCTAACAAAGGTATGAGTTTCAGAGGGTAAAAGAAGACTGTCAGTACAGATAAGAGAGTTATCATTAATGAAAGATATCAATGAGTCTGTAAAAATTGAGTTTCTTTTGAAATCAGTGTTGAAATCACCTACAATGCAGATGTGGCCAGAAGGTAGTTCATAGATGATAGATTGAAGGGCACCAATACAATCTAAGTATCTGTCAATGTTTACGTTTGCTTCATAGGGCATATAAACTCCAATTATATAAAGACTATTGTCTGTAAGGCTAATTTTAACACCAGTAACCCAGTTGAGGTCTTTCTCTAAAATAGTTTGTGCTAACAATGTGGATATAAGCAATTAGTTTATTCATACAAGACTGGCTACATACAGTTTTCAAACAATGTGCAAAGTTGTTTGTAAGTTGTTGTAAGTGTAAATTGTTGTAAGTGGACAAGTTTTACAGTGCTCTTTAACATATTCTGAGATATATGATATATCTGCTAACAATGTGGATATAAGCAATTCCTTTATATATACAAGACAGGCTACATACAGTTTTCAATCAATGTTCAAAGTTATATGTAATTACAGACAAAAACTTATAATTGGCTCCAAAATATTGAGGTGAATGTGGATACATTCTTTTTATTGGATATTAATATATTTATTATCATAAAAAATATGATACATGAAATTGGGAAACGATAAATTCAATGCTTATAATTACTGCAGCACTGTAATTTTCTTTTCCTTTTGAAGTGTAAATCTGATTTGAAATGTCTTATTCAGATTTTTGATGATTTTAAGAAGTATTAATATAGAGTGATAAATATGCATAGGTTAATGTACTCATTTTGTAGCTGTCAGAAGATGAGCTATTCAGTTAATATTGACAGTTTTACTTGTCTGGGATATATTTTACGGTTAATACGTACACTGACTTTGTGATTTGTGTTAGATAAATTTGAGGACATAAAAATTTAGTCTTGGTCTAAAGTTGATTACTTTTATTCTAGCTAAAACCTGCTTAATGAATACCTATTTATGAAAATATTGAGTGAAAAGTTTTGTGTTTAAATCTGGGCTAAGCCTAAGAAAAGGCCAAAATTGAGAACTTGTGTGAATCCAGCACCTAATTCTGACTCCATATTAAACAATAAAGGTGTAAATTATCACGTCACTAATCATGGGATATCAAAAACTATATTCTTATACATGTTTCTGTTTACTATCTTAACTAAGAAAATTCTTATTCTTAGAAATAATTCTTAACTAAAAATTGCTTTGTGAATATATTTTTTTCTAATTCTAAGAAAATTCTTGGATAAGAAAATTTTCTAATTCTAAGAAAAATACTTATTATAAGAATGTTAGGGAATATGGGCCCAGATGCAATTGTTTGAGTTTAATGTCACTGATGTGTGTGTTCCACTGGAGCTGGCTTGTTGGTAACCATGTATTTTTTGAGGGTCGTAAACAATGTTGATTAGGGTCAGTTGTAGCTTCCTGGCATTTTGCAGTGTATCGGCAAAAATCAAACATCCTTATTTCACCAACCTTCCATGGATCGCTACAACTTGTCGGTTACACTTCCCATCTTGTCCTGTACTGTTACTGTCTTGAAAAGCTTGGCATCCTGTAATGGTTAAGTACCAGGACTCCACCTCCAGACAGGCCTTCAACACCAACCGAAAGCATTTGAAAGCAAACAGACCTGCCATAAACATAACTGACCAGACTTGGACACTCCCCATTAAGATGGGAAGTATTCCAATCTTCAACTGTAGAGTAGGTAACATTTCAACAGGACAAGCCGTGAACAAATACAGACAAGTGGTAAACACAAGCCAACAAGGCAGTTACACAACAAACAAGCTGGGAACTGTGTAGAACAAGCTGGCTACATTTTACAATCCACGGATTGTCTGCTTATAAAATCTCTGTCTGACTTTATATATTAGGATTTAGTTTTTTAAGAAAACACTGCTTATATAACAAAGAGTAATGGGTCCTAAGAAGGGCAGAAGGGTCAGGAAGATAGAA
Organism: Sabellastarte sp. h YS-2021; assembly: GCA_964017235.1. Lineage (NCBI taxonomy): Eukaryota > Metazoa > Annelida > Polychaeta > Sabellida > Sabellidae > Sabellastarte > Sabellastarte sp. h YS-2021. The sequence continues at coordinate 2,721,030 of OZ024939.1, read as the reverse complement.
GCTCCCACTGACATTGTTCCTGAATTTAAGCTGCTAGACAAAGCGCCAGTGCTCTAACAAGTGTAGTAGGAAGGAGAGGGAGGCAAGAGAGGGAGGCAATTGTAGACTTTGTGAAGGAACACAAGGAGATGTGTGACAAGACTAATGAACAATTCAAGGATAAAGTAAGGAAGGAGTGTCTCACGGAGAGATTCGCAAACAGTTGCATGCTCTCTGTCAAGGTGTGCCAGATCTGGTTTTAGTCACAAAAGACACAAAACAGCAAAGCTGACACAATCAAAGTCTGGACAAGTCCTGGAGCAGATGACAGAAGAGCAAAACTGGATACAGGATAAATTTGAATTACTGAGGTCGCACATCAGACCTAATCTACTAAGCACATCATCAAGCTTAAGGTCCCAGTACTTCAGCTGCTTTAGCACACAACATATCCAGAGTTTCAACCGACACAGCTAGTATTGAGATCAGCATGTGCTCAAGAAACACCACATTCGGTCAACCAGCAGTTGATGGACCAATTTAAATGGATGAGAAACATGCTGTCAGGATTCCTTGGGCAAAAACAAGATCCAGCAACACATGCAACTACTCCAGAACATAGCCCATTCATGTCCAGGGTATAACACAACAATTCAATGCACTACCTTGTCGTCTATCAACAGCACTCATGTAGTTGATGACATTGGCAAAGGAGGTAAAACTGATGGCTTTAGACAATGGTATAGGGATCACCCAGTACCTATACGACTGGTTGGCAAAGAGCGAGATCCCACCAAGCCTGTTCCATTCATGCTTATAGTTCTAGTATCAATTTGTCAGGAGTTTTCTTGCTTGGTGAACATGGAGAAGTCAGAACTGGACCACAAACAGAGGTCCTCGGTGGCCTAGTGGTTAGCAAGTTTGGCATCTAATCATAGGCTGTCACCTCTGTGGGTTCGAGTCCCACAAGTGGCAATGCTGAGAACCTGTCTCAATATGACCCTGGCTGTTGAACGGGACGTTAAACCCCAACTTTGGACCACAAACAAGTCTTGTCTTTGTGGATTACTAGTTCCACTGAAGGAGAGCAAGCTCCGAAACATTTTGAAGAGACGGCAGACCTTAACTGCAAAGATTTAAGATCTTCTATCTGGACAGACCTGTTTGGCCTGTTTTGCAACAGGTGGCATTAACCTGAAGTAGATCTATTTCTTACGAGGTTCAACAACAACCCGACCCAGTTTGTGACACTAGTTCTAGATCCCTGGAATGGGCAGTCGATGCACTAAGTCTTAAATGAGAGGATCTGGACCCATTTAGCCGACTTCCTGCTGTGTCTCTACCAAGACAGGAAGTTGCAGCTAAGTACCATCGATGGTTTTTGGCCAGCGAGTGGAGACAAACTGGAAAATCTAGCCATTAATGTCAACAATGATGAGAATCTCATTAATCTCTTGGTTAGTTTCCACAGATACAGACACAAGGGTCTGAGAGGCATTATCTCCCAAAACCTTTCCCTCGTACTGCATCAGCTCACAAAGGCTCCTTTTGAACTCATAAAAGAGGACTCCTTGAAGCATTTGACTTTCAAGACTAATTTCCTCTTGGTTTTGGACTTGGGCAGACAGGAGTGAGAATCAGACACCAGTCAGACTGGCCAAAGTGTCACTGTTGTCATTTGAAAAGTTACCATTTGCAGAGTTACCATTTGCATTGCCCTGATAGCACATTCCATGTACTCGTATCTTGACATGTGTCATGCATGAGCAACTTTAAATATTTCACACTGTAGGAAACATTTGTATAACTAATCGGAAATATTATTTCCTTTATTGCCTACATTTGACGTATGTTAACAATAACATCTATCATGTCAGAAATAAGACAATATTTACGCTTACTTGGATCAGAATTTAGTAAAATCTGTACATATTTATGCACAATGATGAATTTAACAGTTTTAGAAGAGAAAATGGGACAGATAACTTTAGGTTAAAATTATTATAATTTCTCAAATATTTCACTGTGCTACATTTAGGTTTATTGTGCTGGTAACACTAAAACAATAATTTGCTGCTATTTGTACAATGATTATCAAAAGCCTATTCATGTAGATAAATAATAATAAGCATCATTTTTATTACATCACTGTTTAAAACTTTTTTGTTGGATTATGTCAAGTCATATTACAACATAGCTTAGTTTGGTTTTCATATGCATGGATCTCATCAATGAGTGGCAAGAATATCAGTACTGAGGTTAAAATGACAATTTCATTAATAATCTTTAGTAATTCGGTGCACAATTTTTTCAACATATAGGAAATTTAGAAAAAAACATTAAAATTTCTAATTTGGTTCAATGGTTTTTAGTTATATTACTCAAGATGGTCTATCAGTCAGCTAAGAATTAGGTTTAAAAGTTTCAAACACATATAACAGGAAGGAAAAGTATTTCTGTGACCACTGGTATTGAAGTCATACTGCTATTTGATACCAACATCGACAGTACAATTTAATAGCAACACTTGAAAGATAAATACAAATACATACATCAACATACCATTTTTATGTTGAACCACTTGATTTTCTACTACTGTAATCTTCCTCTGCAATTCACCAACTTGTTCTGTCAGTTTTTCTATATTTCAGCAAAAAAACATAACAGTTTCAGCGATAATGTTACAACAATAAAATAAAGTGCGGTTTTTGAACCATCTGACTTTAATATACATTGATAATTTATTACAGTTTCTCTAAATTTTTTTTCTATCGATTTTTGGCTTTAAAAAATTTTTCTTGTTGGCAAACTTAATATTAGTCAGGGAAATAAAGAAATATTAATTTTGTCAATTTGCTATAGTCAGCTGGCCATAAAATATATATCATTATTTCTCTGCATCAAATTCCATATTTTTGAAGGCTTGAACTCATAATAAAACTATTATACAATGATAAGCCTCACATATATTAGAAATATTTTAGATTTATTTCCTAGTTTCTGAATACAATTTTCTTGTGCGACATATAATTTGGATATCTGGCATAGTTACATAACTTTATATCAAATAGTGAAAAAAGAGGTCAATCAATCAATCAAATAGTTGTCCAGGTGCTTTTTCTCTGTATCTCCTGATTATAAGGCACAACATCCATTTTGGCAAAAAATCGTCAAAGACGTTAGACATATTCCAAGTAGCACCCAGAGAGGCAATACAGTGTTAGAAACTAAGGTGGAAAGGATTTCTGAAAGAAGTAGGGTTTTAGTCAATTTTTAAAACATGAGGGATTTGGAGCACTGCATATATCATATGGAAAATCATTCCATAAGTTGGGGCATGAAATGAGAAACTGTTGTTTGAGTGGAACTTTGATTTATGAACAGAAGAACAATAATAAGGTACCTGAAGGAACATATTTTTTGGATTTGAGTCTCTTGTGTTCACGACAGATTTATAAATGGAGAGATATGGTGCAAACTACTTAGCTATTTCGTTCATAGTTGATTGTCTGATAGGAAGCCAGTAAAAGTAGCTTCAAGCTGGATATGATGTGATTTAACTAAGAAGCACCGGTGAAAAACTATGCAAGAGAGTTTTGAACATATTAAAGCCTGGTAGTGTTACGAGATGACAAACTATGAAACAGAGGATTGCAATAATCCAAAGGACTGCTGAGCAGAGCATTTGTTATCACCACTGATGTATCAACAGAAAGAAACCTTGTGACACGATGAAGGTTCCCCAGGCTAATAAAACAAGATTTGATGACAGAATTTATATGATCAGTGAAACAAAATTTTGTTTCAAACACCACAACCAGATTGTGAGGATCATCTGTAAGGAGAGACAATTACCCAGGATATGGACAGGAAATGAGTCACTGAACCATTTGTATCTGTCCCTTGGCATCAAAAACTATGAATTCTATTTATCAGGGTCTAGCTTTAGTTTATTTTTAGACATTCAGACATGTATATCATTCAAACAAGACTTTAGGTGGTCGAGAGAATTCAGACTATCTTCAGGGGATAGGTGAATGAACAGTTGAGTGTTGTTAGCATAAACGAGGTATTTAACTCCATAAAATATTTTGATGATTTTACTAAAGGGTATTGTGTAGAAGGAAAATAGAATATAATTTAAGACAGAGCCTTGTGGAACACAAGACTTCAATTTGAAGAAATCAGAAACAGCACAGCCAATCTTGACTGACTCAAAATCATCATGGAGGTGGGATCCAGATCATTTTAGAACAGAACAAAGCCAAATCTCACTGACAAACAGGAAAGGATTCTGCTATTGTCGGTCGTATCAAAGGCAGCCGATGAGTTGAGCAGCACCGGTGCTGTAGGCATGCCCTTAGACAAAGATAAATGAGTCTCATTTTTGCCACACAACAAGGCAGTTTCTGTTGAGTGTCCCACCTTGTAGGCTGGCTGAAAAGTATTACCAAAATCTTGAGAATTTATATGGGATCTAATTTGGGCAGACATTCTGGAAAAATGCCATTATGGAGAGACATATTAACCAGTTTTGTCAATTAAGGAAGAACGATAGCGATGATTTTCTTCACCAGATATGTAAGACTTGGATCAAGAGACCAAGTTTTAGAAGGGGCTTCCTTAACAAAATGGAGAATATTCACTCTCAGTAACACCTTGAAAGGAACTGAAAATTCGTGGTTCCTCATCAGGACAAAGACTCTTGGGGTATGCTTGAAGATACCTCTGATCTTTTTCATTTTGTCAATGAAAAACGAACCAAATCTAATTGCTAATGCCTTTTTGTTATCAAAGGATTGGAGGACAGTGGTATTTAAATTAAAATTCTTAAATGCTTAAAATTCTATTCATTGCCTCCGATAAGTTTTTATCATCACTACGATTTTCACTGACTAGATCATAGTAGAAACGCCCCATGTTTTTTGTTAAGAATATGGTTGCATCTATTTATTTGCTATCAAAGATAGGTGCGGTTTACAGGGGATTTGTCTCTTCTACATACACCTTCATACTGCCTTCACATGCAGTTCTGTACTCATCAGTTACACAAGCTTGGCTCTGATTTAATGAGCTTAGTCTCAGCTGATGAATGAATATATAGAAGGCCAGACAAATCATGAAACAGTTGTAAAGGTGGCAAATGCCTTGATTAGCAGTCTTCTGGATTACTGTAACTCACTGCTTAACAACACCAAAAAGGCATATACTGGCAGACTACAGAGAGTTCAACATGCCTTATGTCGCACAGTGTGCAAACAAAATAAATATTGTCCTGTCACACCCTTCCTGCATAAACTAAAGTACACAGGCTCCTCATTCATTACCGTATATTGTTCAAATACAATATCCTTACTTATAAAGCAATACATTTCAGCCAGCCTCCATATCTTTCCTCTCTGATTAGGTGGAGTGATCTCACATGGGGCAATCGCCTATCAATTCCTCAGCTAAACCAAATAAATGCTCAGGGTTGCGCAACTTCATAGTAGCTGTTCCCACAGAGTGGAACAAGCTTCCTCAAGTTATAAGAACCATATAAAGTTTTTCTGGTTTCAGAAAACAGTTGAAAACATATCTTTTCAGATTAATCTATCCTCCACCATAGCCTATCTCCCCTATCGGATGCTAACATGGAAATGGACTTCTTTTTGGAATTGGACTATTACATCAGTGCCTTAGAGGATGTTTACATCAATTTTGGTGCTTTATAGTTGTTTCTTACTTACTTACTTACCAGACATGTACTGTTCATGCAATAAATCAATGTCATCAGATGGTGAAATTGCAAATGGGATAGCAAGGAAGTAATTTCTGGTTATCAATATCCATTTTATAATACTGACAGATGGGTCAACTTTCCGATGATATAAAATTTAGATGAGAAAAATGGAGATGATAAAGTTAGGAGTTGAATAAAATTAATCATACATATATATATATGAACACTGTATTGCCTTACGCAGAAGAAAGAGTAGAGACGATAGTGTTGTCTCAAAAGCCCTGAAAGGACTTATTGGTTTGTCATGAACAAAATTTATATATTTTAAGTTAATATTTGGTTGCTTGCTATTAATTGCTACAAGGGATGCATCCTAAAAGTAATCAGTGAAAATCAACTTCAATTTCACATTCAAAAGAAACTTGTATTTATCCTTCATTTGTTAGTCATTCGCCATAAGCTTAAATGTTATTTGCATACACATGTAGACGTTTCCTTATTTCTAGTGTCACAATTTGTCTGTTTACACTGATAAATTTTGATTGTAGTAGGTACCCTGTTCTAGGAGCAATAATTTTGGATCCCTTTGGGGACACATTATTCTGAGCTTGTATGGTAATATATTGACTGAAAGATCTTCTGATTGTGACACTTGGGCATATACACAATTATTAAACATTTGTGGTGTACAGTAAATTGTGAAAATGATCATCGCCTACATAACTGGTATGAATACAATGCTGGCAAAACTCATAAATGAGTTATTTAACTCTTATTGTCTGGAACTTATTGGCGTTTATTTGGGGTTTTTAAATGGAGACAAGTTGAGACATTTTACTGTTCCTGGTGTAAAGCTTTACGAAAAGTCATAATTAGCAAGTACATGACTTTAAATATTAATGATTTTCTGTTTCAAAGTAAAGGTTGACTTACATTTTGTATGTATGAACTTATTGTTCAATGGTAATAATATATAGTCATGTAGATATGAACTCCAAATGCCCTCATTCAGGAAAGCTCTTAATATCATTGTTGATAAGTTGTAACATAGTTATTGCCGGAGGTCTAAAAGATCTGTTATACATGAAACATATAAAAGTGGTTTTAAAGTTTCTGAAATGAAGGCTATTCTCTGAGGTATATTTGTAAACTAAACTACACAAACTCTTTTGGGACCTCAATAAGAAAGCTATCATGTGTTAAGTAAGGTAGAACGTCTGATATATGCTGAGACATAGCACCATATATTTCTGCTTCCTTTGTTGGATTAAGTCTCATCACAGACTTCTGGTATGACGTGAAAATTCAGCCTCTAACATTACATCTGGTCCAGGAGCAATCGGACACACCAGTGACACTGAAGTGATAAATACTATAGCTGCCCAAAAGGTACAAAAGTGATGCCGAAGGGCACTATCACAGACAGATGGGACTGGTGAAGGCCAATTAAACTACCCATAATGCTAAATTAGGTGCAAAACGTGTAAAGTTTTGAGTAGAAAATAAAGAAAACAGTTATACAAAATCCATTTTGCATGAATAAATAACTCAAAAAAACTTTTAGCCCACGAATGTACTTAACAGAATTTGTTAATGCAAATATCAACGAAAAACTGGTATCTGTTAACACTAATTATCCATAGTAAGGAGGCTCTGTTGTATACAAAATATATCCAGCTCTGCACTTCCCCCATATAGCTTTCATTCAGCTTCCAGAGGATAATGAAGTTTATTAAGTTTATTCAGAATAAACATTACAATTTTATTGTTGACATTCTGGGATCACTAAAAGAGTCACTATATAGGATATACTTAATTATATTTTATATTTAATTATTGATTTCTACATTTAAAATCCTAGAAATTTATTTAAATGTAATACCTCAGAAATAAGACAACATAAAAACAAAATATTATCAACTACTATTCAGTGTTATCAATTGAAATGATATAGTTCTTCAACATTCATATGATCATCACCTAGCAGGAAATTTAAACTAAACCAGGATTGAGTACAAACTGTTGTGGTTTTGATGCATACATTATGGATTGAATGACTTATCATTATATGCATATTTTTTCTTTGGGTATGTTTAAATAACTTTAGAAAATTACTTTATGTTGTTCTGCAATTGCATATATAACAGACATATTTGACTTCCAAAACTTTCAGGATGTGCAACAAAAAGGGATGGGTGGAGAGAAAGTAAAAATCACTTTAGAACTCACATGTACACCCTTGAATACTTAAGATCAACACAAGGAAATATACGATGTGGACTGTGTGATTTGGTTGGTGCCACAGTGCAAAATAAAAACAATTGAAATAATCCAGTTTTATATTAAAGAAGAGGAAAACTTTTAATTTTAAGGCAGTGTAATGAAATAGTAACCATCTTGCAGACTCTATGAGCCGCTGTCACCTTAAGGTCATGCTTACCACGAATTCTGGTGTTTGGTAGTCTCTAACAGACACACAAATTTTAATATCACAAATTTTAACATTTCAAAAACCAAAACAACTACTCCCTGCTTATGCTCAGACTAGGAGAATAAAATGTATTTGGCTAAAATAATCAACTTTGTGTTAATTGTATTTCGACTGCTGATTTCAGAGTAGAGTCTGATCAAAGGCTATTTCATTTGAATATTTTAAAACCAATTCAATAACTACATAACATTTGTTGTTTTACCCTTGATTTTCACCATAATATAGCCTTGTCCTTCAGTCAATTAATCGAGTATTATCACCGACTTAGCAGAAGTTACTGGCACATTTGTGAGAGTTCCTTTTCCACTCTGCTTGGTTGCATGACTCATATCATGAAATAGTTTCTTGAATAATGTGATTTCCAAGGTTTTTGTTTGTCTTGTTTGGGCTGGTAATGTATAATAACAGAATACCAAATCTTGTACAGGTCCATTATGATGTGAAAAGACATGTCATGCCCCACTTGTGCCTCCACATTTATCCAAGATTGTTGTTTGGGGATGTGGCAGTCAACATGGGTTAGCCTAAAGATATCAATGGACTTGTCACCCCTTAATAAAGAGATTGGCTTAATTGCATAAGATATATAATAAAATGAACTCTTCCTGTAGTACTAAATGAGCAGAAAAGATAGTTCGAATGTAATAAGTGATTTTTATCTGACAAGGCCTAAATCTAAACATTTGACTTTTCGAAATGGTATCATCTACTATGTCAGAAATGAGATAATTTCTATGTTCACTTTAATCAAATTGTGGAAAGTAAAAGTATTCCATTGCATTACATTTCCGGTTGGTGATGATAACAATATTTGTTAAGCTACTTGTACAATGATAGTTATCTTAGCATTTTCAGACAGCTTTTGTAAAAGTATATCAGGTGGTATTACATTAACAGTAAAAATGCACATCAAATTAGTGGTGTTGCTATCATATGTGTAGATATTTCAACTTAGTCTTTTTCAGTTGGCAAGAATTTCAGAATTGATGTAAATGTCAATTTTATTGAGAAACCGATTTTTTTCAACATAGTTTTGTGATTAATAATAGCCAAACATTAAATTTATTAATATTTATATTGAATGCTGTATTTTTATGCAATTTATCCTTCTAAGATCTTACTACAATGCCTTTTGAAACATATTATTTACTTCAGAAAAATTTTAGATGTACAATGATACAATAGTGAGAAGTAAGATTTCCGTATTGATTGATATACAAGGCTAAACAGCAGTTTGATATGAATATTAAAAGTTTACACCCACACAACACACATATATATATATAGACAAATACTTCAACATACCATTTTTCTGTTGGGCCAGTTGGTTTTCAACTTCTGTTATCTTCTGCTGCAACTCATTCAAAATTTGTGTCAGATCTTCTATTTTAGTAAAAAATAGCAGTGTTCAATGATTATTTGAAAATTGCTGTATTTAATGTATTCTAAGGTCCATTATACTCTGTGGTAAAAATGACTTCCTTGTATATATTTGGCTTTAAAATAAAATAATAAAAAGTAAATTAAAAAAATATGCGAAATTTTACACTTTACTACTTCTTGGTGAGTAAAAGGTGAAGCACATCACAATATTACTCAGGTTCAAATTTTCCAAGTTTTATGATTTTAAGGCTGAAGTAATAGGACAACTGTGTGAATATGTGAATCATCATATATTTTTGTAACATTTTAGGTTCCAATTATTTTTTCGAAAATTCTTTCTTGTCTGTCATTGCTTCCAAATATTTTGTCATAGTTAGGTAACTTTATACATGTACTAAGTGTTAAAAAGAGATTTATCAGTTTGACATTTTACAGTGAGTGAAGATTAGAAGGCAATTAGTTTACTGCCCATTGAAAATTTACTATACTGAGTAACTATGCCAATTTATTAGCTGTTCATCACTATTTGTCTTCAAAAATGACTTTACCAAGGATGTAGTCTTACCATTTTTCTGATCAGAATAGCTAATTTTTTCCTGCATCTGATCCAGCCTTTCAGTAATATTTTCTGTCAAATATACACAATAAATAATTACATTTATTACTAGGTGTTCCAAGAAGCTGAAGCTTTTGCCTAGGCATCAGTTTGAACACACTCACTGCAACATATAGGATTTACCAATGAATACATGCTACCTTAATTTTTGTCAAGTAAGTGAAACACCATATTTGTCCTTTGGCCATTTAGAAAAAGTATTTTGCATCATTGTTTTTACTTTTAGTGAAACGTTTAGGAGCATCACTTGTGTAGTGTGTTTAAAATAAAGATGAGGAAGATTCGAGATTATATCACAAAGTTTTGTAGGTGATACTTTGCATGAATTTAGTGTCAATCTTGAAAACACATATTTTTATGGCACAGTACTTTTCCTGTTGCAACTCATTACTGATTGGGACGCTGTTCATGGGAATGCTAAGCGTTGTCCCTAGCTAAAGTGCTCAAATATCTATACTATTATGGATAATTTGTGCATATAAATGTTTTCTTCAGAGTAATATTACAATTATCGGATGATGTTATGTACCCCAGTAGAGTTGCAACGATATTGGGCTTAAAACTACGACAAAAAGTATGGTTTGTTTTGTTTTTGTGACCAGTAGAATATATAAAGATATTATGTGAGAATAGTTAAATAAATAGTTCCTGCCTCGCTACCTTGAAAATCCAGTTTCACTGCAAGAACTAGTAAACACAAAAAGATACAAACTGAAAATTCCAATCTTTACTTGTGATAAGGTTTTAGGAATGTTGGATAATGATTGGCCTTAAATTCTAACACGAGAACAAGATACAACTATATCCTTTTGCCCATTCATCTTCTGTATGAATTGGGGGTCATTAGACCAGAAGAATACATTGGGGCATTGTCTCTTCTACCTCAATACAAAATTCATATTTAGCCCATGAGGCACATTTTAAACATTTTTGATCACAGGTCCTAAGGCTTTTCAGGCTTGCCTGCTCTTACGATATACAAAGATGGATGCCTCTCAGTAAATTGAAACTCAACCCTAATAAAATCTGAATTTAATGTTTTAGTTCTAAGGCTCAACGTAAAAGTATTGCTCTGATTTTCCTGTCAATATTCATGATATGCTTGTTTGTCCTGCTGACATTGTCCAAAACCTAGTTGTGTGGTTCAATGCAGACTTTTCTTTCTTAGAACATGCACAGAAGACATATAAAGCCTGCTTCTGCCAACATGTGACCTTCATTGAATTAGACAGTATATTATTCAGGAAGTGGCCATCCTTGCTGCAATGTCTTGGTTAGTAATCATCTGGACTATTGAAACTCTCTGTTTAGAGGTTTGTCATGTTTGAATTAGCTCAAGCTGCAGAGTATTCAGAATTCTCTGGAATGTATTGTTCACAAATCATAGAAACTGTGCTCGTCTCACACAAATCTTAATGCAACTCCACTGGCTGCCTGTCCATTACCACTGCATGTTCATAACTACAATATTGTTTTACAAATTTCTACTCAGTGGTTCTCCAAGTTATTTTGGACAATCCTTGTCTTGTTTCTGAGCAGACGCTCCTACAGTACCAGGATTAGTCACCTTGACCGTCAGCACGTGACAGTTGCCCTTTCCACTCCTCAATCTACAACTTAGTCAAACACTTTAGCCAAAGTTTAGCCTTAGATGTTACTAAGATTTGTAATGATCTTCCTGACAATGTATGCAGTGCAAGATCTATTGTGTCCTTTAGGAAAAAGCACAAAACAAAACTGTTTGCAAAAACCTTACTAAAAAGGAATTCCTCTCACCCCTGTGTTTTCTCTGGTATGATCTGGCTATTCAATTTCACCTAATTAATGTTCAGTTGTCCCTAGGAGTCTGTAAATTGAAGGGAATTAAGTGCTTTAAAAGTTCACATTAGATTAGGTTCTTAAGTGGTGGAATACCACCCAAATGGCCATTCTGTGTACTTGCTATTGAACACTGTCCTGACAAGATAAGCAACCTCCTGGAAGGCAAGGTTATTAGCCACTCCCACCAACTTTTAAATGTTAAACAACAGTGGAACATGCATTTTAAAATCAGACCAGCTTTCTCAAGGTTTGTTAATCGAAAGTTGATTAGACATAGTGCATGGCTCTTCAGAATTGGCTCTACAGATATGAAAATGTAAGATTTGGACAGTATCTTCAGATGTATTGAAAATATCTATAATTGACAGCTTTACCTCCTCTGCCCAACAAAGTATACATAACAAGCCAAAAAGTCTTTCTGCCTGAATGTGCTAGCTGTAAAGCCATCAGAGACAGGGGTAGCACGCTATGATTTCTAGTATGAAAGTTTGGTACCAAATTCTGAGTCAGATACATCCCATACCTGGCCTCAAACTCAGACGTTGACCCATGCAAGCCCATTGCTGCCTACCTTTAGTAAAGAGATAGGTACTCATCAAGCTAGACCACAATTCATGAGAGTCAAGAGACAAAAAAAAAACTAAATAAATAAAAAGTGATCACTAGAAGTAGGAATCTCTCTAGAGCTCACACTTAAAAAGGGTTGATATTAACAGGACGATCAATAATCTCCTGGAAAGTATTCCATAAAATATTGACTACATGCAGAGGCAAAAACATCAAAGCCGTCAGAGACACGAGTAGTGACCTAAAGTGGTCACCCACCCCAATACTAATGTAGCCGATTGCCGCTTAACTTCTGTAAAAGACACACACTCATCATTTTACGCCACAGTTCATGAAAGTCTGTGTGATCACTACAAGTGAGAACCTCACTAGACCTGCAGCTTACATACATAACTTTTTATTAACAATAGCATGATGTAAAGGAGTGAGCAACTAATTTATGGTTGTCTTTTTAAGTGAAAGAAAGAATTGCAGAGCCTTAGAGCCAGACCACTAGAACCTCTGAACAAAAAGTGCTTTAATTTTTGCAATGTGAAAAATTGACACCATATACTTCACATCACCATACAAGACATGAATTAATAATTTGAGTATACAGCTTAGTTACTGGAATTTAAAAATTATTGTCTCATATATATGACTTTAATACCTTGAAATTATGAGTTATTAACTGGAATATATGACATATTAACCATGTCAACCTAAATGTATGAGTCAGCAAACTTTAATATATAAATAAAAATTCATAACTGGTATATACCAGTTAGCTAACTGGAATAATTAAGTGAATACTTACATATTATGTTTGAGTTACTAACTTGTATAATTTGGTTATCAACTTATATATTCATATTTGTAGGGTTTTTTTGACAACATTGACAACAGTAGAATGGGAAACCTTTTATTGTGAATAATGTAAAGGTCACACAACAAAGGCAAACTTAGTCATCATTTCCATGGTCCTGACATAAGAGCCTGTGTGTCCAAATCTTGACATGTGTCTTGTGGGATCAACTACTAAGACAAAGAATTGCCTGGAATAGTTCACACTTTTAAAACAATTATGGGGCAAATCAGAAACATAGCATTTTTACTGTTCACATTTGACCTAAGTTAACAATACCTTCTGTCATGATAGATGTAAAATAATCTTTATTTTCAAATAAATAAATAAATAGAGGCAATAAACACATTACTTTAGGTTAAGATTATTATAACTTGTAAAATTATTTCACTATACTACATTCACATTGTTGATGCTGGTAACCCTAATTATAATTGCAGCTATATGAACAATGATTATGAAAAGTTTATTCATATAGCTGAATTATAACAAGCATAGAAATTATTTGAACATAGCATTATTAATTAAAATACAATCTTTATTTCAGCATTTGCAACACTAAACAAATGTGTCATATTTTTATGTATGAATCTTATATAGCATGGTTTTTTGAAGCATGACAGCAGTTAGATTATATCAATGACGCTTAATTTAGCTTTCACATGTATGCATAATCAATCTCATCGAAAATGAGTGGCATGACTAGCAGTATTGATGTGAAAATAGCATATTTCATGATTAATCCCTAATGATTTGGTAAGCAATTTTTAAACATAATTTTAAAATTTTTGAATAACAAAATATTAAAAGTAAAAATTCATTGCTATAATTTTTATGCAACTTTATGCTATCACGTTTTGTAACACTGTTTTCTCAAATCTAGGGTGACTTTTAATAAAATTACTCAGGATAATAAGGATAATAATCATTCATCTAAGAAATGGGTTCAAAAGTTTGAAATACATTTGATTTCATCACTGAATGTGTAATTTATTAGCAACACTACACTAGTAAATAAAATTTATGTATCAACATACCATTTTCATTTTGAACCAGTTGATTTTCAACTTCTGTCATCTTGTTCTGCAATTCACCCGCTTGTTCTGTCAGTTTTTCTATAGTTTAATGAAAAAAACAGGACAGGATTCCTTGTTAATGTTGCAACAAGTGATATATTTTTATGTATGAATCTTACATCGCACGCTTTTTGTAGCATCATACTGGACCATGAAGCTTTAATCCACATTTATAATTTACTTTCGTTTTTTTTTTTCAAAAACATTATTATTATTATTTTTATTTTTTTTTTTTTTGGGGGGGGGGGGGGGGGGGGGGGCGGGGTCTGGCTCTATAAAATTTAAAGCTTGCAAATCTTTATGTTATTGAGTTAAAAAAACATGAATTTTATCACTTTGCTACTCCTTAGTGAGATGGCAGAAAATACATCAGTATATTTTTCTGCTTCAAATTTTATCTTTTCCATGATTTGAAGGCTTAAACCAGTTGCCAAGATTCAAACCCAAGACCCTTATTTAACAAAGGCAGTAAAAGATAAGGTTTGAGGATTTTATTTTACATGTTAGTACACATATATACAATATCTCAGAGGTTTTTAAAAACTTTTGTTAAAATGTTTCAGGTTTTTTAAAAACACCTTACCTCAATAGAGGTCAGACCCAACAAGGGTGAAATACAGTACAAAATATCACAGTTATAAATCACAATGTAAAGTACGTTAATATGTTAGTACATGGACAGGATATCTTCTGATCAAGGTCAGATAGTCTACAAAGGTCAAATCCGATGGTGTTACTCATGTCTAGTTGGTAGGGGGATACCAGGGTCAGCCTGGCCCTGCCTTGGTCCTTGTTTACGACATTGGTTCAGGACTGGTGCTTGCGCACACCAATGAAGGTCATATTCGATAGGGGGGGTCCCAGGTCAGCTGGGTCCTGCCTTATTCTCCCTGTTAAGCATAATTCACATCAATCCTAGTATAGGAGACCTCCCAAGAGTCAGGATAGCTACAAGGGGTCAAAATGATGCCTGTTCTTTGACCTAAGTCAAACCCGATTTCCAACTGACCTACATCAATCCGTGGAGACCTCCCGCTGAGTGGGTCAAGCTCAGGGGGGTCCAGGTCAGAAGGCAGAACAAAATATGTTCAGTATTCGTCAAAGTTTGTAGGGGGAACCCAGGTCAGCTGGGCTCTGCCTTGGTATGTTATCTTCCATCTTGTGTCAAACTCCCTAAAGTTGAAAGGTATGCTAGAATTCTATGATGACCTATCCGGGTCAAAGGTTAAACCAAGGTCATAAATGGTCTGTGCCAGAGGAGGGTGGAGGGTATCAAATTAATTTCTTGGCAGTTCTTGACAGTATGGCTGCCGAATTCAAAGTGACCCCTTATGCTAATGTGAGGCTAATTATATGCAACCTCAAAGCTGATTGGGTGAGGGCTTATTGATGAAAGTCGAATATTGATACCTAAAAGATTTAAGGTAGATGACAACTGCCATAGCAGGCTCTTAACAGAGCCGTGCTATACACAGTTGCCAAGATTCAAACCCAAGACCCTTATTTAACAAAGGCAGTAAAAGATAAGGTTTGAGGATTTTATTTTACATGTTAGTACACATATATACAATATCTCAGAGGTTTTTAAAAACTTTTGTTAAAATGTTTCAGGTTTTTTAAAAACACCAAACCCATCAAAAGCTGGAAGAAATGAGGGAAGAGAAGGTGGTAGGAATAATGGAAGGTGCAGCTGAAGCATTTTGGAGGTATGTCCATACCCCCGAACTCCGCCACAAACCGTGTGACATGATATTTTGAAGTGATACATTGTTGTCGAAGGCCAGGGTGGCCCCGGACCTTCGGAAGGTGTGGAAACCATGCCCTTGGGCAGGGATATGGAGTTTTGAAAGAATTTTCTTAAGTGCATCTCTGATGTGAGTATCAATGATTTGGTTGAATGGGGGGAAGCTATTGGCAAAGAGTGGGGCAGTGGGGGGAAGGGGTCTTGTTTTCAAAAGAGACCTGACAGCCCTGACTGGACACAGGTAGGGATTGCTGATGGTGGGGAGTTGTACCACGTGATGTGCCTTATGATCTTGCAATGTTTTGGTCCACTTAATAATTAAGTGGATGCCTGGGGGGGCAAAAATAACATCCTGCCTTAAGAAATGAATATCCTGGGAAAACAGCTTGGAGCTGTGAGGGGCAATGTTGGACATTCGCAAAAAACCATAAAAGGCAACTAGGAAAATAGCTCTGAATAGGAGAGGGTCATGGAGGGAATCACATAATACAGAAATTTTGTAAAGTGTGTGAAGGTCAAAAACACCCCTGGGGGTGGGTCTGAAAGTGGAATTAATAGACAGGGACCTATCTAGATATAGTGTAATGAGAAAGGGCAGAATGGTCAATGTGAAATTGGGTACACATAGTTTTCATGGAAGAGAGGTAATTTCGAATAACCTTGGGAGATAACGAATTTTGATGCAAATATTCTAGGAAGGCCAGTACATTGTGTGGGGTAAGGGACCTGGGTAGATCCATGAACACAATGAAAGCCAGGAAAGTTTTAAATTGTCTCTGGTGAGATGAAACTGTGGATGGTCTGTATGCTGTCTGGACTTTCTGCCATGCCCTGTCCACTAATAAGGCAGAAGCTGAGGAGGCACCTGAAATTATATATTAAAGTCGACTTTAAGATCGTCAATGCTAACTTTGTCCCAGATAAAGTTATTTTTTAGGTGTGAAAGTAAATGTACATTAGCAACCCTATTAGAGTATAGTCTAGATAGCAGATCCGCTATAACGTTCTTCTCCCCTTGGATATGCTCTACTGAGAGTTCAATATCATGAGCAGCTGTGAGCAGCCACAAGTTTCTTAAGCATGCTGCTAAATATTGATCTTTGGTCTTGCCTGAACCTACCACTTGGACAACTGCCATATTGTCGCAGTGAACTTTGACCTTGGAATGAGACCACCAGTGTTTCCATTTCCTGACTGCTACTAGCAAGTTCAGCATCTCAAGATGCACAATTTTGAGATCACAATGGATGAGAGGAATAATGGGGGTAGCATAAACTCTGTTGCACCAGATTCCTCCCAAACCAGTTAATGAAGCGTCTATATGGAGAGTGTGGTTGTACGGTATGACCGTTTTGTCTATGCATGAGATACCGTTAAAATGTACCAGGAAAGTAAGAAACCACGCCAGGTCTCTGAAAAATTCTGGGGTAAGGTTAATCCTATTTTTGTTGTAATTTTTCCTGAATAAGTCAAGCATACGATTGATAAAAACCCTAGCTGGGGCCACACATTTGTGGATGTAGACTAACTTACCCAAAAGTGATTGAAAAGATTTCTTGGAGGCAAATTTTTTATTTTTGAAATTGACACATTCTAAGTGTATCTCTTGAAGTTTAGCTTGGTCAATACTGAGAGTGTTGTTATTAAGGTCAACACAAATACCCAAGCAAGTGAGGACTTTACAGGGGGGTGGAGCTTTTCAGTACTAATAGGAAGGCCTAGTTCTTGCAATAGGGCCACAAGGTCTTCAAAAGCCCTAGTGGCAGCATCCTTGTGACCCACAATGATATAATCGTCGATGTACGCAAACAGCCTGTGATGACGCCTGGCCATGATGTACGTGACGGCGTCGGAGACCATCTGGAACGCCGAGCTCCCGTGGACCCAGCCGAACGCGACCCCTATATCAAGGAAGTACTGATTTTGCCATTTTATGCCAAATTTCAAGGCGTCGGCTGGGTCCACCCTCAAATTCCTAAATGCCCTGGCGACATCAACTTTTGCCAAGTAACCTTCAGTGCCCAATTTTTGACTTTCCTTAGCAATTTCCTCTACTGTAGGGAATCTAAGTTTGAAGTCACTGTGGTCAAAGTGTTGCCTATCAACTAAGTCATTCACTGAATTGCCTTTGGGGTAAGATAAGTTTAATATCACCCTACGCTTATCGCCATCTTTGGGGCATGTAAGGAGTGGGGAGCAGTGAAAATCTTCACAAGGGGGGACATCCATGGGACCTAACATGGCCCCCAATGAAATTTCTTTGTCTAAGTACATGGACACCTGTTCTGGAAAGGCCATGGCCGAAAAATGGTTAGAGATTTCCTTATTTTTCAGTGTATGTGGGTCTTTAATGGACAGGGGAAACCCAAACTTAAGGTACTGAATGAGTCGCTTATCAGGGTAATCCTTAAGGTGGTATTCCCAAGCTTCCAAGTTCAATCCAGACTTGATTGGTAGCCTAGCAGCCCTGTAGTTAGGTAAGCCTGTTCGCCTAATAGTTTCGGCCATTTTCAAGTACTGGTGGGTGCTCTTGACTTCTATGGGTTCCCTGTCTGGGCCTATAAATTCGTGCTTCTCACGAGATAGTGAAATATGGCCATGGGACTTATCAGGAAGGTATACATCTTGTATCGTGCCACCATCGGTGGTGTGATCGTACAAAACCAACCCTGGGTGACTATATGCACACTCCAAGATATTGTTTACTTTTAATGTGTTAGTATTGTTGCCAATTACTGCAGTTTTTTTCCTTTGGTTTGTTTTTACATCTACACTACTGTTATTAACTTCAACCATTTGATCTTGGTGATTAATAATGTTATCAATGATACAACCCATATATGTTTCATAAGGCATCTTAAAATAATGTTGCACCAAACAGTCTTTTTGGTAATTTTCAAACACAATTTTTGGGTTGTTTTCTTCCATTAAACTCTCAGCAACTTGCATAACTTCAAAATTACCATCAAATTGAAGGCTAAACCACTCAGAATATTGAATACTAAGGAGACCCTCAGGCACCCTGTCACAGATAGAAATAAAACTGTCACCTCCCACAGTGTGGAAGTTATAAAATTTAGTATCATGATCTTTAACTTGTAGATTGGGAATGTGAACAACACATGCTGAACTACCCGTGTCATGTTTCACAAAATGCCAATTAGTAAAATCAATCCTATATTGTTTAATATAAGTGTCAGAACGATTGGGTGTGGTGATAATATCATTGTCATGACAGATGACAGGGATAGCCCTCGGTCGCATTACTCTGGGACCTGCAACATTGCACCAAGTGCTGTTAGTATTGTTAGTATTACTATGGTTAGCTTCTGGGCGGGGAACAGCTCCTGATGAACTTTCCCCAACATAATTTTGTCCCTCTTTGTCCCCAATCGGGCACAAAATCTTTACCTGACAACCAGGTCCCCTGGTGTCCTCTGAGTTCATTTTTACTTTCTGGTGACACATACCATATTTCTCAGACACTGTCTGAGGTATATTATCAACATACTCATTTCTACAGTTTAAACTTACCTGAGAATAAAGTTTTTCAGGTGTAACATTAACACTTGTATTTACATGTACAGAATTTAAGTTACAAACACAGCTATTGTCTATATTACTATTTACAATTTTGTCTTTGTAAAGCTTCTTATGCTCCCACCCCCCTGTCCTGTATGTCAGATGGTGGTGTCCAAGTGGTAGTTGTATGTCCTAGCTATTAGTGGTAGCGTTCTGTGTATTAGTCGCTCTGCTTTTAAATGAACACCTAGACTCACGATGGTTGAGGTTTCTTCCCTGCTTACTGCAGAAACTGCACACGTGCGCGTAGTTACCGTGACTTCCTTCATGCGAACACGAGCCTTCATTGTAGAATCTACATGGCTTTTTCGACTGTGTGGGATTAACGTTCGTCATTGCCAGCTGGGATGCACTCAGTCTATTGAGAGACCACTGCGTTGTTTGCGACCAGTCCAGAGATCCTTCCTCCACCTCGTGCATCGACACTGCCCATGCGTTTCGTACTACGGGCCATGGCAACGAGGCGGCATCCCTGGTGGACATGATGACTTGTAGTAGTGCTTGTTTTGCGAGGTTTGGATCTTGGATATTATAAATGTTGGTCAGCTGACCTGAAACCCACTGAGGGAAAGAGAGGTTGTCGTAGGTGATCCGCTTCCTACCGTTGGAACCGTGGTAACCCTCATTGGGCCACCTCATTTGGGGGGGAACATTCACAATGTCGACGGTATTGTATCTGCCTGATTTTTTAGCTGATGTTCCCTTACCTTGCATTGCCTCCTGGCGACCACGTTGCTTGTATGCTGCGATGCTGTTGTTGACACTGTCTGTTACTGAAGGAATTCGCCTCATGACGTCGAGGTTAGGTATAATGGCGTCCCGCCTGCTCAAGTCTGTGTGTACTGGTTGGTGTGAAACTGCGAGTGTCTTCGGACCAGTCGCTTGACTGTCTATTGGGTGTTGTAACAGTTCTGATCCTCTTACTTCAGGATGGCCTAGCACGTTGGAGGTATGTGGCAGTGGAGTTGCGGAATGATGCGATTCATGTCTATGTGACCGGGGTAGTACTGGTGTTGAATTGAACGAGGATCTTTGTTCCATTCTGTCCATACGACTAGACAATAATTTGTTGGATTCATCTAGTTTTTGAAGTAGGGAGACGATTGCTTCATTGGACGTACTGTTTGTTCCCGGTATAGTGGCGGTACTTACAGCAACCCCTGCACGATCCTGTATGTACGATCCGTCAGCATCAGGTGAAGTTTTCCGTGCCTTCTTTGTAGAGATCCTTGCCCTGGCCGACGCGGTAGTTTTTTTCTTTATAGTAGTCGCAGGTGTTTTCCTGTTACCTGGCATTGTATTGTGTAGAAGAACGCGGCAAAGGAAACTGTTGTTCTAAGATCCTGTTTAAAATGTCCGACTAAAATATTTAAAGTTTCTTCTATCAAATTAATTTCTTGGCAGTTCTTGACAGTATGGCTGCCGAATTCAAAGTGACCCCTTATGCTAATGTGAGGCTAATTATATGCAACCTCAAAGCTGATTGGGTGAGGGCTTATTGATGAAAGTCGAATATTGATACCTAAAAGATTTAAGGTAGATGACAACTGCTATAGCAGGCTCTTAACAGAGCCGTGCTATACATAATAAAACTTCAATAACACGATTAACCTCAACTATTTCAGAAGTATTTTAGTTTCCTTTTCTGGTTAGAGAATTTATTTTATAATTATTTATTTTATAGACAACTTTATATTAAATAGTGAAAGAAGAGATGGGAAAGATTAGGGGTACCTTGAAGATGAACAGGGAATTGGTTTGTTTTACATTGTCAATTTACTGGTTTTTTTTATAATTTACGGACTTAAAATTGATTAAGGCCAGTAGATTATTTCATGCTACATATATTTTATGACTTTTTAGATGTATTACTGTTATTAAGACTAATGTGTTTGCGTACTTATTGAATTAAATGTGACAATGGCTTATATTTAATGGATTTGACTTTTAAAGAGAAGTTAACAAGGAACATAGTCTTACAAAAAGTGTTACCAGATTTGCTGATTATACCCTTTGTTTATCCATCCTTTCATTTATGTGTCCTGTTAAATATATATGCATAAACATCTTTGCAATACCACAACACTTCCTTTTGTTCTTTTAATCCTGGTACTTTATTTTGCCATATTTGCCTCTGCAAAGGTGTTTCTGTTTTTTACAGAGTGCTTATGATTGTTCATCTTCAAAATAACTGGAAATGTTATGGGCCAATTTTGACAGGAAAAAAATTAACACAGGCACAAGGCACAGATGATTTGATTTTGGTTATAATCTAGATTAGTTGTTGATCTACAGGTGATAGCTCTCAGGACAAAGGTTAAGCAGCCAAAATCAGACTGTTCCAATGGATTGATATGGCCTGCTGAGTTTTCAGGGAAATGCTTGGTAGAGCCCCGTGCCAGGCATTGTTAGGGTCCCTCTGTGTTGTTTTATTGCTCCAAACAGGGCGGTATATTGAGCATATTTCTTCAACATTTGTCCTTCCTTATCCTGGGTTGGGGTTCTTGAACTAGAATGCTGTTGTATAAGGGATAGGCGAACCATGCTGGTTTTCCTGCATGGACTGACTTGATTTGGACTCGAACCTACAATTCTGAGACACTTACTGCTATATTGCTATTGCTATATTGCTATATTGTCACTGTTATTATATCTTATTCCCCACATTTTATTTCTGAAATTTTAAACATTGTATAATTTTGTGCGAACATATAAATAAAAATTCCAATGGCATTTTACATTTGTCACATCCTGGCCTGGGCTGCTTAACCTTTGACCTGGGAGCTATGACCTGTAGATCACCGACTGGGTGCAGGAATTCTTAAAAGGGTTTTTGATCATTGCACTCATAAGCAATATTGAAGGGGCTAAAGCTTTGCGGTGGTATGCACTCTGTGAGCGACTTATCTTTTATTCAATATTATCATAATTCTGATATTTAATTTTGGTCTATGTTTTGATCAGACTGTCTCATTTCATTTTTCATCTGAATCAGTACTGCCAAATATTGATACACCAAGTACTGAGTATAACTTCATTCAGCAAATAATGAGATATGCTGGAATATTTATACAGAATTTGTTATTCCATATGGTTGTAAACAAACTTATTTGTTATAGTTTACATCTCTACCACTTTATGGAATGTGAATGTGTCAGTTGCATTGTTTTAGTCATACTCTCAAGGTGCATGAAATAATGAAATGAAACGGTAAGAAAAAGAAAGAAGCAACATATACTTTGTACGAAGATTCTTGACAATCAAGTTGCGAAACACACACAAAACCAAATATAATTGAAAGTTATTGAACCAAAAACTTTATCCTGGTAAATCCTCTCAATAACATTACATCTTTTATAATACTGTGATCTTTTACTAGATTGACTAAATTTTATTTCTACTTATGCTCGCACTTATTTTTAAGGTGTATATTGCAAATTATTGATAAAATGTCAAGGTAAGTCAAAATGTTAGGACTTTGTATGAACAACATATTCACAACATGTCCCATTTTTTGAAATAAAGATTTACAGCTAAACCACATAGCACATATATTTGTGCAGTTTGTTTTTCTTACAAAATCTCATCTGACCACAACTCTGTTTTAGCTTGAACTTTTTTGCGAGGAGAATTTAAGCAAATAAAAACTACTGAATTTTCAGTAATAGACATGTTAAATATGTGTTTTTGTATGCAGTATGTTATAGTGATAAAGTTAACTTGGACTATTTTCCTTGTTCTTGCTAAATTTAATCCCATCCAAACTACCACTCTACTATTCCTCTATTCCCTAAATGCCTATTGCTAGCCTTGTGATAAGGCTTTTTACCAAACGTATGATATTTTTGTTAATCATAAAGTGTAATACATGTAAGCTTTTATGAGCTTTTCTGGCCATTATGTACATGTCTCTTTTTTATTTAAGACATAAAATGTTGGGCCTTTGCTTCCAGGTCTAATATTACATAATTAATATTGATGAAGGTTTACACAGAATTGTCAGAATCTGTGCGAAAAGTGAATATTTGCTGAACATTGTAGGCTCATGGTAATTTTTTTCAGTAAGCAATAGGCTAGCTTTGTGAGTTCTGTGGTACAAATTAAACTTGTATAAATATATGCTCTATGTGTGTCTTTTTACAGGCTACTTCATATATTATATAGATTTGGGATACCTATTTTTCAAACAAAATGTAGCCATGCAGTGCAGTCAGAACATTTTTTGTAGTATAGGTTTGATGAAACTAGAGAGGTCTGTTGATATGCAGTCATAAAATGTATTTTATGTTTCTGAAGATGATGTGAATGCATTTGAACTAGGTTAGAGGTTTTACATAATACTTGTAGGTACTTGGCAGTCCAGTCATTAAAAAACTTCGTTTTGTTGTTGCTATTTCTCTTTTAAATATAAACAAATAATCCGTAAGCAAGAGCTTTACAGTGAACCACTCCTGTCAATCAAAAATGACATTTGACAGTACGGCTATGTAGGAGCCTACTATGGCAGTTTGTGGGTTACCTTAATTGCATTAATTTTGTTAGGTCCACCTGTATTGACCTCTATTTTTGATACCCAATCATTGGCCTTCATGCTTCATTAGGCCGCCCTTTGGCCAGTAACTCCTCACATTTGAATTTGAAGCCAAAGTGAATGGATCAAGATTTTTACATGATAATATATAGGGTTTTTAGTTTTTACGACTATTTTAGTTATAAGAATTTTAGTGGCGTTTTAGTGGTTTTAAAGTTGTTTTTATATATTACTGATGAATAAAATGTCATCTGTGAGCAAGAAAACTCCTGCAACCAATGTGAGGAAAAAGGTGACGGCGTCAGCAAGAGCAAAGACATCAGTACGAAAATCAAGGACAAAGCCTACGGCACACAATGGGTCATACCTACAACAAACTGTAAGTACAGAAGATATCAGCGTCAGGGACACCGTCGCTTCATCCTCTGCCCCTAAGGACACAAATGACGCCATTTTGACACTATTACAAGAAATGAGTAAAGCTAACAAAGACATTGTTCACCGCATAGATGCACTGGAGCGTCAACAAGCAGTCAACTCGACACCTCTGGTTGGAAAACAGCAACCAAGGGTTCACATTGATCCGAACCCAGCACCCACCATGGCCACATCACTAGCTCCTCAAAGATGTAGGTCCACGAACGAAAATCACACATTAGGGCAGAATCCAATGATAGGAAGGGCAGATCATATGGGGACTGATAGTGACCAGGAGATTCCCCATCCCTTGCTTCCAGATTCACTGAGGACAAGTGAACAGAATCCGCATCATGATTCGGTTGTACCCAGTTTGGAATCCTTGCGTCAGAATGCCACGTTATCACAAGCTGTGTCACGGATCATGGCGACATATGACGGCCACGCAAGAATGGAGGCATTTCAAGGTAAGGCGTCAGCAGTACGACGCTCAGGGCGTTACAATACAACTGATCTTGTCCAAGCTCCCCCAGAAACCAGGTGGGCAAATGAGGGATTCCATAGTGGGCAGGGAAAGAAAAGAGTAGTATATGATGACTTATCGCTAACACAGTGGGCGGTTGGGCAACTTTCAAATGTTTACCAAATGAAGGATGCTGTAGTTTCGAAGCAAGCTTTGCTGCAGGTCATATTGGCACTCAAAGATGCCACGTCCTTACCATGGCAAGCGGTCAAAAGTGCTTGGGCCACTTCCATGCATGAAATTGAAGATGGGTCTCTCACTTGGGCGGATGCGACTCAATGGTCACTGAATCGACTCAGTTCATCGCAGATTGCAATGGCCAATGCGAATATAACGTCGAATAACGTGTCACAACTTCACCAGAGGAAGACATGTAAATTTTTCAACGAGGGAGCTTGCTCCCATGACTCACATCATGGTAACTACAAACATTTTTGTGCTTTCTGTAGTCGACAAGGACGCTTTCTGGCTCACCCTGAGGTCAAATGTCATTTCAAGGTCAAATCACTGGAGAAGAATGATAAATAGGAATGGAAACGATCACCTGAGGACAGTTTGGATGTGACTGTTCAGTATGGGGGTCAGAAGGGGGGAAGTGTGAACAATGTTTCAGTAAACTGTAACGTTATAAATTTGTGTGATAACCAAAGTACTGAAGGTCAATTTACTTGTACATGGACAGATAGAAATGTCAATAGATCATATAATGTTTTGGCGTTTAATGATAATATTAAAGATCAATATTGTGATTGTGCTATGTCTGGTAGGGGGTGGTTTTGTTTATGTAAAGAGAAGGCTGCCAATGGGTGTATTCAGGACGAATATTTTGGTGGGGTATATGATCAGGTACAATGTGATTTCATTTCAATATTGGATAATGATGATATAGATGAATGTTGGCTAGTATACTTGCGAGGTTATAGTACTTTCAAAAACGGATTTTATTCATTATTTATGAGTAATATTGATGGCAGCATGTCTTTGCATACACACAGTGGCCCCTCTCCAGGTTATTTAACAGTGGTATTCTCGTGTATGTTGTGTGTAGTATTTAATAACTACATTAATGTTGAGAAGATCACGAATCAAGAAAAAGCACAGGCTAGAGTGGTCTTTGACAATTTTAAGAAAGATATTTCATATATTAATTGTGTTAACATGACGTATGATCAGTATATGGATCAAGTGATAACCAGTATCATATCACATCAAGACAAGATGATTAGTGGTATGGAGTCACAGGCTTCATTATCTGAACAATTCACATGTATGCATGATTCACAGTTAGATTATCGTGACGCTTTTGTCGACACCGTCGTTCCAGCTATGTCTGAGAATTTTGATTATTGTGCAACAGATAGGTATGAGGATATCGGAGATCCCATGTTCCCAAGAAAAACTAAGGGTTTTATTAGTCATATAGCTTCTGACTTTGAATTTATAGGCCCTGATAGGAATCCTGTTAGCATAACCACTGTTGAGCAATGTATCAGAATTGCTGAAGTCATAAGTTCAACTGGAGTACCCAATTATCGTGGAGCCAGGATACCTTTGGTCTCGGGTTTGAATATTGAAGCTTGGGAAACTTACCTAAGGGATTACCCAGACCCCCTTCTAATTGAGTATCTTAAATTTGGTTTTCCTATGTCTATATTAGACAATGATGCCCTTAATATAACTACTGTAGTGAATCATCAATCAGCGATTCAATTCACTCAAGAGGTAGATGAATACTTTAGGAAAGAGCTTGATCAAGGGGCTATTCTAGGCCCTGTTACTGAAGTTGGGTCGGACATGTTCCATTGCTCCCCCCTTCTGACCAGACCCAAAGATGGTACCAAAAGAAGGGTCATTGTGAACCTTTCTCACCCCGATGGGGGATCTGTCAACGATTTTGTTGACAAGTTCAGATTTGATCGCAGACCCTTCACACTCAAACTCATCTCTATAGATGACATTGTTAAAGAAATTTTGGCTTTACATGGCCCCATGATATTCAAAATTGATGTCGCTAGGGCATTTCGAAACTTAAGAGTTGATCCTGTAGATGTTTTGAAGTTAGGAATGAGTTGGGGTGGCCAGTATTATCTAAGTTCAGCAGTTGTTTTTGGCTGGAAACATGGCACAGCTAGTTTTCAATTAGTAGCCGATGCAATATCACATATTATGGCCCAAGAGGGCTGCAAAGTCCTGGCCTACGTGGACGATTTTTTGGTAGTAGCCGAGCGCCACATGGCTCTGAAATTCTACAACAAATTATCTAACCTATTTGCTGAGCTGGGATTACCAATGAATTTGGACAAGAAAACTCCTCCAACTAAATCTTTAACTTGCTTAGGGATCTCCATTGATATAGAAGCTAATACCTTGAGTATTGATAATGCAAAACTTGTAACTATTTTTGAGGAGTGTATACGTGTTTCTGGCAAGAAATATCTTACAAAGAAATCTTTTCAATCTTTGCTAGGTAAGCTTATATATATTCATAAATGTGTGGCACCAGCAAGAATTTTCATTAATCGTATGTTGGCTTTGTTTAGGGAAAATGTTCATAAAAAGCGTATCAAATTAACCCAAGAATTTTTTCAGGATTTGTTATGGTTCCAAAAATTTCTGCCCAATTTCAACGGTATCACATATTTAGTTAAAACCGAGGTATTAGGAGAAAACTATGTATACTTAGATGCATCCTTGACTGGCTTAGGGGCAATATGGAATAACAGAGTCTATAGTACAGCCATATTTTCTATACCAGGGTTTCAGCTTAAGATTGTCCATTTGGAGATGCTGAATATTGTTCTGGCTTTGCGAACCTGGGGTCCCTACTGGCAACATCACAGAATAAAAATTTTTTGTGATAATCTAGCAGTCGTTCAGGTGGTCAAATCTTCCAAAACTAAAGATAAATTTTTAGCAGCTTGCATCCGCAATATTTGGTTGGTTTCGGCCTCAAATGACATTGAGATTATTATTGAACATATTGAAGGCAAAAAGAATATCATAGCAGACCTTCTATCAAGGATACATTCACCGGCAGGGGTGAATAATACCCTTCTCACTCTATTGAAACAAAAGTATATCTGGGACAAAGTAGATATTACTAAATTTGACCTTAATCTGACCTTGTAATTTCAGGTGGAACTTCATCTTCTTCACCCCTTTTGCAGTCAGCGTGGACAAGGATTTCTGCTGCTTTTCGACCTTCAACCAACAGAGCTCATCAGCTACACTTCAAAACTTTCTTAGCATTCGTGCTTTTCATGAAATTACCAGTAAACTTTTCCCTTCATAACATCTTGGCATTCCTTGAATACCTGTATCAGAATTGCATATCCCCACAGGTTATAAAGAACTATGTTTCTTCTTTAAATTCTATGGCTAGAATTTATAACATCCCAGCTGAGGATCTATCACATGTCGCAGTGTCCCATTATCTTAGAAGTATTTCCATCAATTCAACCTTTAGACCTACACCTAGGGGAATCTTTGACATCCGAACAATGTATCACATTTCAAAAGCATGTGATAACCTGTCAGATCCACCATTATTCAGAGCTATTTTTCTTACAGCATTTTATGCATTTTTGCGTATGTCAAATATAGCCCCTCATAGTTCAAAAGCTTTTGAGCCCACCAAACATTTTTTAAGGCAGGATCTGATTTTTCACAACCCTGGAGCTCACCTATTGGTGAAATGGACCAAGACTTTACAGGATAATCGATCTCATCATTGGGTACAACTTCCTAAATTAGAAAATATGTATTTGTGTCCGGTCAAAGCCCTGGCAGCCCTGCTTTCCTCCAGGAATCTACCTCCAACTGCCCCTTTATTTGCTAATAATTTTTCTCCATTCACACAAGTTATCGATACACATGTCAGAGATGCACTGAGGAAGGTCTTGACACTTCTTGCCATCCCATCCAATGGTCATGGCTTTCATACCTTCAGAAGATCTGGCGCTACCTTTGCATTTCATCACAATGCATCGTTACAGGATATTATGGCTCATGGCCTGTGGCGGAGTTCGGCTGTATGGCTGTACCTGCAGAATTCTCCTCAGTCTCTTTCTTCCATTCCCCTGACCTTTACCTCATCTGTCCCTGCTTATTTTTAGTTTGGGTTTGGGTCAATATTTTAAAATTCATGCTTACTTTTAAAATCTTATGTCTTTTAATACTAACATGTAAATAAAATGCTTCAATCCATCATGCATCTTTATACCTAACCATGCATCTGAACATATGACCTTGGACTTGACCTTCACACAAACTGTTGACAGTACGTCTATGTAGGAGCCTACTATGGCAGTTTGTGGGTTACCTTAATTGCATTAATTTTGTTAGGTCCACCTGTATTGACCTCTATTTTTGATACCCAATCATTGGCCTTCATGCTTCATTAGGCCGCCCTTTGGCCAGTAACTCCTCACATTTGAATTTGAAGCCAAAGTGAATGGATCAAGATTTTTACCCACCAACCCACCACTAGCACAGAAGCACACCCCTGTGTCAGGTATCCCTACTGGGGCAGGGAGTATGTAGGGATCCAATCTCAGATTGGCTTTGACATCTGGCCATTCGGACCTGTACTGATCACACAGGCTTTGATCTGGCTGACCAGATTATCTGATCACTTTCCACCCTTGGCTGGGACCCCTTTGACTTAGTCTCACCAAAGGGAGGTCTCCACTGGGATAGATGTAGGCCCTGGGTGTATTGGGACTTATCTTTCGTATGCTAAGAATTTTCTAGATCTTAGAGAATTTTGGCTTTGAGGATCCCTTAGGTATCTAAGGGAATACTCCTATTTTGAGGCTAGTTACAGACCTTTTTGGTTTGCACAGCTTTCGAGTTTCGGATGAAACATAATAAGGCGAACCAGGCTGACCCTGTGTTTCCCCTATCAATTATGTCAACATATAAATATGACTGTGTCTTGACCTTAATGGTTATGAATATTAATAATGGTGAGAATACATCAATGTACATAGCTAACATGACCAGTATGGTAGTCATTGTGTGTCGTGACCTTATCCAGGTATACCCGTGTGGGTCAATATTTTAAAATTCATGCTTACTTTTAAAATCTTATGTCTTTTAATACTAACATGTAAATAAAATGCTTCAATCCATCATGCATCTTTATACCTAACCATGCATCTGAACATATGACCTTGGACTTGACCTTCACACAAACTGCGTTGCTTCAAGTGAAACATAGCATTCGTTGTTTATATGTTAACAAAATTTTTTCTCCAAACTTTTCACTCGTGTGACTATTATATAGACTTACAAATGCAGGGAAAATAGAATAAGAGCACATTTAAAATCTGAAAATACATCTTTAAACTTAGGTGATGGTGACAATATTACCATTTTATCACAAGGTAATACTTTTGTAATATGAATAACACCTGACTGACATTCATCTATGGCAAGTTTACCAGCTTACTGAACATAACTGATTTCATTGACACAACCATAATGTATAATCTCGAGTCCTCGGAGTGTGCATACTTATGGCAAGGCACATGTTAATAAGTAAATGGGAACATCTGGATTATTTTGTTTGTATCCAGATAGTGATCCAGATCACTCTCTAAATATAATGGTTTCCGGGAAGATCCAACCAGGATTACTTGTGTAATCCTGCTAACAAACAGACAAAGGGCAAACGGTCATGAAATTGCTACCTCCTTTGCAGAGGCAAATCACTGAATTTCAAATAGAGTTGTAGGTCAACAGGTATATGGCATGGTAGAGTGTATTGTATTTGTAGATTATAGTAATAATAGGGGGCCACGGTGGCAGAGTGGTAACACTCTCACCTCCAACCTCTGAGGGCGGGATTTGATCCCCACATGACCTCAAGTGGAAAAGCTGGTAGTTGCTTGCCGTTGTTTGGCAGTTTACAGTACAGAACCCTAACGAACTGTATGTACTGGTTTCCTCTGCCCTTCCAACTACCCGTCGTGATATGACCCTGTACAGTGTTGAAAGTGACACAAAACCCCAAATAGATAAATATAGTAATAATAAAAATACAATAGTTGGTTTTGGCTTGTGAGATATTTTTGTTAATACCTTTAAACTTCAGGAAATTTTTTACACGATTATGTGCTGGTACTGCTCATTTTTTAGATGTTATACAAACCCAGTCTAAAATCATTTTCCCATTGTTAAATTTATCAAATAAAATTAAGAAATATATTGCATGTGTGATTACCAAAAAGTGTGATCCATGGTTATAAAATAGATATTACAAATCAATAAGTAATTGTTATCAACAGGATAGCACTATTCTTTAGCATCTATTTTTGTAATAATGCAGTTTTAGCAACACCTATTAAGCCTTACACAATGTAAGATATTGCTCTTTGTGGATCAAGGGTTAAAATCTGTTTACCTAGTATAAGACTGTAAAGTAGAGTCATTGGGTAAAACATGTGGGTTTGTACAGGGCCATAACCAATACTTTTGGAGTAAAACCTGTTGCTCATGCTGTTATTTTGAGGAATGGTTATCAACTTGCAACTGCCTGGTGAGATATCGACACTGTGCAATGATGCATATTTAGAAACATTAATGCCGGAGATATTGGCTAGAATATTGAAGGATATTTTTTTTTAATTAGATTTGTCTCACAGGTTGTTAGAATGCAATAGTTAGATTTAATATTTACTTATATTGTGCTCTTATGTAAATAATCAGGTGATAATCTGAAGGCGATTAAGTTGTTTTAATGTTGATTTCCATTGCAGCTGGTAAAATTGTGTAGTTTATGTTTCACAATTATTCTTATTCAACTTGCTATTGACCTTTTATATATGTGGATTTTCTGGTAAGTAAAGTGTTTTGACACTGTGAAATTTATTTGACTTTTGGGCTATATATAGCTCTGCAAGCAACACATGCATGTCATGTTATTATCTCTTCAATGAAATTGTTTAAATTACAATTTTTTTTCAACCTTAAATAATGAATGCTTAGTAGTTTACTCACCATGAAGTATTTAATTATTAGTTACTTTAGTTTACTATCAGTTACAACAACTTTTTCATATTGCATTTATTTAAAAGTAGTCCAGTCCAAAGTGTGTTCTGTTTGAATTACTTAATTTATGTTGTAATAAAGCTATGCTTGTGAGAAATATCACAATACTATAAATAGGTACAAATTGAAAGTAAATCAACCCTAGCATTTTACAGAAATAAGTTTTACTTAGTTACAAGTTTAATATTCATCGTTTAATGGGTACTGATTAAAAGTATAAATTATGTTATCACCCTTATGAAATCTCCCCGAAAGACTAATTAATGATATTATAGTGAGAGAAACTTATGACTTACATTTTCACAGTTCCTATTTTCATACCAAAATCAAAGTTTATGAATAGATGTAAAAACATTCAAATACAAACAAATACCTGATTATAACAACTGACAACAATACCATTTTAAAAGAAATTAAAAGTATACATACCTGTTAGGACATCTAACTTCTCCAACTTTGCAATTTGCAAATCTTTGCAACCAATTGTACTGCACTGGCGTGTGAGATCCCTTGTGGTCAGTTGTGCCTCTGTGGGAAACCATTCCTTAACACAAATGAAGATAATGACAAAAGCTAATTCTTTCAACATTTTGAACCCTTATTATTTTTGATTACTTTCGTCTAGCAAGTTAACTCAGCTGGGACTAAATTGACAATGAATGCTTGCAGACAGGAGTCATACAGATATGTAATGCGGTGTTTTCATCAAAAGAAAAAGTGAAATTGGATACTGTTTTTAGAGATATTACATAAGCAGAAATTAGTTTGCTTTCATTTTCTTTTTAAGCTAGGGTTAACATTTGAATTCCATAAATGTGAAACCAAAATGAACTCACAGTCGAAGTGTTTCTCCTTTAGTTTTCATTGTTTTCATTAATGAATGGCATTGCCAGGCCTGGGGTATTTGAATACTATTCCAATAAAATTTGCTCACACAAATATTGAAGCAGTAAGTTAAACCAGGAATTCATGTCTGGCCAACAAAAAGCACTTGCAAAATCTACTTTATAAGTGGGTGTTCTTTATAGCAGAATAACGTTATAAGAACATGCAGAAATAGCCACAAATTATGTGATCATTTAACTTATGTTTAATACAGAATATCAAAATCAGTGGCATGAAGTTTTTCATTATATTTAGTGAGGTTAGTATGACTCATCCAGAAAAAAAGCTAAAGTAAGGTGAAAACTAGCGAACTAATCTGCAAGTAGTTAGGAAACTAAATAAAATCTGTTTTTTGGAGATATTACCGCGACTACAGGTCACGAAATGCCAGTCTCTTTGATTGTTTCAATTGCTATGCTTATAGCTTTAGTTAGGTTTGGTTGGTTGTTACAAGCTTTACTTGGTGGGTCGCCTAGATATCAAAAAAGCTTGATATTTTACCTATTCACCTCTTCATCTTGACCCTCACTCCACTCCTCAAGAAAACTGGCTTGTCCTTATCTTTGAGTTTTACCCTAGACATTTTCAGTCTGTTCGCTTAATATAACTTTCTTACAGGGAAAACCTTGGCAGATTATCCCATTGAGGTACCATGACAAACACTAGAGCAATACTGATCATTCATGAAAGGAAACCAGCCTGTTATAATCAACCAAGACCAGACTTGGTGTCTTCACATCAACTGGGGAAATGTGCCAGTCTCTGTCTCTAGAGTTGGTTTCTTTGCAGCAGGAAAAAAATAACATCTGACAAAGATTTGCAAGGAGAAACAAACTCTCTGTCCAGACCTGCAAGACATGGCTTGAGTACCATAAGATACACCATGGCAAGCTCAAAAAGATCAAGTCTGGTCAGGCCCTGAAGGAATTGACTGACAGAAAGCACTTGATACAGGACAAGTTTCAGTTTCTCAAGTCATGCATCGGAAGGAAGGGCATTAGCAAGTCTTTAGGTCTAGGTCTCCACACAGCAGATTTAGTGCCAAAGCAGGCTCCACACAAAACTTATCCAGAGGCTCCAGACACAGGCAGCATGGAGACCAGCATTCACTTTAACACACACCAACCATCCATTGCCAGCACTGACAGTACCAGTATATGTCCCAGCCATTATCAGTAGACCTGGTCTTACATCAGTTTTGCAAGTAAAGTCAATGTTAACTTATTTTGGGAGCCTAGAAAGAAGACCAATAGAACAGTATTCTGTAAATATCTGGCCACAGAGGGAGAGCTCATGGAAGAACTATTTTATTAAACTTCTAAGTGGGATACTCAGCAAGGCAGAGTGAAGGACCCGCAACCCATAGCAGAGAACATTCTCAAGACCAACTAGTAACACTTCAGCTATGTGCCACACACTCTAT
The DNA here is from genome assembly GCA_964017235.1 of Sabellastarte sp. h YS-2021. Lineage (NCBI taxonomy): Eukaryota > Metazoa > Annelida > Polychaeta > Sabellida > Sabellidae > Sabellastarte > Sabellastarte sp. h YS-2021. Next base: position 2,686,373 of record OZ024939.1, on the reverse strand, counting down.
TTACCTAGACACAGCAGCCCGCAGCCATTCCAAGGAATTCATACTGATCATCACTGAAGAACAGATAATACAAACATCACAAACAAGCCAGATTTTCTATCTGTAAGCAGCCCAACTGCAAGGAAAAACAGGACACTTGCATTTCGTAATCAGTTCAACAAAACGTTCAACACACTGACTGTCTCCTCTGCTATGAGAGATGAAGTAGTACCTAACATATCAGGTCAATCAAGGCCCTTTATAAACTTTCAGTCATACATCTGCTTTCAGCAGAGAGACACATCACAACTATAAACACCAGCTAACCAGAAGCAGCACATCACCTCTTCTTTCACCAACCAGCTGCAAGAGTCACCACAGTAGTCTGTACAACCCAAACAGCAGCAGCAGTAGACCTTCACTGCCAGTACCAATCCATCTATTTTAGGACTACTAGTCCTTCTCAGGACTACTGCTTATTAAAAGTTTCTTCCTAGGAAAACCCAAATATTCCCAAGAGAAAATACAAGCAGTATGTTAAAAAACAAACAAAAATCATGACACCATACAATACCAAGCATATCCCCGACAGTAAGTAACTGAGCAAATCACTCATCAACTGATTGAGTGAGCTTTATTTTCTATAAATTTTATTTGAATTTTTAAAGTGTTTGTTATTTTTTATCTTATTTAGATGATAGTTTAAAAACGCTAGGTTAACATTTTGAAATTTTGAACTTTTGAACAATTTGCCTGAAACTTGGTAGAAGTTTGTTGGAAATGTATTAGAATTTTGTTGGAAATTGGTGCAACACTAGTTTTATATAGAGTTCTTGGAAGAACAGAATAATCCTTTGAAAGACTGATAAATGTCAGGTACTTCTGCTCCCTGGGTAGGTTCTCGTGTCATATCTTCAGATCCTCTCCTCCTGCCGAGCAAATGCACCAACATGGTTGACAAAATCCTTAAGAAGATCTCTCTGTTGCTTTGCTGCCCTTGAGTGGTTCCTGCAATTTTCATCTGCCCCACATAATTAGTTCATTTACACGTAGCGGGTCATGCTTTGGCTTCTTGGGATGGGATCCTTGTAACAGATGTTCAAAATGTATTTTCCACCACCCTCCTACCTCTGGAGATCCTTTATTTGCTATTCTTTGTTCTCTACTCGGTTGTCATCTACTGAATGGGTTTTAAGGAAGAAAATGGATATTTGTCTGTTGAATTTTAATTTTATAAATCTATAGACCGTGTTTAATTCAGCCTGTTTGATTTTAAGATAAGAGATTCATGGTATGTATTAGATTATAAAAATAAAGAGGATCAAAATAAATGCTAATATGAAAGAAACTATGTTATTATCTCCCGCTGGCCCACTGGGCAGGAGATCATATAACGAATTCCGTGCGTGTGTGCGGGGGTGCTTGCGTGTGTGTGTCACGTTTTTAAAAAGATTGGTTGTTTCTCCTTGGCCTTTTCAATGTTTTATGACCTTATTGCTTATGTCTTTTCATATGATGCTGTTTTTTCAGACCTAGGTCCATAGCTAAGTGAATAATAGTAATAGTGGCTACTTTGAGTAAAGTGCTCATAACTCCAAAACTACTGCATTGAGAGCATTTTTGTAAAATACATTGTTCAGCTACTTTCTCTATACCCTCAAGATGGTACCATTTTTAGGGGTCTATCTCGATAGCTAAGTGAGTAATAGCTATTTTCTGTTTTTAACAATGACCAAAATGAGTAAGTTGCTTTTATCTTTGTAACTGTTACTTACAATTTTGGTCTCAAGTATGTTGTTGAACAACTCCTTCATGTATTATATCATGGTGAGGTTTCCAACGTGTAGCACCACAGATAGCTGAGTAATAGCTACACTAAGTTTGACCATTGTGCAAGTCACTTATAACTCAAAAACTATTGAATATAGAGGAATTGTGTCAAATATGTTGTTCACCTACTTTTGGATGTACTGTGTTGAGGTGAATTTTCAGAGCTGTAAGTCCATAGCTAACTGAGTAATAGCTAATTTGAAATTTCTTAATTTCAACATTGAGTAAATCACATAGAACTCCAAAACTAAAACTTTTGCCCGGGAAATTATAAAACATCGATATTTAACACATATATATATGCCCTCTATAAGCATGTAGACATTTGACCTTGAAGCTCTTCGTTCAAGTTCATCCACAGATTGCCAAAGTACCCTACTTAGCTGATTTTGGCCAAACTTAAAAGTGCCTATATCTCGCTTATTATTGGTCCTAGATTTTTGGGGTGTGAAACCAACCTATAGGAAATCATGTTCTGCGAATCTTTAGATGTAGCAAGATTTGACCTTGAGCCCCTTGTTCAATGTCAAACGAGGATAGCCAAACTTAAAAAGCGCTTATATCTTGTTTATTATTGGTCCTAGAGGTTTGGAATGTGTAACCAACCTATAGGAATTCATGTGCTGGGAATCTTTTGCTGTGAGTCAGATTTAACCTTGTACCCCTCGTTCAAGGTCAAACTGCTGTGGCCAAACTTAAAAGTGTCCATATCTCACTTATTATTGGCCCTAGAGGTTTGGGATGTGAAAACAACCTATAGGAAAAAATGTGCTGGGAATCTTTTGATGTGGTCAGATTTGACCTTGGGCCCCTCATTCAAGGTCAAATGACGATGCCCAAACTTAAAAGTGCCTATATCTCGCTTATTATTGGTCTTACTATTGGTCAAACGAGGATGGCCAAGTTTAAAAGTGCCTATATCTAGCTTGTTATTGCTTCCAGAGGTTTCAGATATAAAACTCACTTTAAACAGCACATTTTTGCACCCCGGCGGGAGATAATACCACTGTAGTGGTCTTGTTATTATTTTAAAATTGTCATGCAAGTCACAAATATTGCATGATTCTGTAAACTTAAGCACTTGAACATGCAAGACTTTAACATAAGACTCATTCAATTTTAAACAAGTTCTTGGCTCAAGTTGAAAATCAGTTAATATAGATATGCATTAAAACCAACAATATCAATAAATCAAAACCAAAAGTATGCTTGTGTAAATATATTCAAAAAGAAAAGGCATTCACATCTGACATTGTTCTGATAAACCATTTTAATATTTAAAGAAACTTTATTCAAAAGCACACAAATAATCTAATCTAATAATCTCACACAAAAAACTGAAATCTCAAATGTATTATTGTGCCTCATACTTCAGCTGAATTGACTTTAATTATAGAAGCTCTGAGGTGCCAAAATATATTTTTCAAAGTAAAATTTTGATTTATCAAGTCATATATGCCAAATATTACATTGCATGTTGGACTTGGTTGTTAATTGTGCTTTATTCAAATTAAGAAATTATATGCATTATTTTATGTATGTTTTTACAACTGAGTAGCTAAATTAATAAATTGCATATTTAGCTACCTTTGCAGATTATATGTATAACTTAGTAAGTCAAATAGATGGTGTTATGGGTAACAACTGATTAAGTTGTACATACGGCTTAGTCTCTCATGTATACAGTTTTACAAGTCATATATTCTACTCAACATTGTTTTTATTATCATGTGCACATATATTAATGTGTAGTTCAAACGAAACCCAGTTTTTTACTACAAAATGTATACTTTTATTTCTTAAATTAAACACTTTTAACCATATTTAAATTTGCAGGTGTGTTATGTGGGTGTTCCACCACACGACTAAGGCTCCAGGTTAAATTGATTCTTTTTTCCCGCCATAAACAAAATGTCCAGTCCCAGGCTTCCTCAGGCCTCCTCAGACCAAATTTACACAGTCCTATGTTGTCCCCGGCTGCCTGCAACCCTTAGTCCCAGGCCTCCTGGGACCCTTAGTCCCATTGCAAAACAAGTCGGCCGCATTGGTCTGGGGAAGACTGATGAGTTCTCAGGGCGTCTGAGAAAACCAGGACTTAATCGGGGGTTAGTTGGGGCTTAGTCCCAGGAGGCCTGAGGCGTCCTTGGACCCAGTCGGTATGTGTACAATAAAATCTTGCTTCAAATCGACCAGAAAACTAGTCTTAGTCCCAGAAAAGTTGGGGACTGTCTGGGGCCACCTGGGGCCTCCTGAGGCTTCCTGAGACTGATCTGTACTTTTATTCATTGACTGTCCATGATTAAGGGTCCCAGACAGGATCGGGCCTTAGTCCTTTGGTCGAATAGGGGCATAAGGGAATATAAATCATTGAAAGCAAGTAAAAGCAAAGACTTGTGGTATTGTATGTAAAGAGTGTGAATCCAAAATGAAACTGAAAAGGATATTTTATCAAGGAAAGTCCCATGCAAATATGAAACTTACTTAGTCCCAAAAATGTGATATAAAGTCACCATTACAAGTTAAAAGGTCTACCTAGTAGTAAGTTAAAAGCGAATTTACATGCGAGTTAGTATAAGTCAGATATTTTTAATTACAAATTTGATCAACAACTTATTAAGTTTTATATACCAGACACTGAGTCATCCATAAAACTTACTCAGTTTATTGATGAATATAAGCATCCAATCTAACATGGTATATTTAACATCTAATCGGCCATTTGTTTGACTGCAGAAGAAATAAATTGTGACAGCTTGGAGCTTCCATGATTAAAGTCAATATTTTGTCCTGGTATTTGTTAAGAGGTTGAGAATAGAGAAGCTTCACAAGGAAGTGTGTGTGTGGCCACTTGAGCGAAGTTCATCAGTTCTGTGAAGAAAATAAAACTTTGTCCAAACTATCTCAGTTATAAATTGGTCTTTCAGGATATTATTACACATGCATATCTTAGGCTTCAATACGTGTATATTTTTGGTTTCATTACAATTTGTAAAAGCGGGGACTTTTCTAGTGTGAAACAGTCCAATTTTATTATTATTTTTGGTTTTTCAAGTGTAGTCTTTTCTTTTACATACACCATATATTTTACAAGAATTTAAAAAGAAATGCTGATAGCATTCTCTCTCATGCTTAAAACTGTCATAAGTAAATCATCTAATTGTTTGCTTAAAATAATTTTATATGTTATATTGAGAATAAATAATGACAATATTATACATTCATCAAGAAAAGAAAAATAAAAGACATGTATAGGGCAGGTATCTTTTAAAAAGAGTTAAATGAGATGAATTTACATAAGACTGATGGAAAATAAAATGTACCAGAACATACACTTCAAATAGAAGTGAAATGGAAATGATTTGTGGGGACTTCACTTACTAGAGAGATGATACAATTGATAATTGTGTATAAAGTCAATAACTATTTCACTATAAGCTTATACGGCTTCTTGAGAAAGATGGTTAGGTGAAAAAATTTAGTCATTTAACTTCATCAAACTGCAGTTTATTATTATATGCAACCTGCTATATCGGCCCAATGTATTCTCAAAATTAAGATCACGTAATATATTTATTTTATCCCCAGTGCCTCTAACTATGGATAGATTAGACTCAGCACAGTGGGCAAAATATTTCCCTACTTACACAGAGGATCCAGTTTTAATCTCAGGTAGAGGCAGATACAGAGTGGTTCTCAACATGGTGGTCCTCTGTGATTGGATCATATATCCAGTTGCAGGCAAGAGAATCACACAGACGTTGATGGTCTTCAATAACTCTGTTTTTCAGTCAAAAAAAATGTCAGTCCCCAATTCTACCCATTTGTACATCAATAAAAAAGAAAACGATTAGGTCACAGTTTTGATTTTGATACTCCTACAGTTTGGAATGGTTTATCTGATGATGTTTGTATTGCCCTCAGTAAAAATATACAATATAACACAAGATATTCAATTAAAAGAACCTCCCATTTTTTTGCAATAAAGCCATGCAAAAATTGAGGACAAATCATTAGATAAAAATAAAAACTTTATGCATTCAATGATGCACAATTCTATGCAGAAGTGTTATACCTGACTTTTTTGTTTATTGCAATGTAAATATGAAACTGGGAATAGATGTCAGTTTGCAAAACTCTCAGATTTCTTGAACCTTTTTCACCATTCTAAATTCATTACAAACTTTAAACAATCTGATATCAGCCGATTACCCCCTCCAAGAAGCAAATCTAATGAAATGATACTCTTTCACATTTCTGATAGTAATGGCTATAAAACAGACTCAATAGTTGAGTATACATTAAAGATAGTCTTTGATACTAAAAGGTAAGGACTGTAATTGATCAAAACTATTGAAAAAATTTAAATTAATTATAATACAAAAGCAGTATAAATGATGCTCAACCACAAAGACTTTGGAAATAGCATAAGACACCATAGGAGAAACATAAGAAGTGAAAAAATACAAAAATAAATTGTCTTTCAGAACAGACTGTTAAATCATGTGCAGGTATACAAGAAATGACACTTAAAAATAAAACAAATGTATACAAAACACAGGATAAAATCAAAACAGTTTAATGGACAAATTACAGAATAAATTTTGAAAAGTAAAGATATAAAGCTATGAAATTTATTTGATGATTCATACGTTAATTGTCGTTGCAAATGAGGTAATAGTGCAAGTTATAATCAGTTGCAGGACTCCATACAGCTTTGTGATAGAAAAAATCTCAAAAATGTAACAAGGTGAAAGGTTCAAGATTACAGGTCATATTATGACCATACACGTCAACATATCAATCTCCAATCAATATACCTACAAAGTAACAAGTCACTATACCGTATGGCTTCCAAAATATAACTAGGGTCAAGGTCACTACAGCAAGGTCAAAGATCCAAATTAAAGTCACGCCATGATACTGCACTGCCACACACACAGCCAGAATCCCTGCTAAGTATTAACTTTCTTTACATTACATTTTCAAACATATAATCCAGGCAACACTTTTAAGGTCAGGGTCACTACAGTAAGATCATAGTTAACACCATTTTATTGCACACGTACATTTCCAACCAATATTTCTACAGTATAAACTTCCTACACTCAAAAGTTTCTGAAGTATAGTGGTCATGGTCAATATGGCAAAGTTAAAGGTCAAATACAAGTTACACAGTGATGTTTAACACCTATACCTACATCTCCCAACCAATGTTCCCACCAAGTATGAGGTGCTTATATCTGAGGGTTCCTAACATTTATCCCAAAGAAGAGTTTTTTCTGCTTCACCAGCCCAGCTAGATGCCAAGGGTGAAAGTACCACCTACACAATTTTTAAAGGTAGTGGGTAAAACAGATTTCAATACCATGGGTACCAATGTTAAAATCAAAATCACTAATTGTAACACGTGGCTTAGCAATGTGCACATACATGTTAACCCACCCCATCATTTAATTTATCTTCAGCAACATGAATTAATATATTGTCTTTCCTTAAAATAGAATTTTGACTTTATAAAATTAATGAATAATAACACTAAGCCCACAACAGTCATATGATCTTGAATTTGTTACTTTTATCAATAAACATAATTATGTTGAAGTATCGACTGTATGGATAAATCAAGATCATTATTCAGTTGCTTATATAGCATAAAAACATTATTTTTTGTAAGGTCTTCTTGATATTCTGCATAACATTGTTTCTTTCATAATTGTGGTTACGTGTTTATTCTTACAAACAAGCTATGTTCAGTTGATTTTGTATTCAGGTGAAATAGATCACCAAAGGTCACAAACGACCTGCAAAATATATTCCTCTGTAAACAGATTTCGACGATCTGACCAAGATTTGTGGTATTTCAAATTTTTTGGACAGTTGAGTACTTTATCATATTAAACTCTCCCTCAATTAACGTTATTTTACATAAATACATTTTAAAACAACATTGTTTGAGCTGGATTTGAAAGTGGGGGATAATGTTCTTTCAATATTCCCCCCATGCTTTTCACATAAAATTTCTTTTAATGAAACATGTGATCAAATTTAAATCTAACATGCTTTGACGTGAGAAAAAACTAAATACAAGTAGTGTACTTCAGATGTCTTGTTGAATAAAAAATTTTTTTCAGGGTGTATAGAATGCCACAGGTATTGTCATGTCTCAGGTTTACAGCGCTGTTAGGGGGCCACAGTGGCAGAGTGGTAACACTCTCGCCTCCCACCTCTGCGGCCGGGGTTCGATCCCCGTCATGGCCGTAAGTGGGAAAGCTGGTAGTTGCTTGCCGTTGGTCGGCAGTTTACAGTACAGAACCCTAGCGAACTATATGTACTGGTTTCCTCTGCCCTTCCAACTACCCATCGTGATATGACCTGTATAGTGTTGAAAGCGACGTAAAACCCCAAATAAACAAAACAAATACAGCGCTGTTTATTTATTCAGTCTCAAATTTAATAGCAAAAGTGAAAATAAAAGTAATTCAAGAAGATTCTTAGGGATGTAAAAATGGCTGAATTGTTTTTCACTTTGTACATTAGTAATTCTATACCTATACTACTTGTTCTGTTGTACAGTATATTTTTTTTATACATAAAGCTGAAAAAAACTGAGATAGGGTAATATTATGGTGACTTTTAACCGTTAACTGTACACAGCTGAAATTGTTTTATCAAGACATATTTTAGAATTATCCTAACTAATGCTTTTAATAGAAAATTAATGTAAATTTTTCTGTGACTGAAGCAAAGTCAAACTTTTTTCAAACATAGTAATTTTTATTTGCATGGAACATACATCAAATGTACACAGACTGTATAGCTGCTATTAAAGCGTAATTTACGTAAACAAAGCCATTATTTAATAGAATTTTGTACTCTATAGCTAAATAATCTACATAAGTTACTCTTTCATGTTTTTTTCAGAGATGGAGCAAAAATGCAAAAGGCTTCCATTCAGATTAGTTAAATGAGGAGTGATAGTGTCCTCTTAAAAGACATGTTTATGTCAAAGATTTAGTCAAACTTGAACAAGACCGTACCGCTCATATAATGTTCAACATTACATTAACATTGGGGTGTTTTTCACTGGAGCCGACCCTACAAAAGGCTGTATGACTTCAGGGAAGGTTTAAAAAGTAGTGGATTGGGGAGTGCACATTGGTTCAAGGTTCCGAATTGACTTAAGGTTTGGGATGTTTTCTCTATGACTAGATTGGAAACTACTAGGACAAGCCATAAACACATAACCGACAAGTTGTATAAGACCACAACAGGCTGTAGTTTGTATCCAGATCCACCTCAACTGGACTAATTAATTTCAAGTCTGGATTGCCAGGCAGGATCAAACTAACACTACATAAGCCTCTTTGAGCTGTGGAACTCATCATTTTACACTGAAAAGATACCAGCTAAGAGAGACTTTCTACATCAGCTTAAGGCCATGTTGTTTTTATTGGGTTGAACCCAGCACCACCGCCTGCCATACAACCAGCAACCATCACCACAACTCCACCACCACTCAGGAAGTCACAAATTTCAGGAAGCCCTTAGAATTTGGTTTGAAACTGATAATAACACTGAGAACCTGGCAACAAGAGAAATATACCATCATTGCAGTATCACTGGCTGGTTGGCCAAACTAACACAGATACAATCATCCCCAAGATCTGCAAGGCCATCCTTTATGAATTCCTGGAAGATTACTTGATCTGCCCTACCACTCTTGAAGACCGGAAACAGATTGAGGAGAAGATCAGAAACAGATGGAATGTCCCCCAATCTCTATTGGCACTAGTGGGGAAACAAATCGTTATTGAAGAAGCCAAAGAGAACTGGGAGTGAATATTACTCGATCTGCAAGGTGTTCTTTTTCCTGCTGGTGCTAGCCCTTGTTGATGCAGATTACAGATTCCTATGGGTAGTTGTTGGATTTTCATCAGATGCAGAAACACTTAAAAACAACAAATTGGAGGAAAAGATAGAGGATGGTACCTTGGGGCTTCTGGTACCTAGACTACTGGAGGAGCGAGGGCCGAACTTGCACTTCATTTTGGCACTTTATCTTGATGCCATGGTTTGTTTAACCTTACACCAGAAGACAACCAGCAAGGGAAGAAAAAATCTTATTTGGAATCCTATGAAGCAGATTTAGGGTCCTACTGGGACAAAAGGAGCAAAGCCCAAAGGTTGTCAGTGATATTGTTTTAATGTGTGTTGTGTTATATAACATACGGTAGATACACCAAGATAGACTCTGCAGGGTACCAAACCCAGCAGATGAGAGCGCAGCTTTGCCAAATGAACAAGTAGTTTATCTTCTCCATATTCTTTCTTGAGTTTGAAGACCAATTTTGAAAATCAAATCAAAGCAGCGTTTGAAAAAAGCCTATCGGCTAGCTAGCCAAAGTGTTAAGTGTACACTAAATCTTAACGAATTGCTTAAAAAGACTAAAGTCTATCTTAAATGCTGCCAGTTGTAAATGCAAATGAAACATTAAGGAAGCTGCCTAGCTTTTTATTGTCACAAATTTCAAGCTGTGGGTTGGTAAAATAAAACCACCCTGTCCTATACAGTTCCTGGATTGTCTGTACTATGCCTTGTTGGTTTCCCTATACAGCTGTTCTAGTGTGTCGATGGCTTGTCCTAGATGTTACTGACTCTATAATCCAAGTCTTGTAAAATTCCCGCTTTCATGAGAAGGGACCAAGTTGGTTGGAGATATTTACGACAGGCCAGTTGCCTTTCAAGTATGGTCAGTTTGTGAGCACTACTTTTTGTGAAGTGGTGTCTGGGTACTGGACCATGAACAGTATATGACTAACTAGAAAATGACTATGACAAGACATAAACAGACAAGACAAGCCAGTTTCCAGATGGTCAGATACACTGAAGGGATCAAGAGTTGTAGAGGGTCAGTGAAATATCAAATATATGTGATGTTTTGCAGATCCACCATGACGAGCCAGTTAACTACAAAGAACCCCAATTGGACTCTGTCAACATTGCTCCTGACCATCGAAAAATCTTTAGCTATCAACAAGATGGTCCAAGTGGAACATCACCATAATAAGGATAGTACATAATTACTTGTTTGTTTATTATAAGTAAAGGACTCAAACCAGGAACTAACCATGTGATAATTGGTTTACACAATTTGTTCATACCCAAGGTACAATACTGTTGTACAGGTTGGATTTAAAAAGAAATTTGATTAAATTAACAACTTTATTGCAAATATATCTTATCTTATGAATATAAATATTCAAAATAATGTTAGAATATTATTTAAATATAATTTTTCAACAAAATTAACACTGAATTCACAGAAACACTTTGAAAATTTTTCCAGTAATACTTAAAATTCAAAAAGTTATTAATATATTAATACACCAACTTGGTAGTTTATCACTTTTTGTTACATTATAGTTCATCATGCAGAAAAAATAAAGCTTTTGTTTTTTTACTAAATTTAGCATACATGTGAGATGTGACTTATTGATGCTTGTAAGACTTGCTTCTTACTCATTCAACTTATTTTACTGTGGACTGAAGTCTTTTAAAAAATCTTCGTGCATAAAAGCTTTAATGATAACAATCAGACTTCAAAGAAGAAGTTAAGTAATAAATAAAAGTAATAATAAATAAATAAAAGTAATAATAAAAAATAATAAATAAAAGTTAAGTAATAAATAAGGAATAGATATCTTCTAAATGCAATCAACTGTCTTCAAGTGGCTTCCTGTAGCACAACCTATAAGTATCAGGGATATTTTGTGATTTACCTCAAGGCAACAAACTATGATCATAAGTGGGTAGGGGAAACTTCAAAGGACAGATAACAGTATATGCATATTTGTAATTAACTCCATGCCTTTCATTAATAAAATCCTAACAAATGACATTTATTACAAAGATGTATATCTTTTATTTCTAAAGCCCTGGCTGACATTTACTCAGCAGCACATTTAGTCTTAAAATTAACACTTGCTTTTGTTATCAAAAGTTTTGTCATAAAAAAGAATCAATTTTATTATCCCTTTGACACAGAATAAATAAATTTGTGATAATTCTTGCTCTGAAACATTATTAGAAAGTATAAGATTACCAACAACATCAACATCTAAAGTCAGATATAGACTTCAGTTGGGCCAATATGACTCCCAACATTTATGAAAATAAAACTGCAGTTAATTTCGAACAAAATTAATTTTAAAATTCAGGTGAACAGTTTTGTCTCTCATCTAAACAGTATAAATATGTTGATTTTATAAATTTTTAAGTATTAATTTATTAAAATACATTGATAATTTGATAAAATGTGGAGCTTGTACAAGTTACAACTTGTACAGGTCCAAAATCTGTACAAGTTGTACAAGTCAAGCTGTACAAGTTGCAACTCGTACAAGCTGTTTGTACAAGTTGCAACTTGTATAAGAAATCTGTACAAGTTGCAACTTGTACATAATATATATACACTTGTGAAATGGAAGTTTCATTGACATGAAAAAGTAGAGAGTTAAAATTTGTTTGACAATGGATGGAACATTTAATTTAAGTGTTTTAGTTGAAACAGGATTTAATTATCTAAGCCTGAAATAATGATGAATAGGTTTGTGTCGTGGATAGTTTTACTCCATTTAATAATCACAATTGCTGATACGTTTTATAATTCAATTGTCAAAAATTCACTTTAATGTTGGACTGTACCTGATAGATAATGGCACTAAGTTTAGCATTACTTTAGATCTTGGCATTTTCAAAACATGTTGAAGCCACTTTAATTGAGACTTGGAGACTTGGCAGTTGATACATAATATTAACTGGCACATGTGTCAAACTATAAAATGAACATGGGTATTGTGGTGATCATAACAGTGTCTACAAACTGACAAAACATCATGAACATAAATGAAAACTCATTCTGCTGAATTTATGTATTTATTCATTCAGTGTTTATCATTACATCTAGTTCTTGATTGATTATATTGTGATGTGTAGTTTTCTAATCTAATTTAATCATAGTCTACTGCTTTGCAGGCATAATAATGTGACCACAAAGGGGAACTCGACGTGATAGCTGAACATAAATCATTTACAATAAGAAGAGCCAAGGGGACATTTAAGGTCAGTAATCACGAGTTGTGGGTATGACCAAGAAGGAAGGAGACTAAGTTTTGAAGCTGGAATTGAAGAGGTCGGTTTTGGTTAGGGTTAAATCCAATCTACTGCTTCGCAGGTGCAATATCTTCCCATAAAGAGGAACTCAGTGCACTGGTTAACAGAAATCATTTATCGTGCGGGGAGTCGAGGGGCAGTCAAGGACAGTGATCCAGTGTTATGTGTGTGACCGAGAGGGAAGGAGTCTAAGTTGAGAAACTGGAGTTGGAAAGGTGGGATTAAAGGTGTTTCCTGAAAGATGCTACAGACGGGCTATTTCTTATTTGGAAGGGGAGGGAGTTCCAAAGAACTGGGGCATAATGACTCAAAGAATTAGCAAAGTGTTTGATTTAGGAACTTTTCGTTCAAAAATGTGGTTCTGAAGGAATTTGAGTTGGGGGGGGGGGGGGGCTTGGCCTTGTATTTCTGGAAGAGGTGTAGGGATGAATTAGTTCCCTTAGGTAAACTGGTTGACCGTGGTTGAGAATTTTGTATGTATTTATATATAGTGAGAGAAATTTGTTGGAGAGATTATCATGTATGACTGGATGTCATTGGCATAGAAGTTGTTGTTAATATTACTGTGACAGTGAATGATTGAACTGATTGGGTTACAGTAGATAGAAAAATGAATTGGACCAAGGACAGAGCCCTGGGACCCCTGGGAGCCCTGGGACGCCATACTGCGGTGCAGTGAGATGTGAGAGTGCGCCACCTACCTTAACTGATAGTGTCCTTCCCAACAGATATGATTTGAACCAGCCGAGTGCTAGTTCACTGATTCTATAGTAAACATTAAGTTTGTCCAGGAGAATGGTGTGATCAATGGTATCATATGCGGCAGAGAGATCCAAAAAGATAAAGGGCTGTGACAGACCCTTTGGCCATATTGAGAAGAATATCCTTGTGAATATCAAGTAGGGCACTTTCAGTAGAATGATGTTTTCTATAAATAATTAAGGTAAGTTTGTAACCGGACTGCTACTACCCTTTCAAATATTTCAAATAAAGTTTAGATTGGAGACAGTTAAAAAAAATTGCCTGAGAATAATTTCTTGAGGATCATGGTAGCATGAACCTTCTTACCTTGTTTAAGAGAGGCGTTAATTATTGAGGTGATGGGTGTGATGAGAATATCCAGATAATCAAGAACAAGAAAAAGTGGCCAAGGCTTGTGCTGGCGTTTTAAACACAAAAGTTTAAACTAAAGTAAAAAATGTTAGACAGTCGAAAAAAACTTGAACTGTTTTGAGATTTTATACTGTACTATCAGACCATTTTTTCTTCTGTTGTAGTTAGGATCATCTTAGGGTCAGACCATGGTACAAATAGGCCCAACATTGTGTAAAAACATGATATTGATTGTATTTATACTGAAAAGAGTAATGTGCAATACCAAGAAATTGATGGAACAGCTATTCTAGTTAGAGAAAGGATTTATTGACACATTGCCATAAAGTGATACTAATATACCCACTTAAAAGATCACTCTCACAAAAACGAGAGATTCATTGTGATTCAATGGCTAGACACTATAACCAACCCAGGTATCCAATATAGGTGCACAGCCTTGAATAATACTTAATTTGGGATGTGCCAATCATTACCTCGATTGGCATCACCAATTTGTGTAGTAGTAATTCCTCTTATTGGTATAGTTGGTGCCCCTCTCTATGATTGTAGTAATAGCTATTAAGTTACAGAATGAGATGGAATACTGCAGTATTCTGAGGAAAGGCACAGAGAAGGTTATTGGCAGTGATATTTATAGTGACTACGGTAGCCAAATTGTTTTGGACATTTTTACAACCCAGACATGGACACATCTTGAGATTCTAATGTTACACACACAGTAAACGATAAATAAAACTTACTGTTGTGCTTACTATAAATGCTGCATGTTTGCACATTTTTCTATTTATGTTTCATTCATTGATCCTGTCCCATTATTTAATACATTACCTCACGCATACTCCCTTTGATGAATGGTGTCACTATCCACTGTAGGTCAGTTTCACCCATTTTTATATTAGAAAAGAGTTGGGAGAACATATTATTGACAGAATTTCATATTTTTAAATCTAAAATACATTTTTATGAAGAAAAATATATATACTTACCATCTGCAAACACTTGGGTAAACGTGGCTTGGCGTTCAGTTTATTTGGGGTTTAATGTTGCTTTCAACACTGTACATGTCATATCACGACAGGTAGTTGGAAGGGCAGAGGAAACCAGTACATAGAGTTCGCTAGGGTTGTGTACTGTAAACTGCCGACCAACGGCAAGCAACTACCAGCTTTCCCACTTGAGCCTTTACGGGGATCGATCTGCGCCCTCAGAGGTGGGAGGCGAGAATGTTACCACTCTGCCACCGTGGCCCCAGCTTGGCGTTTGGTGACTGCCAAATACACCATACATAGAATTCAAATATGAGGGGAGACCCTCTTTAAACCTATATACTTGCTACCTTTGACCCCCGATGACCTAATTCACTCTGCCATGCGCAGGAATACAGAAATAGTTCATTCTTTCTGTGAATAAACATAAATGCTGGAAAATGTCTTTTAAAAGCGGGGCAGGTGGGAGGGTGATTTGCTGTTTTCATATGGTAAGTATATACATTTTTCTTCATAAAAAATGTATTTTACATTTAAAAATATGAAATTTTATTTCATAAAAATGTAATATACTCTACCATATGAAAACACTTTGGTTGAATGCCCACATGGAAGGATGGTGGGAAAAAGACAGACTGAGGATAACCACCCTAAGGTTAAATTGCTAAAAGAGGATACTTCCTGGTGTAATTGAACCCAATACCTCTGTGCTAAAGAAATAACTCTACTGAGTTAAAAGAGCAGAATTAACCACTGCAAGAACTTCAGCACTGCTGTCTACACCCTATTAGGTCAGCTCAAAGGAGAGGGCATAAGTATGCCACTGTGCTCAGAATAGGAACATGCCAAGAGGCACTCATAAGCACGGTTCTGAAAATGGAGATGAAGAAAAGATTCCCTAAAAGGGAAATGCCACTCCCCTTTTTCTGAAACTAAAAGTTTCAGATGGACTTAAATTGAGGAATTTAAGTAGAAGAGAGAGAACTGGCTGAGTGGAAACAGAAGTCCACTCCACTTAAGAAATCATAGAGATTCTTAAGAACAACATCTCTGAAGGAAAATAAGTGAAGTGCAAGTATCCCAAGAGGAATCCCCCATGATGTGAAGAAGTGGGAAACCACCAAGGAGACCAGAGTGAAACCTGGACAAAAACATCATGGGCCTCCAAATGTGGAACAGAGATTGAGGGAATAAGGGATAAAATGTTATCCAAAAAGATATTGTCTGAGCAGCAATATCACCCTCTCCGACTTCAGAAGAAAGACCAAGAAGAAATCCTCCTAAGAAAGTCAGAATAGCTAGATAGATAGAATCTTAGGAATCTGACTGTAGAAAAGGAAAGGTCCTCTAAGTCATCCCGAGCAAAGACAAAAGTCAAAGCAGGAAGAGCATTCTGAAGATAACTGGCTTAAGCTAGGAAAGTAAGATCTGACTTAAGGATGACTTAGGCCATCCCTAGAGAGTGAGAGAAACCTTTAAAATAACTATTTCTCCTTCCCAAATGGAGTAAGAAAGACTGTCTACAATGTGAAAAACTTGGCTCACAGCAAATGAAAAGGGTTCAAGAGGAGCCTTGGTAAGAGCCTGAAGAACCAAGGTTTAAGTACCAAACAGGTAGGTGACGACTACCCTAACTTTGGACTTAAGGAAGCTCAGAAAGAGTTCCTAGCTCCCTATAAGAACCCAACTGCAAGTAGTACATGGAGAGAGCTGACCAGTATCCCACTTGTCTAAAAAATAGTTCCTTAAAAGGAACAAACAGCAATGAATGGGACAGTTGAAGCATGGCAGAGTGGCCATGTTTCTCACAAGTTTTTGAAGCAGTTCCACATTGCTTCATAGACAGTAATGGAGGATTAAATCCCAGGACTCCTGTGAACATTCTTTTGTAAGGAGACTTCAGCCACAAGGCTTGAAGAAAGAAACTCCATAAAAATAAATAACAAACCTCTATATGAGATTGTTAAAGAAGAATGAGAGGAAGAGCCACTGGCTTTTTGAAGGAGATATTGAAGCCAAACCTTGACAATTGCCAAGGAAGGCTACAAAAGGAATGGTATAGCTCTGAAAGTTGATTAAGTTCCTGGCCATAGAGGACAAAGTGCTGAAGGAGGCAAGGAGTAAAACAGGTATTCCGAACCAAAACACTCCAGGGCATCTGTTGCCAGAGCCTAAGGATCTAGCACAGGAGGCACATGCAAGAGCAGCTTGTGATTGAATCACATGGCAAAGAGATCTAAATGAGATGAGAAGTCTGAGAGTACCATTTGAAGATCCAAGAATTGAGAGACCACTTTATATGGAAGGTGAGATAAAACCTCCAGAGATGGTCTGCCAAGGAATCATGCCCCTGGAACATGAGTAGGTGGAAGAACAGAATTGCTCTTATAAAAATAATGGCAAAAAGGTGCCAAAATAGATACACATGTCCCAAGAGTGGAAGCTCTCTTGATATAAAAAGAAAGCACAGACAACAATGTTGCCTGAGACAATCTGAAGTGTCCTTTGAAGAAAGGACAAGAAAATAACAAATGTCTGGAGAACAAGACATCTGTATTGTCTGAGTCTGAAAGGATGATCCTTTGATAAAAGGATCATAAAAGAACAAATGTCTGCTCAAAGAGGACAGCTATGAGCTATAGAACTGATGAACAGATTGGACTGCTTCATCAAAGATGGACCTTAGCTTGTCAAAAGAGCACAGAGAACTCCCAAACCCTGAAGTGAAACATCCATGAAAGTAGATATAAAAACTAAGGAATTAAAGGGAGGTATGCAAAGACATAGTTCCCAGGATAGTACCATCTTGAATGAACCTTCATAGAAGGATCAAAGAATGGACAATCCAGAGCACCTTTGAGAAGGGAAATCAAAGTGTCCTGAGATAACACTGAAGAAGTGTCATGTGCAGGTGACCTTGAAGAAGTGGATTCTAAGTGGAAGTCAAGAGAAACAAAGGTGCCCAGTTGGAGAGGTAATTTAAAGGTGTTCCAAGGCAGAGAAAGGATGAGCTGCTGAATAGACAAAACCTTGTCCCTGTCAGGAACACCCTTAGACAGGTTAAGAACCTGACTCAGGAAGGAGACCTGTTGTAGGAACAGATCTAAATAGTTCCTGCTAAGAACCACTCCAAGTTGAATGTCAACTCTAAGAGAGTTGCCTAATGAGCCTTTGACAACTATTGACTCTAATGAGCCAAAATTTAGTAGTAACATGTGCACTGAGATGCCCAACCTCAAAGCCAACTTTCCTTACTTCCTAGACTGAGGAAGAAAATCCTGAAAGGCTAGCGGCTAGGCCCTACGGCATTGCCACACAGTGGTACACCCTGCGCAAAAGCAAAAATCTGAGCAAGAGTGAATCAAAGTAGCCAAAGGAAAGAAAGGAGGCAAATTGAGGAAGAAAAGTGGTCCACTGGCCAATTGAGAAAATGATCAACTGATAAGTTGCATCCTGATAGTGTAAAAACCAGGAAAAGATCTAATGGTGGTTTTTAGAATATCTTTGTCAAGCTAAGATACTTGAACTGCTCATGTGAACAGTCAGTGTGAGACTTAATGACAAAGAACAGAATTCTTCTGTGGAGAAGAACTGAGGAAGAAATCATTAAAGTTGAATCTGAGAGACCACTGGAAGGTGAACCAAGTTCCAGATCACTGGAAAAAGTAAGGCTGCACCGAAACATTTTAAATAGAAATGGAAGAAATCAGTTGACCTCCCACTGACAAGTGGAGGGATCTGGAAGTAAGAGTCAGTTGGAATAAAACAAAACACTCTTATCTCCTGAAGGACACCATAATAGAGATTGAGGCTGAGCCTCTGCCTGTGGAAGGCAATCCACCATCAGAATGTTCGAACCTGGAAAGGAACCACATCCCTTCAGCACTAAGTTAGAGAAAAGACTCCCTAGTTGGGAGGAGAAAGGTCTTTATTGGTCTGCCTCAAGAGGCTAAAGCAGAAAGCTTAAAAGAGGCCCTTTAGTAAGGACAAAATGAGAAGCCTCTGCTTATACTGCTATATGTGAGAAAAAATAGTCTCTCAAAAGAGACACCACAAAAATCAGTATAAGACCAAAATTGGCCCAATTTACCCTACCAAGTGACGAGGCACAAGTGAGGGAAATGGATAAAGAAATCTCTCAAAACAAAGTGCAAAGAGAACTGATGGCTGAAAAAGGCCATAGATAAACCAGCTAGAATAGAGCTGGAAGATCCATTGAAGATGTCCACAGCATGGTGGATGAAAAAGGCCACTGAAAACTACTGTCTGGTCAATAAACTTGACTAAGTGATCAACCAAACAGAACTCAGGAAAAAATCCCAGAGTACTAAGGACCCTAAGGTCCATTTCAGAACTCTTCAAGTAGCAGAGAAACTCTGCCTAGGGAAGAGAAGGTCTTAAGAACCCCACCAGGCTAGATCCCAGGTCCGGAAACCTGAGGAAGTCAACCCAAAAGGCCCCTGAAGAGGGTTTGTACATGGCAAAACTAAGTTTCAGAAGAAATACCCAACCTATAAAACTTAGAATGAGAAGATCAAAAAATAGATGAGGGGCAGAAAGTAAGAATCTGGCCTCACAAAGGAACTTCTGAGCCTGGGAAGAGTGGTTGACTTAGAGAAAAATAAGACTGATCAAAAGGAAAGAGCAGTCAAAATTTATTCCCTGATTCTGTTGGACAAGAAGCCTTGATAATCTTCTGAGGAGAAGATTGAAGGACTGAGTCTGAAGCATCCACATAGTCCGACAGATTGACACAAAAAATGTTGGAATAAGGTCCCTAAAGTCTGCCTGAAGGTTAACTAAAGACAGATGGACACCAACATACCCAAAAGGGAGATGTGCCCATTGGTAGTCAGATCTAAAAAATGGTGAAAATCAATAGAAAGCTGTTGAGTAACATAAGATTTTCACCTAGCCCCAAACAAAAAATTTTCTTGATTTAGAAAAAGAATGGAGCTGTTAGGAAGTAGCAAAATCAGTTGGATTCAACTGACAAACTCTTCTTAAGGGACCCTTAGCTAAATGGTCTTAAGAAGATAATCCCAGCACCAAAAAGCAGCCTGATTAGGCTGAGCCTTAGGCACAAAATAGGCCAAATGACTAATAGTGGACTGAGAAACCAAATGACGAACTGACATAAAATTCGAATATAGGAAACCAGTAACAGTGAGATGGATCTCCAAAGGTGGAAGACAAAGTCCTCCCCAAGAGCCGTAAACCACCATGCTCCAAAATTGAAGGTGGGGAAAGGCTAAAATGGAGACCCTATAGATTTAGAATTGACCCAAAAACACTGAAACCAGGATCCGAATTCCGGAAATGTCAATTGAAAATGCCTTTACAAGAAATGTACTGTGAATGGTAGGTATGTGTACTAACGTAAATATACGCTAAAATTATGTGTAAAAAATGGGTATAATTACACATTATGCTCTGAAAGAATAATAATCAAAGAATTATGAAAAAGGAATGCATAAACAAACCTGGAAATGCTGTAATCACTATGAAAATGAATATTCTGTGACAACCGATTGGTTGACCTCCATTTTGGATGTGACATCATCGTCATGTGACCTGGAGAATGATTCGTAAAAAGGCTAAAAAATTACGGTCAATATACGCGGTGAAACGAAGAATTTCATGAAAAGAATGAAGGAAAACCGTAAATGGGGAATTATAATGCCTGTAGAAGTGCATAAAGAAATTAATTCACCGCGGAAATGAATATTTCCAAAGGAAATCCAACATTCTGACACCACGGGAACCGATGAGCGATGATACGAACTTAGTAACTATGTGAAAAACAATGCACACTCACATACGGTCAAAATACGTGGTGAAACGAAGAATTTCGTGGAATGAATGAAGGAAAACCGTAAATGGGGAATTATAATGCCTGTGAAAGTGCATAAACGAATTAATTAACCAAAGAAATGAATATTTCCAAAGGTAATCCGACATTCTGACACCATGTGACCAGATGAGCAAAAATACGAGCTTTGAAAAAATATGTAGAAATATTGCATAAAGTATGCAATTAATTTACCAGAAATCGAAGAATATGGTAAATAAAATGGAGGAAAGGTGAATAAAACAGTACTTACAGAGCATCAAAAACGTGTAAATGCAGGTCTTAATGAGGTAGCAAAAATGTATGTTGGTAGTTCAACCGCCACAAAAAGAACGTACTATTTCTGTATTACTGTGCATGGTAGAGTGAATTAGGTCACTGTAGCAAATGTAGCAATATTAACCCAATACATCATTCGCCCAAATTAATCTGAGTACAAATTTAATAGTAAACATGAGATGATATATTCATGAAATATATACATCATACAATTTGTAATTTGTGTCAAACTATTGAGTTGAAAACTTATGTGTTTGCAAAAGCTTACCCACCTTAGTTTTTTACTGGTCTTGTGTCCATGCTAATGTAATGTCTCCGATTTAATGATTACAATCTCAGATTTTACGCATTGTGTGCCTTAGTGTCTGCCAATAGACAGAGATTAAGCACTATAAAAGTAATATTATAATAAGAAGAATTAGAAATTATCAAAACTGTTAAACTGTGGTTTCTTCATAGTAAAACTTTGATTTCTTATATACTGGTGTACAAGAGCTCATCCATGCTGTCAAACTTTAAAAAATACCTTTATGGTTACAGCATAAAACATTTTTGAGAAATACATAAACCCCATATTTGTCAGTAATTTTATCTGAACTGTGATTCATTTATGAGCATTTGACCACTTGATAAGATGACCATGTTGTCATTCACAATTTAGCTAGTGACAAGCTTGCATCATACCTTTCCACAATGCTATTTTGACCCCGCTCCCCTGTCATATTCCTTCGTTTGTGGTGCGGCTGATTATTATTGCAGGACTTCATTGATTGTAGTGGTGTGGTAAAATGCCCTACCTTATTTTAGTATTTTACATCAAGAAGATGGAAATCCCCGTTGTTAAGGGAGAATAATAATTATCATCTGCAACTGACAGAACATAAGTAAAAACCCATAAGAAAAAGTTGGCCTAGGGAATTGGTAAAATGACTCATATTTCGATGTAGCAATGACTGGTGCCAGTCATTCTCACATCATGGTTAATGGGTGATATCCCCAGTCAGATCAATCAGGTCAGCTTTTGTAATGGTGTAATAAACTGTTCACTATATTCCAAGTTTCAACCAGAAAAAGAGATAAATGTTATGAGTTTGCGTATGATAAAGTATTTTAAGATTAGGATGATGTATAGGTCTTCATACCTACAGTTGGTGCAGGTGACATATAAGCCCATGTAGGGCTGGGTACAACTCCATCTGTTATAATAGACTCTGTATTTATACTTGTATGTACATGTCACTATAATAAATAAACAATCTATCTATCTATCTATCTAATAATGAAGCCATACTGACAACTTAAGCAGCACATATCTGCCAGGATCAACAGCTTAGACATAGGCTTGAGCCCATAACTTCACCCCTTAATGCCATTACTTTTCACATGCAGTACACAATCGAGGCTCTAATTTACATAACGTTAATATGAGATCAGTCAGGGGACAATGCACACCTGCGATCAATGGGAAGAGACAGCAGCCACTTTATGCGCCAGTGTCATATTCATATTCTGTCAAGGCCACCATGACAACTTGAGAAAACACACCATTGTTACATGAGGGTGTCAAAGCAGTTTTCTTAGTTCAAAGATTAAAGGTGAATATGAGAAAGGTCAAGAGCAGGTCAGATTCTGGTTTGAGGAAATTTATATACTTGTCAGTGTATACAAAAGATCTTTAAAGTTTTCAAGCATTTGAAAGGTCTTTAAAACACCATACACAGCAAAGTAACACAGCATATCACAGAAAACTGACTTAGATAAACAACTCTTGCTGTAACATGTAAGTATCATGACATATTTGTTGAAAACTCATATCTGCAATGCAAATCATAAATCTGCATGAATTTGTCATAGGCTAGAGAGGGAGCTAGGGTTTTGCCTGGTTTTGCCTGTTAGTACATACAAGCGAAGAAAATTCGAAAGGGGTCTACCAGGGAACTGCCTTGCCCTGCCTTGAAGTACTATGTTTGTGCATTGTTATAATGTCAAATCGAGTCAATGAGACCAATGAAACTCTGACCACAACTCTAGTGTACCAGGGTGGGAGGAGGTCAATAAAATTTGTGAACGAACGTGTTTACTCTTCAAAGTCTGAATTCAATATGGCACCTCACTGCATAAGGATTTCAAAATTGAACCCCTATCGATCTGAGATTGGTTGTTATGTAAAAAAGGTTAGCAATTGCATATGATCTACAAAGTTAAGGTCTAAAGTAAACTGATCTAGGAGGTCCCTTATAGGCCATGTTAGGCATAATTTTCTTAGTTCAAACGTCAAAGGTGAATATGAGAAAGGTCAAGAGAGTGTCAGATTTTGGTTTGAGGAAATTAAATTACATGTTAGTGTCTACAAAAGGTAAAAGTTTTAAAAGTTTTTGAAAGGTTGAAATTTTTGAAATTATAGCCGCAAAAGTTGTTGGTATAATTGAAGGGGTCAAGGAGGTGTTCTGGAGGTCAGTAAGTTTACCTAATAAAGGACTGAAAAGCTTGTTTGGAAAGAAAAGTTTTACCACTGACCACCACACATATTCATTATATATGGCCTTCAACTTGTCCTGTGAGGGGGCTCGGTGGTGTAGTGGTTAGAGTTCTCGCCTCCAACCTCTAAGGCCTCTGGTTCGAATCTCGGGTCGGGCGCTTCATATTGGAAAGTTGGTAGTTACTTGTGGTTTACAGTGCAGTATGCACTGGTTTCCTCCACCTGTAAACTACCCATCGCAATATGACCCTGGCTGTTGAACGCAATGTAAAAAACAACAAATAAATAAACTAACTTGTCCTGTGCAGTACTCACGGTATTATTGTTAATGTCAATTTGAAAACCAAGATACAGAAGTTTTTTACTGTAAGGGGTCAGGTTGTCCTTAATTCCTGCAAAATATAAGCAATAGCATCAGATAAAACCTGGAATGACCCAAAGCCATGCATCCAGCCAAATGCTATCTCTAGATGCATGTGGTATGCGTCAGCCCACATAATTCCCATCTTAAGAGCATCGGCCGGATCCTAAGGTTATGAAAAGTTCATGCCACATTGACTTTGAAAAACACTACGGCTCCCTTCGTGTCTTGAAAATCTTCTGTTATATTGTCAATGCAAGGAAATTTCAATATAAATGAGGAAGAGTTGAATCTCTATTTGTCCATGTGGTCATTAACTGATTGGCCATAAGGATGTGATAGATTCAAATTGACTTGCCTTTTGTCCTTTTCTTTAGGCCTGGTCAACAATGAAGACCAATGGTATTGTCTGTGCTCTATGTTATTTACAGGACCTAATAATTACAGGACCCCAAGGCCTTTTCTAGGGGCCACGGTGGCAGAGTGGTAACACTCTCGCCTCCCACCTCTGAGGCCGGGGTTCAATCCCCACACGGGCTCAAGTGGGAAAGTTGGTAGTTGCTTGCCGTTAGTCGGTACACAACCCTAGCGAACTCTATGTACTGGTTTCCTCTGCCCTTCCAACTACCCGTCGTGATATGACCTGTACAGTGTTGAAAGCGACGTTAAACCCCAAATAAATAAATAAACCAAGGCCTTTTCTTTGTCAAGATAATTTGGTACTTGTTTAGGATATTGATGTGCAGAATAATGTTAATGACTTATTTGTCACATAATTCATGAGGATTATTTAGGGACAACAGATATCCAAACTTTAAATCCTAGAGAAGATGTTTATATGCATAGTCATGAAGGTGATGTTCCCATGCTTTCACATTGAGATCAGATTTTATGGGTATCCTGGTCATTTGGTAGTTGGGGACACCAGTAATCAAGATAACATCAGCAGTTTTTATAAGCTTCTCAATAGAATCAATAATGATATTCTCCTTGTCAGGGCCCACAAATGAGAAGCCAGTGGCTTCTTGATTTAAATAACCTATTTTCTTGTCCGAATAGTGAAAATCATTAGATATTCTTTTAACCAAACGACTATCAGTATCATTGTCACATTGAGTGCTTCAAGGTATGTTATCTAGAGATATGCTCTTATTCTGTCCAAGAATTGTCTGTAGGTCATGCATATCATTGGCAGATTGAAGCATAAGGCAGTTGTCAATGTCAGGATTAACGTTCCTTATTATTGTATCAATGATATGGGTAATGCACTCTTCATAAGTACAAAAATAATTCTTGTAGGCCCTAAGGTCTTTACAATAGTTGTGACACACTAGTTCAGGACCACTATCGGATTGTCTGGAAAATCATCATTATCAGTCTTAATGATATTGAGAATTCATTCCGTATGGTAAATATAGGGGTTCAGACCAAGACAGCCACCATCACTGGAAGTATTATAAAGGTAATAACCATGGTGGATTTATACCAATATAAACGTAAACTATGTAAGCCCAGTGGCCTTGAACCCAATGTCCAGAGTTAGTAAAACTTATCATAGTTTGTTGCCAAGTATGGTAATTTGGGATACTTATGTATCCCTGGTGCCTCGTGGCTCAGGGGTCGACCAAACACCTAACTTCTTATGATTATCAAGCATTTCCAATGTGATAAAAACAATAAAACTGTAACTTCAAAAAATACAATAATATTCGTGAAGACACTTGTTTACTCTTCAAAATCTGAATCCAAATTAACACGCCACTGTATATGGGTTCCAAAATTGAACCCTGTCTATCTCTGGTTGTTATGTAAATAACACTAGCAATTGCATGGGATGACCAACAAAATTAAGGTGTGCAGTAAACTGATCTAGCAGGCTCCTTACAGGCCGTACTAGGCAAACTAGAAGAGACATAGCAATTGGTTGAATATTGTTCTTTTCTATTTAAAAATGTTTCCTTTAATTGACACTGAAAGAAACATAACAAAGAAACCCAATTGTAACTTTTAATTGTTGAATGTTGCTCATATCACTGACTAATTTATCATCTGAGTGCTTGCTCTGGAGGCCACTCCCAACTGAACCAACCCCAGAAAAAATACTTTAATGACCGGTTGCTAGGTGGCACTGTGTCTAAGAGGTGATCTATCTGATAGTGTGATGCTCACTTCTTCCTCTTTAGAGGTGGATTGAGAGTACCCCTCAGCTGTAATTACGTAGGAGTCAGTATGGGATTCACTGACTGTTACGACAGTACTGAAAGAGCCCTAAGATAGGGAGCAATAGTACTCAAGTTTGGGTGCGAAGCATCACCCAAAGGATCCTGGTCACTGAACTTGGGCTAGAGTTATGTTTTTAGTTCATAGCACTCACCTGCCAAGAGAAGCTGGAGCTGTTTGTATGGGAGTGATTTTACCAGTATTTGGAACTGCTTGTTAGAAGGGATGGACAGTCACAGTAACCTGTGAGGTTTTCAGAATTCAGGACTTTAAAACTTGATCATAGGTATGATTCAAAATGACAGGTTTAAAATTATTACTGACAGTATACTATTTCTTGCAAATGTGAGACTCAACCCCAAAAGTCAAGCTATATGTTTTACTAAAGTGGTAAACCTGCATTCTTTGATTTCAAAAAGGCCTATGATTCAATGAACCAATCTGAGCATGAATATTGTGATAAACGGAGACCATGCCCAGTTCTATTCGTTTTTGAATATTTTTGTTTGCACTCACCTGCAGTGTGTGAGGTGACCTTATCATCATATGCAAAGCAGATACTATGTATATGTTTATAATAGACACCCTGTGTTTAATGATGTTTGTGTAGGAACATTAGCCATCATTATAGTAAACACAAGGCATGAATTTTGCAGATTTTTGAAACAGATAAGGATTTTTCTTACTCTTTTGGCCATTGTTAACAGAGGTGTAAGCTACACTGTGTCTCTGCATTTGCATGCCTAATCCTATCAGTTTTGTTAGTCTGTCACGAATCAGAAATCTCACCATGCTCCATCCTACATTGACAGCATCGTATTTGTGTGAGTCGAACCCACATGGAGGTGACAACCTCTGATTAGGTGCTAAACTTGCTAATCTACTAGGCCACTGAGGTTCTCGGTAGAACTAGTATGACTCATGGGGCGTTATGAAATCTAACCATCCCAAAGTCATCAGATCTGTGCAAACGTAATACTCCTTTTTGAGTTTCTTGAAGAATTGATCCATGAGCTTTCAGGACTGTAAAAGATCTGTGGTGACCGAATGGACACCACAAAATAAGAAGCATATCTTATCTAATTCTTGAATTTCTTTTAAAATACACCATACTAATCCCATTGAAGGGCAGAAAGCTCCTCAGATGATGGCTAGTTTCTCATTTAAGCCTGTGCAAAAATCTTGAGGTCAATTGACATACCTGTCCTATGAATCCCAATCTTTAAATTTGCATAATACTTTCGCTTTATATACCAAATAAGCAACTTTATTTTCCAAATTGAAAAGCTTTATGTCAATATCAATGCCAGAAGCCACAGGTGCTCATAAACTCTTCAATCAACAGACAGAACATTGGTAGCGGAGTATATCTTGCCACTTCTGTTACCTTTTTAGGTTTTGTTAGATCCATAAAAAGAAGTGGGCATTTCTGATGTCTGTTATAATGTCTGGACTGCACAATATTTGTTACAGTATCACAGTAACATCAATTATGGCACAGTGATATGAAGTTACATTTATGTAGCAATGGTGTCATTAAATTTATCCTACATTCTGGAAAGTGGAAGCAGTAGTACAGCGGCTATTAATTAGTTGTTCAATCAATGGAAGCAATCTTATAGAAAATTTTGAAATACAGGAACAATTAGTTTGACAAGTGGTTATAATTTTTGAGATGTAGTCTTATGGGACTGTGATTTGGTTATACTTAAAAGCATACTAAGCAACAATATAATCTGTCATTGGTTAGCCAATTTATTTTTTAAAGATGAAGCTCGAATCTGAAGTTGTTTAATGTGAACTACCACTTGCTGAAATTAAAATATAGCACTAATGATCTGACAGAAGCCTGATACCACTTAAAAGAAGCTTTGTGGTATTGAAATGACATAACAGTAAGATATGTATATATTTTGGCAGTAATTATATTGTACAAAACCAAGCTTTTAATGTTGAGGTGTTCTTAAATTTTGTGAATAAATTTATAAGGGTTATGTACATGTACGTGTACATTTCATTAGTTGTGTAAATTTCTAACACAGTAATAAAATTAATATACACCACCTGTGTGTTTGGAATACTTATCCTTACTTGGCTTTAAGGTCAGGCCACTGATGTATTTATGTGATATTTAAAATACAACATCAAATATATTTATATTTACTGTTTATTTTCCGTGTGTGATTTCCAATTGAAAATTGAAACTGTGTACAAGACTTTTTATCTGAATTAAGCTGTCTGTGTCTTTTCTAGATTGATTTTCATCAAACAATTTTTACACCAAAAATATGAGAGATCCATCGCTTTTGCAGATTAGCTTACATGCTCAATCGTGATATTTGTGTTTGTGTCATTTAATAAATTGTTATGTAATACACTACATATAATCACTATCAATCGTGTGGTAAGGTGTCTTATATGGTAATATATATCACTTAAAATCTAGCTTTTGTTTGCAGTTTAGCCTTAAGTCTTTTTCAAAATAGCTTTGGATGAATTTTTGACCAAAATCTTATGTATAGTTTTTGAGTTACACACACAAAAAGAAATAAAAACAATAGCAACAATCTCCTGCTTAGTTACAGAGGACAAGAGTAACAACAAAAAAGTAGAGTTTAAAATATAGAGAGGTTATTTTTAAAGGTTTTGGCATCCCTTCTAAAATGGTCATCCAATTCAATATTCGATTTTATTTCTTTGGGACTGCTCATTTTTAAAGTACCTTAAAATGATTTTTTTAGGAGATTAATAATTGTACATTTTCAAATTATTGAATGTTTATCTAAACCTATATCTTTAAAATCATGTACAATATTTCTTGTGTGTATCTAATTTTAAATGATCAGTAACATACCAATTTTTAAGCAAGCTATTTGTTTGAGAAGTTATTTATTAACGTGGGCAAATTTAAGGCTAAGCTTGGGAAAATCATTATTATGCAATAATTTTATAGTTATTTAAACAGTATCTACTCTCAAATACGAGCAGTTGACTAGTTGTGTTGTTTCTAGTATATATATCAATAATTCTAGACCTTACTGACAAAATGTACAAACTTATTTTGTCAAATTTCCACTAAGCTAAAAAATCAACTTTTGCCAAAGAAATACCTTTCATCTATGTGATCTGTTGCTGGTAGGTGCACCTTGACTAGTCAGTTGACTAGTCAGTAGTCACTTGACTATCAGATCCGGTGTTGACCAGGGAGTCAGGGAAGCAAACACCGAGTAAGAGGCAGAAGACTCCACTGAAAAGGCTCAACTCACATCACACTGACTTCACAACTCTAAACTCCTGACAGCAGTAAAGCTCCATTAAACAATCACATCTTATAGACAACTTTAATACCATTATCTTCTTCAACCAAAAATAAAGCAACTATTACTAAAACTACATTCTTGCAACAAACTTAGTCAAAATGAGAACAAAACATCCAGTGTTTAAATAAAACACTAAACCACAAGCAGTCTACCACTGCATGGTAACCTATGTCTTATGTGAAATTACACTTCCCCCAAACAAACATGGATCCTCTTATGATTGCTTATGAAAGCTTATGAGTCAAATGCTTCAAAAGTGCATTAAAATGTTAAAGCATAGCTATGTTCCTGAAGATATGTTAATTTCTACACTTATTCCAATTCCAAAAAATAAGAAAAAATCCATCAATTCTTCTGAGAATTTTAGAGCAATTGCATTAGGTAGTATTATAGGGAAAGAGCTTGACCTTATTATTATGAAACAAAACAATCATATTTTGAAAACTTGGCTTTAAACAGAAACACTCCACAACTATGTGTACTTTTGCTGCAACTGAGATTGCACAATATTACTTAAATAATGCTAGTGATGTATATTTGTTACTCCTAGATGCTAGTAAAGCATTTGATACAGTTGAATATGTCAAATTGTTTAAATTACTGAACAGTAAAGGTCTTTGTCCTCTTGTTACAAAACTTTTACTTTTTTATATACTAAACAAATGTTATGTGTCAAATGGGGAAATTATATTTCAGCTTGTTGCACTGTAAGTAATGGGGTAAAACAAGGGGGTGTTCTTTCTCCTCTGTGATTCTCTGTGTATATTGATGAGCTTTTCAATCAACTGAAATTAAGTGGTTATGGATGCTATGTTGGAAATGTATACATGGGTGCCATTGGTTATGGGGATGATTGTATGCTATTGTCTCCTACTATAACCTCTATGACTCATCAATTAAAAATCTGTGAAAATTATAGTAAAGAATATAATGTAAGTTTCAATGTTAAAAAATACCAGCTTCTACGCTGTGCAAAATCACATTGATGGGATTACTTACAATGGTATATGTATTAAAGCATCTAATGTTTTGATAATCTTTGTAGTATGTATAGCACGGCCTGCTAGGGGCCTGCTAATTCAGTTTCTGACAACCTTAAGTTTGTAGGTCTGTGAATGGGTGAACCTGTTAATTACTGGGTAACCAATCACGTGTACCAAGCGACCTTTGGTAGTTAGGGCTCACATGGGACTGACATTTTGAATTACAAACTTGAAGGATAAACAAGCAAATCTGAAAAATTGGTATTAACAGTTTTGGTGTTTTATGTTATAATGCTGGCAACTAGGAAGAAATCACCTGCTACGACTACCAAGAAGAAGGCACTGACATCCACTAAGGCACAAACTGGAGTCGCCAAACCAAACAAAGAAGGGGAAAGTAACGTCAAACAATGAAGGATCGTACTTACAGGGACAATCTCATCCATTAACACACAAAGTTGTAAGTACTGTTAACAGCACAACTATGCATGACTTCTCACAACTGGGAATTTCGGCCTCATCTGGGCAGATGATTATTGAAATGTTGCAGAAGCTTGATGCTTCTAACCAAGCTTTAACCAAAAAAATAGACCACATTGAGCATCAGGGCAGTTTTAGTTCCACTCCCATGACATCTCTGACATCCCAGCATCCACTGGTTGCTCGTCCTATGGACATAAATAGGACCCAGACGAATGCGCCCACCACTCAAGTGGCATCGGGCATACGGTCACAGCTAGCTAGCACACACACTACAACCGTTCCACTGACACAACCTGCCTCCACTTCAACCAGGGTTCAAACTCAGATCTCTCATGATGGGATAGCACCTAAGCCTGAAGTTATGAGGTCTACACCATCAATTTTGACAGCTGTCTCACAATTGCTGGCCAGATATGAGGAGCAGGCTGACCAGTAGTTATAGGAAAAGGTCTGGTCGTTACAATGTCACAGATATATCCATGGTTGGCCCCCAGTACAGGTGGCCCAATGAGGGGCTGGTGTCGAAGTCTCATGTCAAAAGGCCTGCATATGACGAGTTAAGCTTGGCCCAATGGATATCAGGGCAATTAAATAACATTCTGTTGGTTGAAGATAATTCCACATTGAAAAGCATGCTAACCCAGGTGTCAATGGCGATGCGAGATGCAGTATCCTTACCTTGGCCAGCAGTAATGTCGGCATGGGCAGCATCAATGACAGATGTTGAGGAAAGAAGGCTAAATTGGGCGGATTCATTACAATGGTCACTTAATAGGATTAGCAACTCCCAGCTGGCAGTGTTGAACTCCAACAGTGTTGGGCACAGTGGGTAGAAGTCAAAAATTTGCAAATTTTATAATGAAGGTATTGTTCCAACGAAAACCACCATGGGATTTACAGGCATTACTGTATGAATTGTCACAAACAAGGACGATCTTTGATGCATCCGGAAATCAGATGCTCATCACATGGCTCTAACCATAACCAGAATCAGGGATCAGCTATGGCCAAATAGGAGGATCCAGCCCCTTGGACCACACTTGGGACACTCCTGTAAATTGCAAGAATCTGTAAATAAAGACAATCATAATTTAGACAATAATTGTATTTATCAACTGGGTTACACAAGTAACTTATTTCAAAAGACACTAACTGACAATATTCAACTTAATGATTGCTATGTTAATCATTCTGATGCTAATCGTGATATTGACATTGCAGTATGTGCTGGTGGTGGGTGTGAGTTAATGAAAAGTAACTTGAATGTTTTTGAAAGTTCATATGATAATGAATTTTGCAGTTATTAGATGCTGCTAGCTATTATACCTTTGGTAATGACAATGTTTATGACAAATTTATATACATGTTTAATGAAATGCCAACTCAGTTGTATGACAACATGGGACGATGTGCATATATACTGTTAACTGGTGGGGCAGCAGAGTGCAGGTTTATTCCTGAAACGAATATAGACCATATCATAGGGTCCTTTTTGACAATAAGCAGGATCCAGAGTATATTGATCAATGGAAATTATGGGGTTGATTTATTGTATATTCAAAGCAATAATGACCAAAGAATTTCGGGTTATTATCAGATGCAAATTAATAATCAGGTGAAATCCTGTCACATCGTGCACTCAGCTGTCCCCCATATGGTTATATACAAGTATTATGGACTGTGAACTGCTATAGCTACCCTGTGAAGGCAGCAGGAGACGATATATATAGCAGTCAACACAATGAACTGAACTGAACTTATGATAATTACTGTAAGGATGTGCGTTTGTGGCAATATTATAACTGTAGTTACGAGACATACATGGAAAGTATTATCGATTCCCTGATTGACATCGACGAACAGAGAAGTACTGCTAGTACACAATGCATCCCAGATCTTGCGCAAGATACTGACGTTTCGTACATATGTTCTGATGATATTCACCAAAATGATCCTGTAACCTTGAAAATAGGTGTCGTTAACTCTGGCATATTACAGGTGTCTGGAACACCTAGAGATTTCTATTATCCGAACAAGGAAGTCGGTTATTTGGCACAGGATGATGAAACCTTTTCATTTATAGGACCGGATAGGCAACCAATTCGGTTGAATTCGATTGACAAATTGATCCAAGTGGTGAATTTGATTAGAGACTCAGGTTGTCTTATAAAGCTGTTAGAATACCCATAGAATCGGGTTTGAATGTGAAGGCATGGGAGAGACACCTTCATGAATATGTGGATAAAACAGTACTCCAGTATATAAAGTTCGGTTTCCCATTATCCTTACATAATCCACAGGCTTTAAACAATACTGAAATTTCTAATCATTTCTCGGCTCGCCAATACCCACGTCAAGTACAGGAGTACATTGTCAAGGAAATTGTATTGGGTGCACTCTTAGGTCCTGTCAAAGAAATAAAACATGATCAATTCCATTGTTCCCCATTGTTAACCAGGCCAAAAGACATTGACAAAAGGTGGGTTATATTGAATCTATCACACCCTCATGGCAATTCAGTGAATAGCCATGCTGACAAAGACCTATTTGATGGTTCCCCCTTTATATTAAAGTTTCCTACAGTAGACAATATTGGGAGTAATATAATTGAATGCACTGATGACCCTGTTCTCCTCAAGGTGGACGTAGCTCGTACGTTTAGGAACCTCAGAGTCGTTCCTGCTGATAGCCTTAAACTGGGAATTAAATGGCATGATAACTTCTACATTGACATCGGGATCGCGTTCGGTTGGACGCACGGTTCTGCGTTGTTTCAAATTTCATCAGACACAATCGCTTATATCATGAGCAAGGAAGGTATTCAGCTAACATGCTACATAGACGACTACATTGGAGTGGTTCCTAAATCTAAGGCTGAGGGCGTTTTCAAACGAATGTGCGCATTGTTGCACGAACTCAGTCTCCCTATCAATCAGAACAAGTTGACTGCCCCTACCGAGCGTTTAACATACTTAGGTATTGATATTGACATAGAAAATAACACACTTAGTATTTCTGAGGATAAATTGAAAGCTATTTATCCAGAATGCCTAGAAGTCAGTACGAAAACTGTACTTTCAAGGCAAAAATACCAATCCCTCCTGGGAAAATTACTATATATTCAGAAATGCGTGAAACCGGCAAGGGTGTTCATCAACAGAATTTTAGCAGTATTTAGAAACAATTCACATACTCGTACCATTCCTCTCTCAGCAGCTTTTCCAATGGTTTCTTAAATTTCTGCCACTTTATAATGGCATCTCTTATATAGCCAAGGACCCTATTGATAACCAACAATCTTTGTATTTGGATGCATGTTTGACAGGTATGGGGGCTGTATGGCTAAATAGAGTCTATGCCACCTCCATACATAACTGTGGAGATCTTGATTTAATAATCATACATTTGGAAATGCTTAACATAGTTATTGCATTGAGGACATGGGGAACCTGGTGGTGTCACTCAAATATCAAGATATTTTGTGATAACTTGGGTGTGGTCCAAGTGATTAGGACTGGCAAAACCAGAGACTCGTTTTTAAGTCTCTGCATACAATTACATATCTTTCATATTGCAGGCGTACACAATGTTATTGCGGATACATTGTCCAGAATTTATTCAGACAAACCAGTTAACCTTGATTTAATGGACACACTTAGGAGTGAATATGTCTGGGACAATATACCTAGTCATTATTTTGACCTCAATATGGAATTGTAATTTCAGGTTTGAACCTACCTTCTTCAGCTCTGCTCAACTCTGCCTTCAAAGGACCAAGTCAGCTTACAGACCTTCCACCAAGAATGCACATCATACTCATCTACGGACTTACTTATCATTTGCCATTTTCATGCAGCTACCAGTTGAACCTTCAGTTCATTCACTCCTGGCTTTCTTGGAGTACTTACACATTAACTCTTTTTCTCACAAAGTTATATTGAACTATTTATCATCTATCAAAAAAGCTTCTATCAAGTACTCATGGAATTCTGCTCCTTTCTCCCATAGATTGGTTACTGAATATTTAAGGAGCATTTCTATCAATACAAAATTTAGCCCCACACACAGGGGTATATTTGACCTTTCAACATTCTCTAGAACTAGACATCCTGGAAGATCCGATATTATTCAGATCCATATTTCTATTGGCATTCTTTGGCATTCTTACGTATGTCCAACATAGCACCTAATTCAAGATTCAGATTCGATAAGAATAGGCATATTCTCAGGCAAGACATCATATTTGCTCACCCAGGCACTCATGCTCTATTAAAGTGGACAAAGACACTTCAACAAAGTAGTGCTCACCATTTTGTCCAAATTCCTGCTCTTAGTAACTCAGTAATTTGTCCTGTCAGTGCGTTGTCTGACCTTTTGGCATCAAGAAATACTCCTCCTGACTCTCCTTTGTTTGCACATATCAATCCACCTCACTTACATGTTATAGATACAACTATTAGGGATGCTCTTCGAAAAATTTTGGATCATATCGGCATTCCCCCCATTGGTCATGGATTTCATACCTTCAGGCGTTCTGGAGGTACTTTGGCATATGATAACAATGTTCATCTACAGCATATCATGGCACATGGCCTTTGGAGGAGCTCAGCTGTATGGAAATACCTCCAGAACGCCTCCCTGGCTCCATCTATTATTCCAGCTACTTCTGCATCTATCATCCCTCACCATCTCTAGCTTGGGTTTGGGCTTTTAAATTTCCAAATAATTTTAAAATTTTAAAGATTTTAAAATGTACCATATATAACTTTACTAACGTGTAAATAAATTATCTCAAATCTTACACTGACCTTTTGACCTTGCCTCTGACCTCAGATAAATTTCAGTACTTATGGCATACAGAAACTGTGTATAGCACGGCCTGCTAGGGGCCTGCTAATTCAGTTTCTAACAACCTTAAATTTGTAGGTCTGTGAATGGGTGAACCTGTTAATTACTGGGTAACCAATCATGTGTACCAAGCAACCTTTGGTGGTTAGGGTTCACATGGGACTGACATCTTGAATTACAAACTTGAAGGATAAACAAGCAAATCTGAAAAATTCCTTCCTTCCCTCCCTGGTAAATTAGAGCTATTATTGCTTTGTGGAATTTACAAACATAGCTTTTTAGGCGGTTCCAGGCTGACCCTGGAAGACCCGATCTCAAACTGACGTGTCATGATACAAAATACAGTAAATTCAAGGCAGGGCCAGGCAGTTCCCTGGTAGCCCCCTACCAAGTACGACCTCTGCTCATATGGAGTCAACACAGGTTGAGATTAGTACGACCTAGTCTCCCCTCTCGATTCTGTTGGAGTTACTATTCCAGTTATACACCTATTTATTAATATGTGATGTTTGCACGAGTTGCTGTGATATTGATGCACAAGATGCTGTGATATTTAGTGTAATATGATGGGCTTTTAAATTTCTAAATAATTTGAAAATTTTAAAGATTTTAAACTGTACCATATATAACTTTACTAATGTGTAAATAAATTATCTCAAATCTTACATTGACCTTTTGACCGTGCCTCTCACCTCAGATAAATTTCAGTACATATGGCTTACAGAAACTGAGATATCTAGTACTTTATCATCCAATGAAAATATTAACACTGCTTGTATTAACTTTTTTGTTGGTGTGAATTCTGTTTCTGTCCTGTTCTCACGCTCTCACTGTAATATTAGATATGTACTTTTTTGTCAATTTTGTATGGCTATGTATGGTTGTCCACCATTATATTAACAAATTTTACACATTTTGGAGAAAAGTTGTCAGACAAATTTGGAAAATACCATACAATACTAACTGTTACTATCTTCCTCATATATGTGATTCACTGCCAATTGAAGTACAGATTGTTAAAAGATTCTGTAAATTTTTACACCAAGTGATGAAAAATGACAATGTTGTATCGATTCCATGTGGTAAATTAGCCTTTGCTGGAAGTGCCTCATCTGTATGTAACAATATCAATTATACTTCAAACTTGTTAAAATCCAAAAGCCATGACCTATGCAGTGTGATCAAAGATTGTATCATTATGAAATATGACAGATCATGCCTGCTAACTTGTTGTGAACTACAATACAATATAAAAACGCTATGTACTGAGTGACATTTTTCTTTATTTTTGTTTATAAATACTGAACTACTGAATGTAGTGTTAACTTTTTGGTTCTAAATGTTCTTAATTTTGTATATGCATACTTTTGTACGAATAAAGATATAATAACAAAAAATCATTAGTTTCAGAAACCGTGCAATGTCTATTATTTCAAGGAAATTCTAATAAATTTTATCGGGCAAGTCATGCAACCTCGTTTCAAATAGCCAAAATTTACTAGTATTGACATATATGGATGTATAAATAAAATGCAGTATTGACATATATGGATGTATAAATAAAATCCAGGCAATTACGATTTCCTGATTGGCACATACTCCCCTTCTGAGGAAAATGACCTGCCATTTACACCTTAACTGTGCCTATTATGCTTACAACACCTATTTAGCACCACATACAGAACATAAAAACCAAAGTCCACTCAAATCTTACAGAGTCGTGAACAATACATCACTTTCCCATTACTATGCAACCATTACCACCACCCCCTGTCATTCAAATATAGTTACTATTAAAACATATACCCAACATTCAAGCAACTACACTGTCATTCAACAGCTCAAAAATATCATTCAAATTTAAAAAAAACACTCAATTGTAGGTTTCCATTTACAATTCATCCCAACTCTCATGTGACTCTTCAGAATGGCAATCATATTTTTACTTAGTCTGTTCTTTGTAATGCTAGGCTCTAAACATTGTCGTTTCACTGGGAAAAACCATAGACAAAATTAGACCTCAAATCATCCTGATTACGGACCCTACCCAATATCCATGATGCAGAATTGGTAGGATTTTAGCAGGTTCAATGCTGCTAGCACTATGCTGTTCAGTAGTAACAGCAATAGTTGTTTCTAACTGATCACTGGAACTATATAAGTTTTCACCAGGATAAGGGTCACCAGAAAAAAATTGAATCCAGAGATCCATTTAAATGATAAATAATTTAAGTGAATTTTATTCAGAGCAACTCCATCTCAACTGTCCACCCCATGTTTCTACACTAGGAACATTCAAGCTAAAATTTCCATCAGGAACTGCCATACTTGCACTTTCTTCTGCAATATCTGGTAAAACACTTTCTGGTATACTCATCAGCAGTGAGCAAATGAGGTAAACTGACATCCTACTTGTGCACTTACAAAAGTAAAAGACCATTTATCTAACATCTTTTTCATTGTCAGTGTCATCACTCTCACGTACTTCTAAAGTGGCAGGTATAGCAGGAATTATACTCTTCTTTGAATTAGGAACATGTTTATTTGTAGTGGGCGAAGTGGCAACAAGAAATTGCAGTACAATGTTTTACTGCACCTCAACCAGATTAAAACTTTATTGGATACACAGGAATATCAGAATTTAGTTGATCAATAATCACATACAAATCAGTGCTGCAACGATCTGCCAGTTCTATATCCCCCTCAGGCCAACCTTCCAAATCAATACTCTCCAAGTGATAGCACAGCCCCATATTCTTGGCTTACTCTGCTGTTTTGCCCTGCTAACTAATATGCCTTGGCTAACTGCTCTTTTAAATTAATAGTTAAAATTATATTATTGATCACGACATCCCAGAGCAACATCAATCGGAAATCCTTGGGTGATGCCGAAATACCAGAAAATAAGGAGAATAACCATGATATCATGTTTGGTGCAATTATCAGCATGAACCATGACTCTCACATGACTTTGATGTGGTTCCAAAATGCCTAACATGTTGATAATGCTCGAGTTGAACTTATAAACTATCTGGTGTTGTTCAACTCTTCCTAGTTCCATTGAATGGCGCAAGTCCTCTATGAGCTGGCTTTTAAAATTCCTTCGCTTGTCACTATGGATATGCTTTGGAAATTCATAAGGAATAAAAATCTTTCAAACAATACTGTAGTCTTAGCGGTCTAGTTGTGGGATATGCGTGAGCGAAATTAGTGAAGTAATTGGTCAGTACCAACACTTTTCCGATCCAGCCTTTTCATTTTTCCTACTTTAGAAAATCCATACAGACTAGCCCCATAGGTTGGGTAACTCACTGTAGATACAAATCCTTGCATCTAATGCACCTCCACTTGGTGATATACTCAATAGCTGCTTGCTGAATGGCAGGCCAATAATATTGTTCCCATAGAAGTTCAATGGTCCTATCTCTTCCTAAGTGTGACATCTTGTGGTGTAAAACTTTCAAACACTTATTAGGCACAACCAGTTGATATTGCATCTCATCAGACTAATTTCTCCTCCTGACCAACTAGTTGTCAATCAGCACTAAGGTTTTCCTCTTACATAAGAGCTTATCTGCAACTTATGACAAATCACCTTTAGTCAATTTCTTGGACAATTTGTTTTTACTGCCATAATATCCAGATCAAGGTCTTGCTCAACAGACCAGTTGATAGACTAACCTAACTGTAACCCCTGTTCTAAGACATTAGGTAGGGCATGGTGACAGTAACAAAAGGAGTCCAAAGAAGTAACAATATCCAGATGCATATGTAACAACTGATTAATTACTTTAAGGTAACCACAGGCCATTGGATTCTGAACAAAGCATCAGCTGTGTGATTAGTCGAATCTGGGCATATACAATTTTGAAATTGTAGTTATCAAGTTAGGCAACCCAGTGGGGTTCATTGGCATCTAGCCTAGCATTCCCCAAACTATAAGACAGAGATTATTTTCAGTAACAACAGAACATGTGTTTCCATACAAATACTCAAAAAACTTTTCAGTTACTGCAAATTTCTTAGTGCTAGAAATTCAAGCTTATGTACAGATTAATTTTTTTCTGTTTTCAACAAACTTTAACTCACATATGCTACAACCCTACTCAACTCATATTGCTCCTGTTGAGCACCAAATCCATCTCCGCTGTAATTGGCATGCAAAGCAAAGGGCTTTGAATAATCTGCAAAACCCAGACTGGGTGTATCACAGCAAGTTTCTTAAAGTTTTTGAAAAGCTTCTTGTTGTCCTTCTCCCAGCTTTAAAGGCGGATATATAACAGCATTCTTGGTTTACAGTTCGATAGGCTCACCACCCTGGGTTACCTCATGTCGGGGTTTAACAATCTTAGCAAAATCCTAAATGAAAATGTGGTAAAAGCTAGTGAAACCAAGAGATCGATGAACTTGCTTCACATTCCTTGGAATGGCATTTTTTCAGACAGATAATCTAGGATAAATAAATAAGCATAATTTGGTGCTAGTGATGAGCCCATGGCAATACCAGGTCTTAAAAGTTTGGTCTCATTTTGAAGGTGTCCAGGATCATCGTCAGTTACGGATATTATTGTACTGAGGGTGTAGTTAAATGCCCCATCTGATATCCCTATCATTGGGATGGGTGTGTCAGAGCCACTTGGGGGTTCTGGTCTTGCATTGACTAGGTACAAGGCATTACAAAAAGTAATCTGACTTGCAGCTGTTAAAGGAGCACTCATAGTGAAAATACTGACAAAATCTGGTTCCTGCTTAGAGGACAGAATAGGCTCAATAAAATAGGTATATGCCTTATATAATCAACTCTGTGACAATTGTATTTTGACTGCTAAATACTGAAGTCAGTCACATAAGAGACTATGAATTATCTGCATCTGGACTCCCTGAAGTACTTTTTTGGGTTTCAGGCTGTATTTCTACCTTTATTTCCCCTCTTTGACCTTGACCCCTACCTCATTGTCCAGCGGGAAGGGAGGTCTCCACTGGGATAGATGTGGCTCTTGGACTTACAGGGATAGGCTAGCTCAGGGTGACCCTGGTGTCCCCTACTGATTTGATTTTGATTTCAAGCTCTTATCTCTAATCAGGCACTGAGTGGATTTTTGATCACTAGATTTTGATTTTCTTGAGAGCCTGGTATGAGCACGGCTTGTGAGGGGCCTGCTACTGCAGTTGGAGGCGACCTTAAACCCAGTCTTTTATTTATTTTTATTTACACTTTAGTCATTCTTGTTTACCACCCACTAGCCAATAGGAATTAAGCTATACCCTATCGACCATAATTGAATTGACCTTCTGCCATATTTATTTTCAAAGTCAATGAATGAACAAGTTCTGCTACGTGAAGGATTTGAAATTTTTAGTTATTTTAGTGATATGTTTTTACTTGACTAATTTAATATATTGCACCGTTCACAATGCCTTCCACACAGAAGACTCCTTCTAATAAGAGGAAGAAGGTTACAGCTTCAGCCAGAGCTCGTATTTCCACAAGGAAAGTCAACAGACAATCGACCAAACACTTGGGGGAATCTTACATACAACAATCAACACCCACTGACGTGAGTACTGTCCCCCAAAATCATACCTCGGATCCGACTTCCTCACAGGGTGATACATCCACTGCCATCATATCTATGCTAAATAAACTATCCGAATCGAACCAAGCACTGATGGCTAGAATAGAATCCATCGAAGAGAGACAAAACAGTGACAGAACTCGCTCAGATCAGATGTTCGGATCCGACTCTGCTGGACAGGGACCTATGAATGCTCTTCCCGAAGCCGCGGTAACAGGGGCCAGGTCTCAGAATGTGCATTTCCACGCTCCTCCACCCATGGGAGGCCCGAGGGTCCGTTTTCCCACTGTACCTAGAGCTCAGAACCACCCACAGGGTAGCTCCATTGGACTTGGAGACCACTTCCAGCCTCAGTCCACAGTCAGAGCCGACATCCAATCTGATGGGATAGTACCCACACTGGAAGCACTTAGGAGAGCACCATCCATCTCCAGCTCGGTCACCCAGCTGCTGGAATCATATGAGGAACAGGCCCGTGCATCACTACAAGGTAGGCAGGCTAAAAAGTCGGGTAGATACAATACAACTGACATTGTCTATACCACCCCAGAGTACAGGTGGCCTAATGAAGGCTACCATGCACCTGCAGGTAAAAAGAAGGTGGCCTACGATGATCTGACCCTACCTCAATGGGCTGTAGGCCAGTTATCTAACATCTTTTACATGAGCGACCCAACAACAGCTAAACATGCCCTCCTCCAGGTCATATTAGCCATGAAGGATGCCACTTCCCTACCCTGGCCAGCTGTGAGAGGGGCATGGGCCACATCCATGCATGACCTGGAGGAGGGGCATCTTGGATGGCAGGACGCTACACAATGGTCAATCAATCGTCTTAGCTCGTCTCAAATCTCAATGGCTTCCTCTCAGGCTTCCCATATGTCTCAACCCAAGAAGCTGTGTAAGTTCTATAATGAGGGCACCTGTTCTCACGACACCAGCCATGGAATGTATAAGCATATGTGTGCCTATTGTGACAGGCAGGGAAAATCTGGAAGCCATCCAGAAAATAAATGCTATATGAAGTTGAAGGCTAAAGACAAACAACAGAACATCTAGGACAGGAAACCACTTGGACACTCACCATATTTTAAGGACAGTCACAATGAAGTAGGACACTGGGGGGAGGGGGGGTAAGGCAGAGACTGATAACGGGCAGGGTAGT
The DNA here is from genome assembly GCA_964017235.1 of Sabellastarte sp. h YS-2021. Taxonomy (NCBI): domain Eukaryota; kingdom Metazoa; phylum Annelida; class Polychaeta; order Sabellida; family Sabellidae; genus Sabellastarte; species Sabellastarte sp. h YS-2021. Next base: position 2,643,724 of record OZ024939.1, on the reverse strand, counting down.
AATATCAAACTTGCACATAGACAAAATAATAGTGTAATAGTCAAGGAATATATAAGACAATTACACATTGTTCATGATACCTCATATGATAACATGTATTGTGATTGTATGCAGAATATTAATACTGTAAATTGTATATATCCTCTTACTAATAACCCGAATTCGGGTATATGTGATGTTAGTATGGGGATGGTCACCCCTGATAAATTAACCACTAGCAGTCATAAGGTAAATCAAGATGTTAGTTTAAATTCTAACTATACTGTAAACCAAAAAATGGCTGCAGTTGCCAGTCAACATTATGCTACTACAGTCGGGGAAGTGCGACCTCACCATCAGTGCCCTCTTGCAATTGCCTTACAATAGGGGCTTCTTAAGCCTGCCTGACTTTTTATTATTAGTTTCAATCAAGCTATAAGAGGACCTTCAGTAATTAACATGTGGCTTCCTTTGGTTTGGGGTCCTATCTATGCATCCTTAAATGACATTTAACCCTTTCTTGCTTAGATCAAAGAAATCAGAATTATAAAAAAAATACCATTTCATGTTAATATTCTGCTTAAGGTGCAATTTGGTAAACAACATAATCAGTATCACTTAATATTTAAAAAAATTATTCCATTGATGACTTTCGAAATTTCTAATAACAAAAAGTTTTTGTTAGGTTAAATGGAATACCAATATTAAAAGCCAATTTAATTTGAAATGCTCAAAGCAAAAGTATAAAAACATCATACAGTCAAGACAATAAAAATTATCTATCTATTTGAATCTTTCTACATGAACTGATATAGAATTTGTGACATTACTACAGTTTCCTTAAATGAAATACCTATATTAAAGCCTACTGTAATTTGAAAAGTTAAAAGCAATAACATATTACCAAACATCAATCAAGAATACTGCTGTACAAGTTATAACTTGTACAGGCATAATTTTTGTACAAGTTATAACTTGTACAAAATTTGAAAAAGATTTTGTACAAGTTATAACTTGTACAACTCAGTCGTACAAGTTATAACTTGTACAAGATTTTGTACAAGTTATAACTTGTACAAAATCCCAACTTGTACACGACATATATATATATTAATATATATATATATTTAAATTCATGATAATAGACATTTATACAATGCACATCCCTTACTTTTGCAATCTTTTACACAATTACTGTTTAACCAGAATAGAATATTAAAATTATATTAAAATTATTAATGAAGCACCAAAATTGTATGGAAAGAGGTAAGTCTGTCTTCTTAATTTAACACAATCTTGTCACCAAAACATTAAAGAGTGATATATTACAGTCTTCAATATTAGCATGCTTGAATAACACATTACTTGGATAAGATACAGAATACATTTAACCAAACTAAGTATTGAACCGTTAAAACTATGATCTGTAACATCATGGTTTAGAATACTCTCTACCAAAGATATTTTAAGTATTTTTGAAAGCTTCAGAACTTCAATCAATGCATTTTGTAAACTGCATTTTGTAAACAGATGCTTAACCCAACAAATTACTGAAACAAACCAACAATAAACAATTTAAAAGTAATTTTAATGCTAAAAAGAAATCTGCCAATCTTTTATAATTGTGCAAATATATATCCTGATATAAATTTCTTTGGGGTTTGCTTTTATGTTGACACCCAATAGTCAAAGTGTATAACATATAGAAATCTGATATATAATATTTTGTAGCAAAATACGGGTACACTACGTAAAACTTTACTTCACATGGCAAGAATAAAACAAGCATTTATTTTTACAAACCTTTAAGTTTTGACTTAAGTTTTCCACAAAAATGTTGATGGACTATAGGTGATATGGTTTATATGGTTTCTGTTTATATGGTTCTTTATAAGTCTGTCAAAAGTGATATACATCTTTTTTTTACAGTATCTTGCTCTAGCTCTATTGCACAGAAAACAATCACTATATTTCTGTCAGTTAACAGTGGAACATAAATTTACACTCATTAACTAAGCTAAAGATACATGACTTATCAAACTAATATTTACATATGTGATCATGTACTAAGCAGTAAACATTTACATCACCATTTACAGTCCAAAATAACAAAACGTTTTCAGGAGAGTAATGTTATTGACCGTACAAATAATCTTAATGTTTGCATATCACTACTGATATTTTTAAATATAGTTTATAATTTTTTTGTCATGAATCATAAATTTCCTTTATGTGAATATTAATTTTAAATCTCAAATTGCACACAGGTTTAACATTTTTGAAAGAATTCTGGAAAAAGCCACAAGATACACACATGTAGCCATTTCTTAAAATTTTCTGGCACAAAATTGTAAGTGTTATCTATGGAAACATAGCACAAAAATCATTGTCAGCAATGTTCTGTCACTGTCAATAAAACAATTTGATCTATCCCTGTATGAATACATTTTACAGACACCAACTGACATTCATTAACGTTTATAGAAAAATGAAATGAGAAATATTTATCTCTAGGGATAGAAATAGTTAACACTTTTATGTAACTTACATTTTATATTATTGCTAAATCAGTATGTTTCCAGTTGTTTTTTTGAAGCATTTTACCAATTCTAATTTCTCACCATCAAAATTTAAAGAATACTACAAATGATTCATTTATAAACATGTATCGTAACTTTGTTACATTCCTTTAAAATGAATATGCAATAGCATCACTGGGTTTAGGAAATATAATATACTGTTGTCTTTTACGGAAAGTTTGTATCGGTCAAATTCTGATCCATTTTTACACTCATATAAATATATATACTCAGCAAAATACATCGATAGTGCCCATCTATAAGCAAATATCATTTATGGTAGTATAAGAATATATAAAATTTACTCGTTGAAACCAACCAAATCACTTCATAATAAAACAACAATCAAAATTACAAATAAACTAGAATTTTAATTCATTAAAATTAATCAATTGATTAATGTTTAGGAATGATACTTTTTTTAAAATGTTTGTTCAAACTCTTTCAATTGTCCAAAACATGTTTCGTTTGTTTACGTCATAGTTCAGTGAAACCAATTCAGCCTTTAATTTAATGTTTTAAAATGTTATTATAAATTGAGTTGAGGCAACATAATCATTTTGCCTTTTTATATCATAGAAAGTTTAAGAGTGACTAAATGTATTTATCGATAATGAAATATTTTCATTGTCTAGCCAAAAATTTTAAACACAAATTGAGAAGCATATTGAAAACCTACCACTACAATTTTAGTTAAAAAACTAATTTATAAAGACTATTTATGGGTTTCAGGGGCAATAAGAAATCCTGAAAATACATTTCCAGGGAAATCTCTAACTGAAAACAGTCTATTATTATTCTTTGTACTTTTTACCCACACCTTGTATCTTGCCTTACAATTGACAACTGCAGACCCACTGAGTACAGCATTAATCTGTTCAGAGTTTGCATTATCCAACCGTGCTCTGGCTACATTGTTTCCATTATAAACAAGGGAGCAAAAAGGACCAAACTGACCTAAGCTACTACTAATAGTACTACCTTGGACCATAAAGCTAAAAAAGTAGAGGCCATTAATTGGACAAGTATATTCCCCAGTGGTGCTGTTATAATGGTTACCCATGTTGACTGTGACATTAATGAAGATTATCCTGTCACTAGTATTCTTCACAATAGTTACCATATCAGCTGCAAGGTCTTTTGCTGAGAAAGCAGAGTCAAACAAGTTTGACTGATCTGAAGAAATTAAAAAGTCACATACTTTTTCATACACTGCTAACATCAGTAAGGTTTGCTCTTTCTATTTGAATGCCACGACTATAACCAATACCAATTTGACTTGGACATATATAGCTTTTCACTCAATTTATTTATTAATGTTTTATGGCATAGTATGGCATCAATTATACTGTGATGTGTAGTTAGAAGAACAGAGGAAACTAGTACAAACAATTGATAAATTTTCTGTGCTGTAAACTGCCAATGAACAGCAAACAACTACCAGCTTCCTCACAGCCCGGGATTCAAACACTGATCTAAGTGATATGAGGTGAGTGTATTGTATTATTTCAACTTTATTGGGGGTCTGTCCTAACTCCATTGTGGGAATGGAATAACTTTTTTGACATTTGTATTATTATGTGACTAATTAATGTAAAAACAAATAATCTCTTTGGTGAAATAATAATCATCAATAACAATTACTGGTCCAATTCTTCATCAAAAGTCATCAATCTTTTTTGAGGAGGCTTTGTTACGTAATTTGGATACTATATGGTACAATATCATATGTAGAAAGTGAAAAAGACCTTAAACTTGATCCTTTGCATTAATTAAGCAAAAGGTGTACACCGTGGCTATTTATAACATGAATTAAACTGACAAAAGAAGAAGTAAATAAGATGGGTCAGGGTTGCAATTTTTAGATTAGGGGCTAACCTCTTGTTTTCACATAAGGTCTCATTTTCTCAAACAACCTTTTGATATTATTAAAAATTCATTTGTAATCATTTATTGGTAATTTTGATGGTTTTAAATATTATTTCATGGTTCTGAACTTTTATTACAGTATAAGAATTTAAAAAAAAAATAAAATAGCCTGCTATGCAGTTGCCCATGAGTTTAATGGTGACATTGAATAGTCACAGTAATATAAACATAATTCAAGTTACCATTTTTGTTTTGGACCAGTTGATGTTCAATCTCTGTCATCTTGGTCTGCATCTCAACCATCTTTTCTGCAACATAAAATAAATTTCCATTTATTGATGCATGAATCACACCACAACCTGGTTCTTGAAACAGGATTTTAACCAAGGTAAATATAGTGTTCTAGATTATCAATACCTTGAAAACTTTCACAAGTAGAAGTTTTACTTATACCCAAGTATAAGTATTCCCAAGTATAATTATAATTGCAGTTATACACTAGATGTAGCATTTCGTTTTGCAGAGTCTGTACTTACATGTTTTTTACACCCTTAAAATATCGGGTGTATATTTTTCTAGTGAACAATTCCAAGAAAATGGTAATATTCAACCCATTTATTTTGATTGATAAGAATTATAGACTCTTGGATCACAAGATGTTAAAAGATTTGATATTAAATTTTTTACCTTTGTATGTTACTGAGATATTTATGTAGAATTTTAACCATTGAACCACTATTATACAACTATGACATCTGTAAAAATGTATTTGGAATTCTGAATACATATTTGGAAATCTGAATAACATATTTGGAATTCCAAATATATATTTGGAATTTTGAATTAGGATGAACTTTAGGCTTTTATAGTATTGATATAAAGATGTCAATATTTCTTACTAATCATTGATTCATTTTCAAAAAAAAATCTTTTTTTAATTAGTAATGTTATAAATGATTCATTCAGATTTTTTTGCTTCAAATCTTATTCCAAGATACTAAACTGATCATATTGACAGCTGAAAGGATATCAGAGGCTTAGTCATTTAGCAGACTTGTTCCTAGGATTAAATCCATTATGATACATCTGCAGGGGTGGCCTGTTTATATTATAGTTTGGTTGGTTGTATAAAATATGTCTTCTTTGAAGTTCTTATTTAACAATTTATTGTTCAACAAGTATCAAACAATTGAATTAAACATTTTACATCATTAATTATATTCCAGCATCCCTTTTATAATTCTTATTATAGTCTATATTCAAGTTTCCGCTCAATATCTATATCAAAAATGAGTTACTAATTATTTCCTGTTCTGAATTATTCTATTACTAATTTCATCTAATATTCCAATATTCTGTCTGAATTTTAACTCATCTCATATCTATGTTCTTGCTCCAAATTCTATCCGTCTAAAGCTTACATATCCCCTATATTTATACCTAACGATAACAATACATAAATGTGTCACTATTGTCTTTTAGAATAATTATATAAATGTTGGAGTACAACACGGAACTATAAGCAGCTGTCAAAACAAACAAAAATAATACCTTTCAAGTGACATCTGACATGGCAATCAAACAAGAGTAATTATATAATTCAACAAGATAGACATTGGAGACAATATAATAAGCACAATAAACAACAGATACAGACAACTTAACATGTGTTTAAAACCTAAACAGAATTCAAAAGTCAAAAAGAGTAATTTATAAAATATGACCTAAAACATTTCTTGTGTTTACATTTACCAGTTTTTAGATATTTACCACACTAAAACATTAACATTCTACAATAGAAGGTTATTGTAATCAGTTTTGTTCAGTCTATCCTGTCTGTACACCGCTGTGCCCTTACAGCTCAAAAACTATGGCAACAATCAAGCTCAAATTTGGTGGGCAGATATTGCATGGGGTGCAGATGGATTCCTCTAAAATTGGTAAAATTTAAGTGAAACTGAAAGTCAAGAGGCAGTTTTTCATATACTCAATCGGGCGTATACAGAGAAACTGATTCTCCTCATCACCTATGCAAAAATCAATATTGCTTTATTTCAATGTAATACCTCTCATACGTCAGCATCAAAATTAAATGTTACCCTTGCTCATTCATAGTTTGTTAGTTCTTCAAGATATTATATAATAACCTAACAAACATACATTGTCAATTGTCAAGTGATTCCCAAATTTCATTAAATACATTCACAAAAACTTTTTCTTTCATGGTGTGGTTAAATTTAATCTAATTTTGTATTAAAATAATATTTACTGCTATAACTACTATTTAATCTAATCTAATTGACTGATTTGCAGGTGCAATATTTTTCCCACGATGGGAATTTAGTGTTCTAAACATGTTTCACTCATGAAAATTCCAGTATGTTTAACAGTCTGTGTTCTTGTTTAAATCAATTAAAAGTGTCCAAATTTGGGACGGGTGGCGGGAAAGTAGAATCTTTTTTCATAACTCACATGTGCACTTTTGCAATAATTAAGGTCAACATGGAGAAATGTATGAAGTTGAACATGTGATTTGGTTGGTGCTACTATGCAAAATGAAAGAAATAGAACTACTAATAAAAGAACCAGTTAATATTAAAGAAGGGGAAAACTTGTTTAGGCTGTGAAATGAAATAGTATTCCCTTGCAGACTCCTAAAGGTCATGCTCTAGGGGTAGTGATTCCCAACGTATAAGAAGCAAATTTTGTTGAGTTTTGAAGAAATGTACCTTTCATTTTTCTAAAACAAAAAAAAGCTAAAACCAACATCTTAAACTTTTATTAGAAAAAAAAATTATTTTGTGCTCTATCTGATTCACCCTATAAAACACTTTTGGGTCTGTTATATACACTTAGCAAAATAAGAAATGCAAGATAGATCGTGATTTATTCTTTATGAAACTAGCATCTCTCTTTTGAGTAAGTATATTTCTTATAATGAACAGGTAACCTTCAGTACTGAGCATTATCAGAGACTGATTTATTATACAGTTTTGCATATTATCAGTTGATTCTCATTTCACTGGTCACAGATTCAAAGGTTTATGAAATATGTGGTTCTCACAGATGCCCATGTTCATAACCCATATCTATTTTAACTAAATTGTATACTCCTGTTTTGAACTTGTGTATCCCTGCTATCAACTCACATACTCAGGTTACTAAATCATATATTCCAGTTAGTAATTTATATATTCTGGATAATATCTGAAGTTACTATCTCATATTTACATTTTTAACTCGTTTATTCTAAGTATTATCTGCTATATTTAACTTAGCTACCTCGTATATTCCAACAGGAAGTAAAATATTTGGCAACCTAGAGCTACTGTATCTTTTGCTCTTTGCTTTGATACAAAATTGGATTTAAAAAAAATTTAAAATGTATAGGCCCCAACACAAGGGTAAGCTCAATCATTATTCCCATAGTTCTCACAAGGAACCCCAATATATCCAAATTTCAAGATTTTCTTGTTGAACAACTTGAAAGTTAATTCCTAACCGTCATCCTCTATCCATAAAACTAATAAAAAAATTGTAGTGAAAATTAGAAACACAAATTCCTTTAACATTTGTCTTCCAGGTTCAGACACATAGATTTCTAATATTTTTATGCAACTTTATATTCTTTAATTAAGTAGTTAAAAGAGATTTATCTATTGGACATTTTATGATGAGTGAAGATTAAAAGACAATTAATCTACTGTCCATTAACTGTGTACTATTTTCATAACTTATAGTTTTAAACTTTAGTAAATATGTGAGATAAAATTAGTTTGGCAATTTGATATTTCGTCTACAATGATATATTGAAGAACTGGAATCATAATTCATCCTCAATCTATAATTTGTTCATTATTTCTCTTTAAAAACAACTGTAAAATGAAAGCAGTTTTGTCATTTTTCTGATCAGAATGGCTAATATTTTCATAAGAGGAAAAGGCCAGTCCTGAACTACATCATTTGTAAAAGTACACCCTACTTTTTCTGAGCATCAAATATACTGTTACTTCTTGACTCAAAATCTTAATAATATTGTTCATTCATTAATTTCAAGAAAGATCATTTCTTTCTATAATTTATGCCTCTAAATGTTTATTATGCTAGAAAACTTACTCTACAATAAAATAGAAAATTAGATTTTATTAAATTTGATATATCATATTGAGTAAAAATTAAATGTAAAAGAGGTCTTTGTCCTTAGTGTCAGTGTGACTTTAGCTTACCATTACTTATCTTTGAAAAATAAGTTTAAGCAGAATGTAATAAATGCAATATTTTATAATGATTAAAGTTTAAAAGAAAATTTTGAAACAACACTAACAGCAAAAACACTTTGAATGAATAAAATATAAAATGCGCATCAAAAGAGTTTGAGGGGATGCTACTACATACATTGAAACAAAATTGATGGCTTATTACATAAGGTTAGTATAAATGTTATTTTAAAGTTATGTATTTCATAACAAAGCTTTAATGTTATAGAGTGAAAATATAAATAACCCATCATTTTCAAATTTTCAGTTCTACATTTTTCTAGACCTTGTCTAACTCACCAGTGTTTTGTTTCACTTCATTCCGCATTTGATCCAGTAGTGCTGTCAAATATAAAAGTATGAATCTTCATTATTAGGCTGTCTCACATTCCTTCAGCAACTAATAGTCAGTTGAAATCATTGAAGTGCACATTAAGTGTGTGAGATGTTCTCATTATGAACACGTGCATAAATTGTCCTTTTTGAATAACATATATAAAACTATTTGAGCAAAACAGAATTGGATTTCAAAGAGACATAGACAATAGTAACCTTTTAATTTACAAGCAAGCTTAGGATCTATCACTTCTAAGTAACCTTTCTACTATCCATAAAAAGTTCATAACTCTACTTTCCACCAACACCACTGTTACCTGCAGATGTTATTTTAGTGGTGACTCATTTATGTCTGAATATTATTTTATTTTGACAACAAGTGCCTCAGAGAATGCATATTAATGTTTTTGCAATGTTTTTCATGATAATAATATAAGGACAAGTGAGCCTTAATCTTTTTGATATCTGATTTATTATTAGTAGTATTGATACGTGACATTCAAGATAACATCTGGAAATTTTGAAAATTACAATACAATTCTGTAACTACCACAACTATTGAACTGAAAGTGCTATGGAGAGCAGGGCTGGAATTACTTATCTATCCTACTTCAACATCACAAGAAGTCCTTGGTGGCCCAGTGGTTAGCAGGTTTGGCATCTACTAATCACAGGCTGTTATCCCTGTGTGGGTTATTTTCTCACAAGTAACAATGCTGAGGACCTGTCCTGATCTGATCCTGGCTTTTGAACAGGATGCAAAATCCAAACCTTGACTTTGTCAGCACAATAAGTAATTGACTTAATCCTTCATAGTTTCATATGTAACACCTTGTCTTAGATAGCAAACGTAATATACAATAGATTACACAGGATTAGTGAGATAGTCGATTAAAATATTTCAATTTGTCTATTTCTTTGTGTTGCCTGTCATGATAATTCAACAAATTCCTTTGATTGGCACGAATTGAAAGTAAATAATAATTCAAAATTTAGACCAGCTGAAGTTATGGATACAGCTTTGTAAATTGATATTGACTGGTTATATGCATTTTTAATGCACAAATTGGAAATGATAATTTTTCCATCTTCTTTCAAGAAGCTCTTTGGATGGTATTACAATAATATTTTAACATGTAGTTGAACTAATAGTTACAGATGTGTCAATTCATTAGTTACATTCATCCTGTAATACCCACTCAAATATATCTATAACTCTAAATAATGATTAAAAAAAACCAGTATAATCACTTCGACAAAATTGTTGAAATGTATAATGCAAAATAATAATACTTACTTATAAGGAACATGAATTAAACAAAGACTTACCTGTTAGAACATCTACCTTGCTCTGTAACTGTAAAATATGGCGATCTTTACATGCATTTAGTTTGCAGTCTACATTGAGTTCCTCTGTGGTCGATTGTGCCTGCACAGACAACCAGTCTTGTGATAGAAATAAGACCATAATAAAAGCTATTTCTTTCCACATTTTAACTTGTATTTTTTATAGTGGTATTTTATCAAGTATTATTCCCTGTGTCTAATTTGCAAATGAACTCGAAAAAAGAAAGGAGGCAGCTCAAATAACAAAATGATGCCGGGTGTTTCCATGAAAAGTGAAAGCGAAAATGCAATATTGTGTTATATATTTAGGCGCATAGGGATGTAGTATTTTTACAGTTGAAACATCTTATAAGGTAATGTTGCGACAAATAAAAAGCAAAATCTAAAACGATTGGTAATATGTTCATCTTTTGTTAGTTTGGTGCATTACTGTCAATGCATCTGAACTCGGAGGTGGGAAAGTATTGTATTCCAAACAGTTTGTTCCACTATCTCTCAATGCACACATTTAAAACATTGTATATCAAATCTTGTTTACATTTTCAAGTGATATGTATCCATGGCTTTGTCCTCCTCAAAGATTACCTGGATTGATGATCCCTATCTGGAAAAATAAGAAATGTTTTTCGTCAGCACTGATCACAGGTGATAGTTATACATTTCCTGGTACTGATCGTTGTTCATCTGCATTCATGTCTACATTAATTTCTTTAAGTCTATGTGGATTCTAATTTTTTATCTTTTCCTTTGGCTCTAGCATCTTAGCCTCTGCAATATGATCAAGAGTAAGCATAATCAAAATAGTCATTACATTAGTCGGAGGTACCTGTGTATAAGATTTCATATTTATCTGTTTGTCATTTACTGTTGGCAATATATATATAAATTTTCAAATTAATTTTCATGAGCGGTAGTTTTTGCTTGATAAAGGGTGTTTTATTATCCACTATCTTGTATGAAATATAAGTAAAATTTGTCGATAATTAAAGAGTAAAAAGGATCGCACTATATAAATATATATATATATACTCCTGGATTCATCATTAGGTAGACACTTCGATGTAAATACACCACCTTAGGTAGACATTTTACTTAAGTAGACATTTTCGTGTCTACTTAATGTTTGGACCTCTGAAAAATTATTTTGGTGTGATTTAAATATGGCAACTGCAGTTTTGTCCTGTTCTTTGGTACCTATAATTTGAATAAAATAATTTTGTATTTCAATTTTGCATGAAGTAAAGCAACAATAACAGCCCAAAGTTTTGAAGTGTATATTTTCCTTAAGTAGACAGTTTGTAAAAACCTCACTTAGGTAGACACAAATTAAATTTAAAATATTAAAAAAGTTAATAGTGTATATGTAAATTATATTTATACTGTGGGGTAAAGGATTTTTAAAAGCATCATTTAAACTTTGTTTTAAGTTATTCCCTCTACAAATAAAAAAAATAGAAGACATACTTTTTCCATGTCAAATATACATTTTGGACTAAATGGCTATATGTGTACATTGTGTTTGTGTACTCATGCATATCTGCAAGATTGTAAACATGCATAATAAACTGTCTTGATTAATAATTAGCTAAAGACAAGCATTATGCACATACTAATGAACAATTTGGTGTTTGTCTAATTAAAATCACCAAAGTATGTAGTATTTTACAAGGAACTTAACTAAGCTGTTGATTTCCGAGTATTATTTGATTGGGTAATCTTTCCATGGGTGTTCCTTATCTTAAGTTTAAGATATCTTATGTTTCCAGTTAAATGATCTAGGAACAAGCATTTTGCACACATTAATGAGTAATTTGTTGTTAAATTAAAATTGCTTAATTAATGAAAAATTGACGGATATTTAAAAAAACCTTTCATTTCCCAGTATTATATAATTAGTTGATTTTTTTCCGTGGGTGTTGCTGCTTAATATCTTAATTTTAAGATATCTAACCACAATTTTTCTGTCCAATTATTTATAAACTAGCATTCTACATAAAATAATGAGCAATGTGGTGTTTGTTTCATAAAAATCGCCCAAATAGTAATTATTTTACATGGATTTTAAAAAAGCCTTTGATTGTCCAGTATCATTAAATTAGGCGATTTTTAATGTGGTTATGAGTGGTCATCATCTTTATTTTAAGATAAAAGAAAAGAATGTGTGATGTGGTCATATTTGACTTAGTAAGTGGTGGGAATGACTTATTAAGTGGTGAGAATTAGTTAATAAGTGGTGAACAATTCAGTAAGTGGTGGGAATGACTTAGTAAGTGGTGGGAATGAGTTACTAAGTGGTGAACAATTTAGTAAATGGTGGGAGCGAGTTAGTAAAGGATGGGATGACTGAAAACACAAGGATTTACTTGTGATAACTACTTAGTATCTTGGTGACCTTGGGCACCTTCTTCAAGGTCAAACAAAGGTAGCCACACTTACAAGTGCTTATAATTCACTTATTATTGGTCATAGAGGTTATGGATATGAAGCTAACCTGTAAGAAATCCTGGGCTGTGATTCTTCTGATTCAGTCATATTTGACATAGCAAGTGGTGAGAACGAGTTAGCAAGTGATGGGAATGACTTAGTAAGTGCTGACAATGATTTAGTGAGTGGTAGGAACGACATAGCAAGTGGTGGGAATGACTGAGTAAGTAGTGGGAATGACTTAGTAAGTGGTAGGAACAACTTAGTAAGTGGTGGGAATGAGTTAATAGTGGTGAACAATTTAGTAAGTGGTGGGAACAAGTTAGTAAGGTGTGGCAATGACTTAGTAAGCGATGGGTATGACTGAAAACCCAAGGATTTACTCTCTTGTGGTAGCCACTTAGTATTTTGGTGACCTTGGGCACCTTCTTCAAGGTCAAACGAAGGTAGCTGCACTTAAAAGTACTTATAATTCACTTATTATTAGTAGTAGAGGTTGTGGATATGAAGTCAACCTATCAGAAATCATGGATTGGGATTCTTCTGATGTGGTCATCTTTGACTTACAAGTTGTGGGGATGACTTTGCAAGCAGTGGGAACGAGTAAGCAAGTGGTGAGAATGACTTAGTAAGTTTTGGGTACAATTTAGTAAGTGGTGGGAATGACTTAGCAAGTAGTGGAAACAAGTTACTAAGTGGTGAACAATTTAGTAAGTGATGGGAATGAGTTAGTAAGTGGTGGGAACGAGTTAGTAAAGGATGGGTATGACTGAAAACACAAGGATTTACTGTCTTGTGATAAAAACGTGGTGTCTTGGTAACCTTGGGCCCCTTCTTCAAGGTCAAGTGAAGGTAGCCACACTTACAAGTGCTTATAATACACTTATTATTGGTCACAGAGGTTATGGATATGAGGCCAACCAATAAGAAATCATGGCCTGGGATTATTCTGATTTGGTCATATTTGACATAGCAAGTGGTGAGAACGAGTTAGTAAGTGATGGGGATGACTTAGTAAGTGCTGGCAATGATTTAGTGAGTGGTAGGAACGACTTAGCAAGTGGTGGGAATGACTTAGTAAGTGGTGGGAATGACTTAGTAAGTGCTGGCAATGATTTAGTAAGTGGTAGGAACGACTTAGCAAGTGGTGGGAATGACTTAGTAAGTGGTGGGAAGGAGTTAATAATGATGAACAATTTAGTAAGTGGTGGGAACAAGTTAGTAAGGTGTGGCAACGACTTAAGAAGGGATGGGTAAGACTGAAAACACAAGGAATAACTCTCTTATGGTAACCACTTAGTATTTTGGTGACCTTGGGCCCCTTTGTCAAGGTCAAACGAATGTAGCCACACTTAAAAGTACTTATAATTGACTTATTATTAGTCCTAGAGGTTGTGGATATGAAGTCAACCTTTAAAGAAATTATGGGCTGGGATTCTTCTAATGTGGTCAAATTTGACTTACAAGTTGTGGGGACGACTTTGCAAGTGGTGGGAATGACTCAGCAAGTGGTGGGAATGACTTAGCAAGTAGTGGGTACAAGTTACTAAGTGTTGAACAATTTAGTAAGTGGTGGGAACAAGTTAGTAAGTGGTGGGAACGAGTTAGTAAGGTATGGGTATGACTGAAAACACAAGGATTTACTCACTTGTGGTAATCACTTAGTATCTAGTTGGCCTTGGGCCCCTTCTTCATGGTCAAACGAATGTAGCCACACTTACAAGTGCTTATAATTCACTTGTTTTTGGTCCTAAAGATTATTGATATGAAGCAAACCTGTAAGAAATTATGAACTGTGATTCTTCTGATTTGGTCATATTTGACAAGTGGTGAGAACGAGTTAGCAAGTGATGGGAATGCCTTAGTAAGTGCTGACAATGATTTAGTAGGTGGTAGGAACGACATAGCAAGTGGTGGGAATGACTTAGTAAGTTGTGGGAATGACTTAGTAAATGGTAGGAATGACTTAGTAAGTAGTGGGAATGAGTTAATAGTGGTGAACGATTTAGTAAGTGGTGTGAACAACTACTTGCTAAGTCATTCCCACCACTTACTAAATTTTACCCAAAACTTACTAAGTCATTCCCACCACTTGCTTACTCGTTCCCACCGCTTGCAAAGTCATCCCCACAACTTGTAAGTCAAATATGACCACATCAGAAGAATCCCAGCCCATGATTTCTTATAGGTTGACTTCATATCCACAACCTCTACTACTAATAATAAGTGAATTATAAGTACTTTTAAGTGCAGCTACCTTCGTTTGTCCTTGAAGAAGGTGCCCAAGTCTCCAAAATACTAAGTGGTTACCAGAAGTGAGTAAATCCTTAGGTTTTCAAGGCAATCCTTAACTAAGAAAGTAGGCCAAGGATCCAGGAGACAAGATTTTTGATTACCTTCGCAATATCATCAGGTGAGGCATCATCAAATTTGACGAGTCCTGGCAGATTCACAGGAGATGGCAAGGAAACAGATGAAGAACTGGAAAAAGTCTCTCGGATTTTGGCAATCTTGTTGGTGAAAAAAGCGGCAAACTGATCAGCCAATTTTTTGTGAGCTATGTGATGGAAGAACCTTGTCAGGGATACGGTGTAAGCTAGAACGCAGAACTTGCCATAGTTTTTTAGGGTCATCACCGTTTTCATTTACAGGAGCTCTGTAATATGTGGCTTTGTCTTTATTGGCAAGTGAATTACACCTGGCAATTTGTTTGCGCAGCCTTGCACAGTTAAGAGGAGTTTTATTTTTACGCCAGATGCATTCAAACTGTCGTCGGATGGATTTGGCATTTTTAATAATGATGAACAATTTAGTAAGTGGTGGGAACAAGTTAGTAAGGTGTGGGAATGACTTAGTAAGGGATGGGTAAGACTGAAAACACAAGGAATAACTCTCTTGTGGTAACCACTTAGTATTTTGGTGACCTTGGGCCCCTTTGTCAAGGTCAAACGAATGTAGCCACACTTAAAAGTACTTATAATTGACTTATTATTAGTCCTAGAGGTTGTGGATATGAAGTCTACCTTTAAAGAAATTATGGGCTGGGATTCTTCTAATGTGGTCAAATTTGACTTAAAACAAGTGGTGGGGACGACTTTGCCAGTGGTGCAAACGAGTAAGTAAGTGGTGGGAATGACTCAGCAAGTGGTGGGAATGACTTAGCAAGTAGTGAGAACAAGTTACTAAGTGGTGAACAATTTAGTAAGTGGTGGGAACAAGTTAGTAAGTGGTGGAAACGAGTTAGTAAAGGATGGGTATAACTGAAAACACAAGGATTTACTTGTGGTAATCACTTAGTATCTTGTTGGCCTTGGGCCCCTTCTTCATGGTCAAACGAAGGTAGCCACACGTAGAAGTGCTTATAATTCACTTATTATTGGTCCTAAAGATTATGGATATGAAGCCAACCTGTAAGAAATTATGGGCTGTGATTCTTCTGATTTGGTCATATTTGACATAGCAAGTGGTGAGAACGAGTTAGCAAGTGACGGGAATGACTTAGTAAGTGCTGACAATGATTTAGTAAGTGGTAGGAACGACATAGCAAGTGGTGGGAATGACATAGTAAGTTGTGGGAATGACTTAGTAAGTGGTAGGAATGACTTAGTAAGTAGTGGGAATGAGTTAATAGTGGTGAACAGTTTAGTAAGTGGTGTGAACAAGTTAGTAAGGTGTGGCAACGACTTAGTAAGGGACGGGTATGACTGAAAACCCAAGGATTTACTCTCTTGTGTAAGCACTTAGTATTTTGGAGATGTGGGCACCTTCTTCAAGGTCAAACGAAGGTAGCTACACATAAAAGTACTTATAATTCACTTATTATTAGTAGTAGAGGTTGTGGATATGAAGTCATCCTATAAGAAATCATGGGCTGGGATTCTTCTGATGTGGTCATATTTGACTTACAAGTTGTGGGGATGACTTTGCAAGTGGTGGGAACGAGTAAGCAAGTGGTGGGAATGACTTAGTAAGTTTTGGGTACAATTTAGTAAGTGGTGGGAATGACTTAGCAAGTAGTGGGAACAAGTTACTAAATGGTGAACAATTTAGTAATTGATTGGAGTGAGTTAGTAAGTGGGGAACGAGTTAGTAAGGGATGGTTATGACTGAAAACACAAGGATTTACTCACTTGTGATAACCACGTATTGTCTTGATAACCTTGGACCCCTTCTTCAAGGTCAAATGAAGGTAGCCACACTTAAAAATGCTTATAATTCACTCATTATTGGTCCTAAACATTATGGATATGAAGCCAACCTATAAAAAATCATGGGTTGGGATTCATCTGATGTGGTCATATTTGAATTACAAGTGGTGGGGATGACTTTGCTCATAGTGGGAACGAGTAAGCAAGTGGTGGGAATGACTTAGTAAGTGGTGGGAATAACTTAATAAGTGGTTGGAATGACTTCGTAAGTGTTGGGAACGACTCAGTAAGTGGTAGGAATTAGTAATTGGTGGGAATGACTTAGTAAGTGGTGGGAATGAGTTAACAAGTGGTGAATAATTTAGTAAGTTGTGGGAAGGACTTAGTAAGGGATTGGTATGACTGAAAACACAAGGATTTACTGTCTTGTGGTAACCACTTAGTATCTTGATGACATTAGGTCACTTCTTCTTCAAGGTAGCCACACTTAAAAGTGCTTATAATTCACTTATTATTGGTGATAGAGGTTATGGATATAAAGCCAACCTATAAGAACTCATAGCCTGGGATTCTTCTGATTTGGTCATATTTGACTTAGCAAGTGGTGTGAACGAATTAGCAAGTGGTGGGAATGAGTTAGCAAGTGGTGGGAATGATATAGTAATTGGTGGTTATAATTTTGTAAGTGGTGGGAATGACTTAGAAAGGAGTAGAAACAAGTTACTAAGTGGGGAACAATTTAGTAAGTGGTGGGAACGAGTTAGTAAGGTATGGGTATGACTGAAAACACAAGGATTTACTCTCTTGTGGTAATCACTTAGTATCTTGTTGACCTTGGGTCCCTTCTTCATGGTCAAACGAAGGTAGCCACACTTAAAAGTGCTTATAATTCACTTATTATTGGTCCTAGAGGTTATGGATATGAAGCCAACCTATAAGAAATCAGGGACTGAGATTCTTCTGATGTGGTAATATTCGACTTATCAAGTGATTGGAAGGAGTTACCAAGTGGTGGGAATGACTTAGCAAGTGGTGGGAACAAGTTACTAAGTGGTGAACAATTTAGCAAGTGGTGGGAACGAGTTAGTAAGTGGTGGGACAAGTTAGTAAGGTATGTGTATGACTGAAACACAAGGATTTACTGTCTTGTGGTAATTACTTAGAACCTTGGTGACCTTGGGCCCCTTCTTCAAGGTCAAACGAAGGTAGCCACACGTAAAAGTGCTTATAATTCACTTATTACTAGTCCTAGAAATTGTGGTTATGAAGCCAACCTAGAAGAAATCATGGGCTGGGATTCTTCTGATGTGGTCATATTTGACTTACTAGTGGTGGGGATGACTTTGCAAGTGGTGGGAACGAGTTAGCAAGTGATGGGAATGACTTAGTAAGTGGTGGGTACAATTTAGTAAGTGGTGGGAATGACTTAGTAAGTGGTGGGAAGGACTTCGCAAGTGTTGGGAATGACATAGTAAGTCGTAGGAATGACTTAGTAAGTGGTGGGAATGACTTAGTTAGTGGTGGGAATGACTTAATAAGTGGTGGGAATGACTTAGTAAGTGTGGGTACAATTCAATAAGTGGTGGGAATGACTTAGTAAAGTGGTGGGAACGACTTAGTAAGTGGTGGGAAGTAGTCGTGTAACGACTAGACATATTGTCGATTAATCGTCGGTGACAGTGTAGAATTGCGGTCGGTCACTGACGTTTTCTAATGATCGATTATGAAGCTTATATCTTACCTTTCCTGATTTATATCAATATCCACGTATTTTAAAAATATTTTAGCTATTTTTACTTAATAAACTGACAGTTTTTGTCTCGAATTTCGAGTTTATGTGCGCTACAGCCATATTTACTGGAAGTGGGATCTTTCGGTAGATTCTAAATGTCGAAACACAGTTATTCTTACTGGATTGAGCTTTACTTTATCCCGGAAAGTGTTTTTTAAATAATAAACAATAATGGAGTAATAGAATTGATTATGAAAAATGGACTACTAATCGATCATGAAAATTAGAGGTGATTCCCAGCATTAGTGGGAAGGACTTCGCAAGTGATGGGAATGACTTAGTAAGTGGTAGGAATGACTTAGTAAATGGTGGGGATAACTTTGCAATTGGAGGGAATGAGTTACCAAGTGGTGGGAATGACTTAGTAAGTTGTGGGAATGAGTTAATAAGTGGTGAAGAATTTAGTAAGTGGTGGGAACGAGTTAGTAAGGGGTGGGAACGAGTTAGTAAGGGATGGGTATGACTGAAAAAACAAGGATTTACTCTCTTGTGAGGGATGGGTATGACTGAAAACACAAGGATTTACTCTCTTGTGATAACCATTTAGTATCTTGGTGACCTTGGCCCCTTCTTCAAGGTCAAACAAAGGTAGCCACACTTAAAAGTGCTTATACTTCAATTATTATTGGTCCTAGAGGTTATGGATATGAAGCCAACCTATAAGAAATCATGGGCTGGGATTCTTCTGATGTGGTCATATTTGACTTTGCAAGTGGTGGGAATGAGTTAGCAGTGGTGGGAATGACATGGTAAGTGTTGGGTATAATTTAGTAAGTGGTGGGAATGACTTAGTAAGTAGTGGGAACAAGTTACTAAGTAGTGAACAATTTAATAAGTGGTGGGAATCATTTATTAAGTGTTGGGAACGAGTTACTAAGTGGTAGGAACGAGTAAGTAACTGATGGAAATGACTTAAAAAGTGGTTGGAATAATTTAGTAAGTGGTGGGTTTATTTACTCTCTTGTGGTAATCACTTAGTATCTTGTTGACCTTGGGTCCCTTCTTCATGGTCAAACGAAGGTAGCCACACTTAAAAGTGCTTATAATTCACTTAATATTGGTCCTAGAGGTTATGGATATGAAGCCAACCTATAAGAAATCAGGGACTGAGATTCTTCTGATGTGGTAATATTCGACTTATCAAGTGATTGGAAGGAGTTACCAAGTGGTGGGAATGACTTAGCAAGTGGTGGGAACAAGTTACTAAGTGGTGAACAATTTAGCAAGTGGTGGGAACGAGTTAGTAAGTGGTGGGACAAGTTAGTAAGGTATGTGTATGACTGAAACACAAGGATTTACTGTCTTGTGGTAATTACTTAGAACCTTGGTGACCTTGGGCCCCTTCTTCAAGGTCAAACGAAGGTAGCCACACGTAAAAGTGCTTATAATTCACTTATTACTAGTCCTAGAAATTGTGGTTATGAAGCCAACCTAGAAGAAATCATGGGCTGGGATTCTTCTGATGTGGTCATATTTGACTTACTAGTGGTGGGGATGACTTTGCAAGTGGTGGGAACGAGTTAGCAAGTGATGGGAATGACTTAGTAAGTGGTGGGTACAATTTAGTAAGTGGTGGGAATGACTTAGTAAGTGGTGGGAAGGACTTCGCAAGTGTTGGGAATGACATAGTAAGTCGTAGGAATGACTTAGTAAGTGGTGGGAATGACTTAGTTAGTGGTGGGAATGACTTAATAAGTGGTGGGAATGACTTAGTAAGTGTGGGTACAATTCAATAAGTGGTGGGAATGACTTAGTAAAGTGGTGGGAACGACTTAGTAAGTGGTGGGAAGTAGTCGTGTAACGACTAGACATATTGTCGATTAATCGTCGGTGACAGTGTAGAATTGCGGTCGGTCACTGACGTTTTCTAATGATCGATTATTAAGCTTATATCTTACCTTTCCTGATTTATATCAATATCCACGTATTTTAAAAATATTTTAGCTATTTTTACTTAATAAACTGACAGTTTTTGTCTCGAATTTCGAGTTTATGTGCGCTACAGCCATATTTACTGGAAGTGGGATCTTTCGGTAGATTCTAAATGTCGAAACACAGTTATTCTTACTGGATTGAGCTTTACTTTATCCCGGAAAGTGTTTTTTAAGTAATAAACAATAATGGAGTAATAGAATTGATTATGAAAAATGGACTACTAATCGATCATGAAAATTAGAGGTGATTCCCAGCATTAGTGGGAAGGACTTCGCAAGTGATGGGAATGACTTAGTAAGTGGTAGGAATGACTTAGTAAATGGTGGGGATAACTTTGCAATTGGAGGGAATGAGTTACCAAGTGGTGGGAATGACTTAGTAAGTTGTGGGAATGAGTTAATAAGTGGTGAAGAATTTAGTAAGTGGTGGGAACGAGTTAGTAAGGGGTGGGAACGAGTTAGTAAGGGATGGGTATGACTGAAAAAACAAGGATTTACTCTCTTGTGAGGGATGGGTATGACTGAAAACACAAGGATTTACTCTCTTGTGATAACCATTTAGTATCTTGGTGACCTTGGCCCCTTCTTCAAGGTCAAACAAAGGTAGCCACACTTAAAAGTGCTTATACTTCAATTATTATTGGTCCTAGAGGTTATGGATATGAAGCCAACCTATAAGAAATCATGGGCTGGGATTCTTCTGATGTGGTCATATTTGACTTTGCAAGTGGTGGGAATGAGTTAGCAGTGGTGGGAATGACATGGTAAGTGTTGGGTATAATTTAGTAAGTGGTGGGAATGACTTAGTAAGTAGTGGGAACAAGTTACTAAGTAGTGAACAATTTAATAAGTGGTGGGAATCATTTATTAAGTGTTGGGAACGAGTTACTAAGTGGTAGGAACGAGTAAGTAACTGATGGAAATGACTTAAAAAGTGGTTGGAATAATTTAGTAAGTGGTGGGTTTATTTACTCTCTTGTGGTAATCACTTAGTATCTTGTTGACCTTGGGTCCCTTCTTCATGGTCAAACGAAGGTAGCCACACTTAAAAGTGCTTATAATTCACTTAATATTGGTCCTAGAGGTTATGGATATGAAGCCAACCTATAAGAAATCAGGGACTGAGATTCTTCTGATGTGGTAATATTCGACTTATCAAGTGATTGGAAGGAGTTACCAAGTGGTGGGAATGACTTAGCAAGTGGTGGAAATGATTTAGTAAGTGGTGGGTATAATTTAGTAAGTGGTGGGAATGACTTAGTAAGTAGTGGGAACAAGTTACTAAGTGGTGAACAATTTAGCAAGTGGTGGGAACGAGTTAGTAAGTGGTGGGACAAGTTAGTAAGGTATGTGTATGACTGAAACACAAGGATTTACTGTCTTGTGGTAATTACTTAGAACCTTGGTGACCTTGGGCCCCTTCTTCAAGGTCAAACGAAGGTAGCCACACGTAAAAGTGCTTATAATTCACTTATTACTAGTCCTAGAAATTGTGGTTATGAAGCCAACCTAGAAGAAATCATGGGCTGGGATTCTTCTGATGTGGTCATATTTGACTTACTAGTGGTGGGGATGACTTTGCAAGTGGTGGGAACGAGTTAGCAAGTGATGGGAATGACTTAGTAAGTGGTGGGTACAATTTAGTAAGTGGTGGGAATGACTTAGTAAGTGGTGGGAAGGACTTCGCAAGTGTTGGGAATGACATAGTAAGTCGTAGGAATGACTTAGTAAGTGGTGGGAATGACTTAGTTAGTGGTGGGAATGACTTAATAAGTGGTGGGAATGACTTAGTAAGTGTGGGTACAATTCAATAAGTGGTGGGAATGACTTAGTAAAGTGGTGGGAACGACTTAGTAAGTGGTGGGAAGTAGTCGTGTAACGACTAGATGTATTGTCGATTAATCGTCGGTGACAGTGTAGAATTGCGGTCGGTCACTGACGTTTTCTAATGATCGATTATTAAGCTTATATCTTACCTTTCCTGATTTATATCAATATCCACGTATTTTAAAAATATTTTAGCTATTTTTACTTAATAAACTGACAGTTTTTGTCTCGAATTTCGAGTTTATGTGCGATACAGCCATATTTACTGGAAGTGGGATCTTTCGGTAGATTCTAAATGTCGAAACACAGTTATTCTTATTGGATTGAGCTTTACTTTATCCCGGAAAGTGTTTTTTAAATAATAAACAATAATGGAGTAATACAATTGATTATGAAAAATGGACTACTAATCGATCATGAAAATTAGAGGTGATTCCCAGCATTAGTGGGAAGGACTTCGCAAGTGATGGGAATGACTTAGTAAGTGGTAGGAATGACTTAGTAAATGGTGGGGATAACTTTGCAATTGGAGGGAATGAGTTACAAGTGGTGGGAATGACTTAGTAAGTTGTGGGAATGAGTTAATAAGTGGTGAAGAATTTAGTAAGTGGTGGGAACGAGTTAGTAAGGGGTGGGAACGAGTTAGTAAGGGATGGGTATGACTGAAAAAACAAGGATTTACTCTCTTGTGAGGGATGGGTATGACTGAAAACACAAGGATTTACTCTCTTGTGATAACCATTTAGTATCTTGGTGACCTTGGCCCCTTCTTCAAGGTCAAACAAAGGTAGCCACACTTAAAAGTGCTTATACTTCAATTATTATTGGTCCTAGAGGTTATGGATATGAAGCCAACCTATAAGAAATCATGGGCTGGGATTCTTCTGATGTGGTCATATTTGACTTTGCAAGTGGTGGGAATGAGTTAGCAGTGGTGGGAATGACATGGTAAGTGTTGGGTATAATTTAGTAAGTGGTGGGAATGACTTAGTAAGTAGTGGGAACAAGTTACTAAGTAGTGAACAATTTAATAAGTGGTGGGAATCATTTATTAAGTGTTGGGAACGAGTTACTAAGTGGTAGGAACGAGTAAGTAACTGATGGAAATGACTTAAAAAGTGGTTGGAATAATTTAGTAAGTGGTGGGAATGACTTAGTTAGTTTTAAAAGCGAGTTACTAAGTGGTGGGAAGGACTTAGTAAGTGGTGGGAATGAGTTAATAAGTGGTAGGAATGACTTAAGAAGTGGTTGTATTGAGTTAGTAAAGTGTGGTTATGAAGAAAAATGCAAAGATTTACTATCATGTGGTAACCACTTCGTATCTTGTCCCCAAAAGTAAGTATCGTATAAGTATCTCATTACCACAACTTACTAAGTCATGGGAATGACCTAGTGACTTGTGTTAACAACTTGCTAACTCGTGGTAACAAGATTAAAAAATGATAACAGAACAGTTCTCTGTCCCTTCCTGGGCTCTGTAAGTGTTACTTCATTGAGAAACAAGACCACTGCCGCGGTATGTATCTCCCGCCGAGTACCGCAGGGGAAGAAATACTACATTGAAATTTTTCCCCTTTGCATAGGACACTGTTGTACCATCCTGCAGGTCGAAAATTTGCTTGAAACCGCTCTATCTGTTATGCTTTTCGAGATATTGACACTTTTCCATTTTCAGCAAAAATCCAAAATGGCCGCCGAAAGTGGCGAAAAATGAAATTTTTCCCCTTTGGACAGGACACTCTTGCATCACCCTGCGGGTCAAAAAACCGCTCGAAATCGCTCAATCTGTTACGGTTTTCGAGATATTGACACTTTTTCATTTTCCGCAAAAATGTAAGATGGCCGCCAAAAGTGGCGAAAATTGAAATTTTCCCCCTTTGCACAGGAGACTCTTGTACCACCCTGCAGGTCAAAAATTTGCTCAAAATCGCTCTATCTCTTACGGTTTTCGAGATATTGACACTTTTCTATTTTCCGCAAAAATCCAAAAAGGCCGCCAAAAGTGGCGAAAATTGATATTTTACCCCTTTGCACAGGACATTCTTGTACTACCGTGCAGGTCAAAAATTCGCTCGAAATTGCTCTATCTCTTATGGTTTTCGAGATATTCACACTTTTTCATTTTTTTCCGCTAAAATCCAAGAAGGCCGCCAAAAGTGGCGAAAATTGAAATCTTTCCCCTTTGCATAGGACACTTTTGTACTACCCTGAAGGTCTAAATGCAATAGTTTTCAAGTTACAAGTGATTTCACTCATGATGGAAGTTAGTGAAAAATCTAAAAGTAGCTATTACTCACTTATCTATTGAGATAGACACCCAAGTTACTCACCATGTTGTTGCTGTGGGAAAAAGTAGGTGAATAACATATTTTAACAAAATGCTCTAAATACAATACTTTTCAAGCTATAATCGATTTAGTGCATGATTTCATTAATTTTAATGCATTAAAAATTATTTTAATAATTCATAAAAAAACTTTAGCATGTGAAATATCTCCAAAATGTAGGTGAATGAGTTATTTGAGAAATACTGGCTATCTGCAATACTTTTTGTGATAATAGGCAATTACTTATTTTGAGTAGGTGAGTAATTAGATATGGATCTGAAAATTCACTAATTGAAAGTTCTCCCAAAATATAGGTGAAGTGAGTTATTTGAAAAATACTGGCTATCTGCAATACTTTTAGAGATAATTCGCATTTACTCATTTTGAGTAGGTGAGTAATTACCTACAGGTTTGGAACTTCACCATGTGAAAGCTCTTCCAAAAGTAGATGAATGAGTTATTTGATAAAAATTGGGTACCCACAATACTTTTAGAGAGAATTTGCATTTACTCATTTTGAGTAGGTGAGTAATTAACTACGAGACTGAAACTTCACCATGTGAAAGCTCTTTCAAAAGTAGATGAATGAGTTATTTGAGAAAAATTGGCTATCTGCAATACTTTTAGAGATAATTCGCATTTACTCATTTTGAGTAGGCGAGTAATTAGCTATGGGTCTGAAACTTCACCATGTGAAAGCTCTTCCAAAAGTAAATGAATGAGTTATTTGAGAAAAATTGGCTATCTGCAATACTTTTCGAGATATTTAGCATTTACTCATTTTGAGTAGGTGAGAAATTAGCTACAGGTCTGACACTTCACCAAGTGAAAGCTCTCGCAAAAGTAGGTGAATGAGTTATTTGAGAAAAATTGGCTATCTTCTATACTTTTAGAGATAATTCGCATTTACTCATTTTGAGTAGGTGAGTAATTAGCTACGGGTCTGAAACTTCACCAAGTGAAAGCTCTCCCAAAAGTAGGTGAATGAGTTATTTGAGAAAAATTGGCTATCTGCAATACTTTTAGAGAGAATTTGCATTTACTCATTTTGAGTAGGTGAGTAATTAGCTATGGGTCTGAAACTTCACCATGTGAAAGCTCTTCCAAAAGTATATGAATGAGTTATTTGAGAAAAATTGGCTATCTGCAATACTTTTAGACATAATTAGCATTTACTCATTTTGAGTAGGTGAGTAACTAGCTACGCATCTGAAACTTAACCAAGTGAAAGCTCTCCCAAAAGTAGGTGAATGAGTTATTTGAGAAAAAATGGCTACCTGCAATACTTTTAGAGATAATTCGCATTTACTCATTTTGAGTAGGTGAGTAATTACCTACAGGTTTGGAACTTCACCATGTGAAAGCTCTTCCAAAAGTAGATGAATGAGTTATTTGAGAAAAATTGGCTATCTTCTATACTTTTAGAGATAATTCGCATTTACTCATTTTGAGTAGGTGAGTAATTAGCTACGGGTCTGAAACTTCACCAAGTGAAAGCTCTCCCAAAAGTAGGTGAATGAGTTATTTGAGAAAAATTGGCTATCTGCAATACTTTTAGAGAGAATTTGCATTTACTCATTTTGAGTAGGTGAGTAATTAGCTATGGGTCTGAAACTTCACCATGTGAAAGCTCTTCCAAAAGTATATGAATGAGTTATTTGAGAAAAATTGGCTATCTGCAATACTTTTAGACATAATTAGCATTTACTCATTTTGAGTAGGTGAGTAACTAGCTACGCATCTGAAACTTAACCAAGTGAAAGCTCTCCCAAAAGTAGGTGAATGAGTTATTTGAGAAAAAATGGCTACCTGCAATACTTTTAGAGATAATTCGCATTTACTCATTTTGAGGAGGTGAGTAAGTAGGCCAAAGTTCACCAAACCATTTTCCCCTTAGCATAGGATACTCTAGTACTCCCCTGTGGTTCAAAAATTTGCTCGAAATTTCTCTATCTCTTACAGTTTGAGAGATATTTCTGATTTTTCACATTTTCACTAAAAGTAGCAATAAAGTAGCCATTACTCACTTTGTACATTGAGCAACAGTTGTGAAACTTAAATATGTTACAGTTCACAAAAAAGTACATGAACAACATATTTGAGAGAAATTGTGTAGCTGCAATACTTTTGAAGATATAAGCCATTTACTCATTATGGTTATCATTAAAAATTGAAAAAGTAGCTATTACTCACTTAGCTATGGAGATACACTTCCAAATTACTGACCATTTTTGTAGCTGTTGAGAAATTAGCTGAACATCATATTGGAACAAAATTGTCTAGCTGCAATACTTATGAAGATATAAGCCATTTACTCATTGACAGTTATAAGTCATATAATTATATTAGGTAAAAGCGCTATTACTCACTCAAAAGTTGGCCAAAGTTCACCAAACTTTTTCCCCCTTAGCAATAGGATACTCTAGTACTACCCTGTGGGTAAAAATTTGCTCGAAATTGCTCTATATCTTACAGTTTGAGAGATATTTCTGATTTTTCACATTTTCACTAAAAGTAGCAATAAAGTAGCCATTACTCACTTGTACATTGAGCAACAGTTGTGAAACTTAAATATGTTACAGTTCACAAAAAAGTACATGAACAACATATTTGAGAGAAATTGTGTAGCTGCAATACTTTTGAAGATATAAGCAATTTACTCATTATGGTTATCATTAAAAATTGAAAAAGTAGCTATTACTCACTTAGCTATAGAGATACACTTCCAAACTACTGGCCATGTTGTAGCAGTGGAGAAAGTAGCTGAACAATATATTGGAACAAAATTGTGTAGCTGCAATACTTTTGAAGGTATAAGCCATTTACTCATTATGGTTATCATTAAAAACTGAAAAAGTAGCTATTACTCACTTAGCTACGGAGATACACTTCCAAACTACTGACCATGTTGTAGCAGAGGAGAAAGTAGCCGAACAACATATTGGAACAAAATTGTGTAGCTGCAATACTTTTGAAGATATAAGCCATTTACTCATTATGGTTATCATTAAAAATTGAAAAAGTAGCTATTACTCACTTAGCTATGGAGATACACTTGCAAACTACTGACCATGTTGTAGCTGTGGAGAAAGTAGCTGAACAACATATTGGAACAAAATTGTGTAGCTGCAATACTTATGAAGATATAAGCCATTTACTCATTATGGTTATAATTAAAAATTGACAAAGTAGCTATTACTCACTTAGCTATGGAGATACACTTCCAAACTACTGACCATGTTGTAGCTGTGGAGAAAGTAGCTGAACAACATATTAGAACAAAATACTGTAAATGCAATAGTTTCAGAGTTATAAGCCATATAATTATATTAGCTAAAATAGCTATTACTCACTCAAAAGTAGGCCAAAGTTCACCAAACCCCAAAAATATTGAAGAGCAAAAAAATTCATTAGGACTTGTGATTTACCAAAAATGTGTAACTGTAGTAGTTTCAGAGAAAACTGCGTGACACACGCACGCACGCACGTACACACGCACATGGTGCAAATTATTATCTCCCTCCGGCGAGCCGGGCGGGAGATAATCAAAGGCTATTTCAAAATTCCTATCAAATGCTCAAAAATAAGAAAATTTTAACAAGATAAACACCAATTTGCATGAGGTTACATACAGAATGCTTGTCTGTGGCAAACTAAGCTGGATTTTTTTCTGTGGAATTTGCTATTCAATATCTTAAATTTTACTTTCAATGTGTCTTATACAAAGTTTCCAGTTAAATTAGCTATAGATGGGCATTCTACACAAAATAATGAACAATGTGGTGGCTTATTTCCGTGGATTTTCCAATGGGACGATTTTTTCCATGGATGTTGGTTTTCACTATCTTACTTTTAGCATATCTTATGTTAGATTTCCAGATAAATTATCTATAGACGAACATTGTATACATAATTATGAATAATTTGGTGGTTGTCTTATTAAAATTGAGCAAATATTAAGCATTTTACAGGGATTTTTACAAGCCTTTGATTCTTTAATATTACTTAATCGGACGTTTTTTCAAAGGATGATAGTGTTCAATATGTTGATGTTAAGATATCTTATGTTAGTTTTCCAGATTAGTTTTCTATAGACAAACATTGTACATGTAATAACGAATAACTTGATGGTTGTTTTAATAAAATCTATTAAATATTAAGCATTTTACAGGGCTTTTAACATAACCTTCAATTTCCCAATGTTTTCCAATGTTTTTTTTTGGAATATTTAGCCCAAAATATCTTACTTTTAAGATATCTTGTGTTTGGTGTCCAGTGTAATTATCTATAATCGAGTATTCTACATATTATAATAAACAGTTTGGTGGTGATCTCAGAAAAAGCTGTCAAATATTAAGAATTTTATGGTCTTTTTAAAAGCGCTTATAATTTACAAGTTATTTTTAATTGGGCGATTTTTTCTGTGGATTTAGGCCCTAAATATCTTATTTTTAAGATATCTTATGTTAGGTTTCCAGTTTAATTATCTATAGATGAGAATTTTACACACAATAATGAACTATTTGGCTTTTGTCTTATTAAAATCAAGCAAATATTAAGCATTTTACAGTGACTTTAATAAAGCCCTTATTTTTGACTGTTACTTAATTGGGCATTTTTCTCCATGGATGTTGGTGTTCAATATCTTACTTTTAACATATCTTATGTTTGGTTTCCAGATGAATTATCTATAGACGAACATTGTACACATAATAATGAATAATTTGGTGGCTGTTTCAGTAAAATCTATCAAATATTAAGGTTTTTACAGGGCTTATAACATAACCTTGGGTTTCCCAGTGTTTTCCAATGGGGCGATTTTTTCTGTAATTTAATTCCTCAATATCTTACTTTTAAGATAGCTTATGTTAGGTTACCAGTTTAATTATCTGTTAACGAATAAATGAGTATTCTCCTGATTATAATGAACAGTTTGGTGGTGATCTAATTAAATCTCTCAAATATCAAGAATTTAAACAGAGGTTATTATTTACTGGTTATTTTCAATAGGGTGATTTTCTCCATTAATTTAGTACCTAAATATCATACTTTTATGTCAGGTTACTAGTTTAATTATCCATAGACGAAAATTCTACACATAATAATGGACAATTTGGTGGTTGTGTTATTAAAATTATATATTATATATGTTAATTTTTCAGTTTAATTATCTACAGGCAAACACTGTACACGTAATAATGAGCAATTTGACATTTATATTATTAACATTGCCTAATTATTGATCAATTGATAAGTATTTTATGAATGATTTAAAACTGACTGTACCTTTAGCCAGAAAACCCACTTTATATATTTACATTTTTATTCGAACCAAGTTTCAGTAAATATATGGAATAGGAAAATAAAACAGATCAGGTACACTGAGATATGCAGCATGCATACAGAGAACTCAGTGTTGGAGATAAGAACTAATTACAGCACAGCATGTGTTAAACAAGCATAACTGTGTTCTCATTGTGGACATCTGAAGGTTGTTTGTTTATGGCATGTGCCAGCCAGGAGTGGGGTAATTAGACTTGCACAAGGCTTAGGAGAAGTAAGATAATATAAAAGTGAATTTAATTTAAAATCATGTAAAATGATTCTTCCCTCTAAAATATTGTCAAATTACCAGAAATTATATAAAGGGATAATTATTAAAGTTATTAATGTCAGATATTGATAATTAAAACTTTGTCTTATCTAATACAATATAATAAAATAATAGCCATGAAAAAGGCTAGTGTATATTCTGTTGGGTGTTTGTTAGTCATTTAGTGTGTATCTACAATAGAGAAGAAGATAGAGAAAACAAGTTTGTCAAATATACATACTATCTGACAAGCTGACATTTTGACATTTCTTATATTTTGTACAAAATTTATCTGACACCAAACACAAATATTGGTTTAGATCTATAGTGTCAACTTGTTTAAAATACCTGTCAAGTGCTCAATAATTAACCAATTTTAAAATCAAGCAAACATTAATCATTTACAGGAATTTTAACAAAGCCCTTGATTTCCCAGTCTTACTTAATTGGGTGAATTTTCTTTGGATGTTGGTGTTTAATATCTTACTTTTGAGGTATCAAATGTTAAGTTTCCAGTTTAATTATGTATAAACGAGTATTCTACATATAATAATGGACAATTTGGTGGTTGTTTTATTAAAATCAAGCAAATATTAAGCATTTTACAGGGATTAGAACAAAGTCCTTGATTTCCCAGTGTTACTTAATTGGGCGATTTTTAAAATAGATTTAGTCCCTCAATATATTACTTTTAAGATATCTTATGTCAGGTTTTGCAGTTTAATTATCTATAAACAAGTATTCTATATATAACAATGAGCAATTTGGTGTCTGTCTTATTAAAATCAAGGAAATATTAAGCATTTTACAGGGGTTTTAACAAAGTCCTTGATTTCCCAGTGTTACTTAGTGTTCTACTTAGTTGGGCGATTTTCTACACAGATTTAGTTCCTCAATATCTTAGTTTTAAGATATCTTATGTCAGGTTTCATATTAATTATCTATAAAGGTGTATTCTACACATTATAATGAACAATTTGGTGGTTGTCTTATTAAAATCAAGCAAATATTAAGCATTTTACAGGGATTTGATTTCCCAATGTTACTTAAATGGGCAATTTTTTCCGTCGATGTTGGTGTTTAATATCTTTCTTTTAAGATATCTTATGTTAAGTTTCCAGATTAATAATCTATAATAGAGTATTTTAAACATTATAATGAACCATTTGGTGGTTGTCTTATTAAAATCAAGCAAATATTAAGCATTTTACAGGGGTTTTAACAAAGTCCTTGATTTCCCAGTGTTACTGAATTGGGTGATTTTTTAAATGGATTTAGTCCCTCAATACATTACTTTTAAGATATCTTATGTCAGGTTTCCAGTTTAATTATCTATAAACGAATATTCTACTTATAATAATGGGCAATTTGGTGGTTGTCTTATTCAAATCAAGCAAATATTAAGCATTTTACAGGGATTTTAACAAAGTCCTTGATTTCCCAGTGTTACTTATATTATATTACTTATGTTCCTGGCCGTTTCGAAACCCTGGCCGTTTCGAAACAGCCAGGTTATTGATTTGGCCGTTTTGAAACCTTCCTTGGTTTTGAAACGGCCTGGCCAGTTCAAAACCTGGTTTCAAAATGGCCAAATCAATAAGCTGGCCGTTTTGAAACCTCACCTGATTTCTACATTTTTCTATAGCATGTGTTTTTGTGTGAACTTCAAATCTGTCCTTTGATTATAAGAAAAAATTCCTGAGCATGGGCTACTCAGTAACTTTCTATAATCATAACTTGTGGAGTAGGTACTCAGGTATGGGGGTAGCTGCAGTTAACCTGTGATCTTCAATTGGGTCCTTTTACTTACAAAGATTTCTTTAAACAAATTGAATTTTGTTGTTGTATAACACAAAGTCTGCATCATAAAATTATCTCATCAATCCATCTGCATGAAGGTACTGTATATTTAAACTTGTTTGTTTGACTTGCCAGATTAATTAATAAGCCATAGAGAAGCCATGATATGTATTAACTCTGTGATGTTGATTTGTTTGCCATTGATTGTCAGAAGTGCTTAATTGGATTTATTCCTATTGTTGCAATTCTCTTTTGATGTTGATTTGTGTCACTTAAATATAAGTGGGCTGTTTAAAAGGTAAATATGAAAGGTTTAACAAATTCACATAACAGGAAGATCAATCAAGGAGGGATTTATTGTTTAACTTTTCAAAAAATTATTGTAGATGAGCTAGAACAGATTTGCTTTTTGGCACCTTTTTTTACTTAATCTTACTCAGTTAATACTGACATATAATTATAATGCCTTGCTATTATTATTACTTTAGAAGATATCTCTTGATGTTGATTTGTTTCATTTGCATATGGGTGGGGTGCATAAAAGGGATTAGTGATAAAATATTGTTTAATCCTATTTCATTTTTTCTTCTTAATATTGATATATATTAATAACTATAGTCTTTACAAAAAGTGTTTGTATGCACCAATAAATGTTGTTATATGTTATGTTAGATATATGTTTCATAATATACCAAATGCAGTTTCAATAAATATACTGTTTTTATTGTAATACAACTGTTACACTTAAAAGCAACAGAACAAACTTGTCCACCAATGTCAAACTGGTGAGGTATCAAAACGGCCAAGGGGAAATGTTGGCCGCTTCGAAACGGCCAAGCCATTTCTAAACCTTGCAAAGGTATCAAAACAGCCGTGGCCGTTTCGAAACGGCCATGGCCGTTTCAAAACGGTCAAAGGTTTTGAAACGGCAAGTAACACTTATATTAGTGTTCCACTTAGTTGGGCGATTTTTTACATAGATTTAGTCCCTCAATATCTTACTTTTACGATATCTTATGTCATATTTCCAGCTTAATTATCTATATACAAGTATTCTACACATAATAATGGACAATTTGGTGGTTGCAAATATTAAGAATTTTACAGTGATTTAACAAAGTCCTTGAATTTACAGTGTTACTTAGTGTTCTATTTATTTGAGTGATTTTTACATAGATTTAGTCCCTCAATATCTTACTTTTACGATATCTTATGTCAGATTTCCAGTCTAAATATCTATATACAAGTATTTTACATATAATAATGGACAATTTGGTGGTTATCTTATTACAATCAAGCAAATATTAAGCATTTTACAGGGATTTTACCAAAGCCTTTGATTTCCCACTGTCACTTAAATGGGCGATTTTTTACATAGAATTAGTCCCTCAATATCTTACTTTTAAGATATCTTATGTCAAGTTTCCAGTTTAATTATCTATATACAAGTATTCTACATATAGCTACACCTACACATCAGAGAACTGATGCAAAACTGTATCCACCAGATGGACAAAGTCAGTGAACCATTGTTTGACCTTGAAGGAGAGGCCAAAGGTCAAATCTGACACAACAGAAGATTTGAAGCCCATAACTTCCTATCAGTTGGTTTCACATTGCAAACCTCTAGGATCAATAATGAGCTAGTTATAAACACTTTTAAGTATAGCTGTCCTCGTTTGACCTTGAAGGAGGGGCCCAAGGTCAAATCCATCCAAACCAGAAGATTCCCAGCCCATGATTTCTTATATGTTGGTTTACCATCCCAAACCTCTAGGGCCAATAATAAGCGAGTTATAAGCACTTTTAAGTTTGGCTATCCTTGTTTGACCTTGGAGGAAGGACCCAAAGTCAAATCTCACCATACCAAAAGATTCCCAGCCTATGATTTCCTATAGGTTGGTTTGTCATCCCAAACATCTACGACCAATACTAAGTGAGTTTTAAGCACTTCTAAGTTTGGCTATCCTGATTTGATCTTGAACGAGGGGCACAAGGTCATATCTGACCACACCAAAAGATTCCCATGATTTTCTATTAGTTGGTTTATCATGCCAAATCTCTATGACCAATAATAAACTAGTTATAAGCACTTTTAGGTTTGTCTATCCTCATTTGACCTTGAAGAAGTGGCCCAAGGTCAAATCTGTCCACACCAGAAGATTCCAACCCCATGATTTCTTATATGTTGGTTTACCATCCCAAACATCTACGACCAATAAGCAGTTATAAGCACTTTAAGTTTGGCTATCCTCCTTTTTACCTTGAAGGAAAGGCCAAAGGTCAAATCTGACCACACCAGAAGATTTCTAGCCCATGATTTCCTATAGGTTGGTTTACTATCCCAAACCTGTACGACCAATAATACGTTTGAAGGAGGGGCCAAGGTCAAATCCGACCACACCAGAAGATTCCCAGCCCATGATTTCCTATAGGTTGGTTTACCATCCCACTGTCACTTAAATGGGCAATTTTTTACATAGAATTAGTCCTTCAATATCTTATTTTTAAGATACCTTATCTCAAGTTTCCACTTTAATTATCTATAAACGAGTATTCTACATATAATAATGGACAATTTGGTGTTTGTCTTATTAAAATCAAGCAAATATTAAGCATTTTACAGGGGTTTTAACAAATTCCTTAATTTCCCAGTGTTACATAATTGGGCGATTTTTACATAGATTTAGTCTCTTAATATATTACACTTAAGATATCGTATGTCTGGTTTCCACTTTAATTATCTATATACAAATCTTCTACATATAATAATGAACAATTTCGTGTTTGTCTTATTAAAATTAAGCAAATATTAAGCATTTTACAGTGATTTTAACAAAGGCTTTGATTTCCCACTGTCACTTAAATGGGCAATTTTTTACATAGAATTAGTCCTTCAATATCTTATTTTTAAGATATCTTATCTCAAGTTTCCACTTTAATTATCTACAAACGAGTATTCTACATATAATAATGGACAATTTGGTGTTTGTCTTATTAAAATCAAGCAAATATTAAGCATTTTACAGGGGTTTTAACAAATCCCTTAATTTCCCAGTGTTACATATTTGGGCGATTTTTACATAGATTTAGTCTCTTAATATATTACACTTAAGATATCTTATGTCTGGTTTCCACTTTAATTATCTATATACAAATCTTCTACATATAATAATAAACAATTTCGTGTTTGTCTTATTAAAATTAAGCAAATATTAAGCATTTTACAGTGATTTTAACAAAGGCTTTAATTTCCCACTGTCACTTAAATGGGCAATTTTTTACATAGAATTAGTCCTTCAATATCTTATTTTTAAGATATCTTATCTCAATTTTTCCACTTTAATTATCTATAAACGAGTATTCTACATATAATAATGGACAATTTGGTGGTTGTCTTATTAGAATCAAGCAAATATTAAGCATTTTACAGGGGTTTTAGCAAAGTCCTTGATTTCCCAGTGTTACTAAGTGTTCTACTTATTTGGGCGATTTTTTACATAAATTTAGTCCCTCAATATCTTACTTTTAAGATATCTTATCTCAAGTTTCCACTTTAATTATCTATATACAAGTATACTACATATAATAATGGACCATATAGTGGTTGTCTTATTAAAATCAAGCAAATATTAAGCATTTTACAGGTATTTTAACAAAGCCTGTGATTTTCCACTGTCACTTAAATGGGCGATTTTTTTACATAGAATTAGTCCTTCAATATCTTATTTTTAAGATATCTTATCTCAAGTTTCCACTTTAATTATGTATAAACGAGTGTCTACATATAATAATGGACAATTTGGTGGTTGTTGTATTAAAATCAAGCAAATATTAAGCATTTTACAGGAATTTTAACAAAGTCCTTGATTTCCCAGTGCTACTTAGTGTTCTACTTAGTTAGGCGATTTTTTTACATAGATTTAGCCCCTCAATATCTTACTTTTATGATATCTTATGTCAGGTTTCCAGTTTAATAATCTATATACAAGTATACTACATACAATAATGGACAATATAGTGGTTGTCTTATTAAAATCAAGCGAATATTAAACATTTTACAGGTATATTAACAAAGTCTTTGATTTCCCACTGTCACTTAAATGGGCATTTTTTTTACATAGAATTCATCCCTCAATATCTTACTTTCAAGATATCTTATGTCAAGTTTCCAGTTTAATTACCTATATACAAGTATTTGAAATATAATAATGAACAATTTGGTGGTTGTCTTATTCAAATCAAGCAAACATGAAGAATTTTACAGGGATTTTAACAAATCCCTTGATTTTCCAGTGTTACTTAATCGGGCGATTTTTTACATAGACTTAGTCCCTCAATATATCACTTTTAAGATATCTTATGTCAGGTTTCCAGTCTAATTATCTATAAACGAGTATTCTACATTCTATTCTATAATAATGAACAATTTGGTGGTTGTGTTATTAAAATCAAGCACTATTAAGCATTTTACAGGGATTTTAACAAAGTCCTTGATTTCTCAGTGTTACTTAATTAGGCGATTTTTTTTACATAGATTTAGTCCCTCAATATCTTATTTTTAAGATATCTTATGTCAGAGTCTACTGGTGACCTTTCCAAAATCATTTCCCTGCCACTTTGGCAGTCATCTTGAATTTCTGCATTCTGTGGGTACTAAATCTCACGGTTAATCAAATTCAGGCCGGTTGTCAGAGGGCGAGTAAGCGATGTCGTTTTTAGAACCCGTCCCATCCCTACTTAAAAGTGTTTATAACTCGCTTATTATTGGTTCTAGAGGTTTGGGATGGTAAACCAACATATAGAAAATCATGGGCTGGGAATATTCTGACATGGTCGGATTTGACCTTGGGCCCCTCCTTCAAGGTCAAACAAGGACAGCCAAACTTAAAACTGCTTATAACTCGCTTATTATTGTTCCTAGAGGTTTGGGATAGTAAAGCAACATATAGGAAATCATGGGCTGGGAATCTTCTGGTGTGGTCAGATTTGACCTTGGGCCCCTCCTTCTAGGTCAAATGAGGCTAGCCAAACTTAAAAGTGCTTATAACTCGCTTATTATTGTTCATAGAGGTTTGGGATGGTAAACCAAGCTATAGGATATCATGGGCTGTGAATCTTTTAGTATGATCGGATTTGACCTTAGACCCCTCATTCAAGGTCAAGCCAGGACAATGAAACCTAAAAGTGCTTATAACACGCTTAGTATTGGCCCTAGAGGTTTGGGATGATAAACCGACCTATAGGAAATCATGGGCTGGGAATCTTTTGGTTTGGTCAGATTTGACCTTGGGCCCCTTGTTCAAGGTCAAACGAGGATAGTCAAACTTTAAAGTGCTTTTAACTTGTTTATTATTGGTCCTAGAGGTTTGGGATGGTGAACCAACCTATAGGAAATCATGTGCTGGGAATCCTTTGGCGTGGTCGGATTTGATCTTGGGCCCCTCCTTCAAGGTCAAACGAAGATAACCAAAGTTAAAAGTGTTTATAACTTGCTTATTATTGGTCCTAGGGGTTTGGGATGGTAAACCAACCTATAGAAAATCATGGGCAGGGAATCTTTTGGTGTGGTCGGATTTGAACTTGTGCCTGCCCCTCTTGCAAGGTCAAACGAGGATAGCCAAACATAAAAGTGATTATAAGTCTCTTATTATTGGTCCCAGAGGTTTGTGATGTTAAACCAACATATAGGAAATCATGGGCTGGAAATCTTTTGGTGTGGTCAGATTTGACCTTGGGCCTCCTTTAAGGTTAAACGAGGATAACCACAGTTAATTGTGCTTATAACTTGCTTATTATTGGATTATTGGTCCAAGAGGTTTGGGATGGTAAACCAACCTATAGGAAATCTAAATTATCTTCGAAACAGAGAGAGCTAGAGCGATTTTGAAAACAATTTGGTCCCAGGAGATCTGCAGATTCTACCGACGAGTTTTTGCCAAAATCGTTTTCCCGCCAATTTTGGTGGCCATCTTGAATTTCTGCATAAAATGCAAAAAATGTGTTTATCTTGGAAATGGAGACAGCTAGAGCGATTTTGACAAATTTTTAGACCCACAATGTAGCTGCAGAGTCTACCAGCAGAGTTTTCGCAAAATCGTTTTCCCAACACATTTGGCGGCCATCTTGAATGTCTGTGTAAAATGCAAAGACGTGTTTATCTTGGAAATGGAGCAAGTTAGAGTCACTTCGACAAAACCTTTGTCCTGCAGGTCTGCATAGTATACTGGCGAGTTTTCGCTGAAATACTTCTCCTTCCACTTTTGGCGGCCATCTTGAATTTCTTCATAAAATGTAAAAATGCCTTTTTCTTTGGAATGGTGAGAGCTAGAGCGATTTCGATAAAATTTTTGATCCACGATGCTTCTGCAGATTCTGTTGGCGACTTCTCACCAAAATTCTTTTCCCACCACTTTTGGCGGCCATCTTGATTTCTGCATAAAACAATGTTTATCTCAAGAAACAGAACGAGCAATAGTAACTTCAACGAAAGTTTTGACCCACAGGGTACCTACTCAACCTAGCAGCGACGTTTTGCCAAAATAATTTTCCTGCGGCCATCTTGAATTTCTGCAATGTAACACAAAAGTGTGTTTATCTCAGAAATGGAGTGAGCTTAAGCGATTTTGACATAATTTTTAATTTTGAAATTTCTGCATTAATAGCAAAAACACATTAATCTCGGAAATGGAGCGTCGCCCAGCTAGAGCAATTTCGATGAAATTTTTGACCCGGAGGGTATCTGGGGAGCCTATTGGCGACTTTTCCCCACCACTTTTGTCAACCAACTTTAATTTCTGCGTTAAACACAAAAAATTGTTATCCCGCCAATTTTGGTGGCCATTTTGAATTTCTGTGTAAAACACAAAAACATGATTATCTCAGAAATGGAGGGAGTTAGAGCAATTTTGACGAAATTTTTGATCCACTGGGTATCTGCAGAGCCTATTGGCGACTTTTCACCAATATCGTTTTCCTGCCGCTTTTGGTGGCCATCTTGAATTTCTTCAATGAAACACAAAAATGTGTTTATCTCAGAAATGGGGCGAGCTAGGGGATTTTGACAATTTTTTTATTTTTAAATTTCTGCTAAATTGCAAAAACATGTTTGTCTCGGAAAATGAGTGAGCTAGAGCAATTTTTACGAAATATTTGACCCACAGGGTATCTGGAGAGTCTACTGGCAACTTTTTCCAAAATTCATTATGCCACCACATTTGCCAGCCATGTTTAATTTCTGCATAAAACACAAAAGCATTTTTATCTTGGAAACAGAGAGAACTAGACTGATTTCGACCAAATTTTTGAGCCACAGGGTATATGCTGACTCTAATGATGACTTTTTGTGAAAATTGTGTGCAAATAAGCCACATATAGATTCCATTTGCTTGAGTATCAGGGCTGGATCTTTTTATATTATTTTTATGAGTTTTAAAAATAGTTTTTAATGCATTAAAATCATAAAATCATGCAATAAATCACTTGAAAAGTATTGTATTTAGAGCATTTTGTTAAAATATGTTATTCAGCTACTGTTTTTATAGCTTTAACATGCTGAGTAACTTGGGAGTCTATCCCAATAGCTAAGTGAGTAATAGCTACTTTCTTTTTGGTTTCTTGGCTCTAACTTGAAGATGCTTAATTCTATCATTTGTGTGTCTGTGCATCTCTCCATCAATATTTTGACAAACTTAAGTGGACACTTAGTGTATATCTTAGAATGTAAGAATCCAACTTAAGTGGACATCTTGTGTATATTTTAGGATGTAAAAATCCAACTTAAGTAAACATATAGTGTATATCTTAGGATGTAAAACCCCAACTTAAGTGGACATCTTGTATATATTTTTGGATGTAAAATCCCAACTTAAGTGGACATTTAGTGTATATCTTAGGCGGTAAAAACCCAACTTAAGTGGACATTTAGTGTATATCTTTGGAGGTAAAACCCCAACTTAAGTGGACATCTTGTACATATTTTAGGATGTAAAATCCCAACATAAGTGGACATTTAGTGTATATTTTAGGAGGTAAAAACCCAACTTAAGTGGACATTTAGTGTATATCTTTCGAGGTAAAACCCCAACTTAAGTGGACATCTTGTGTATATTTTAGGATGTAAAAATCCAACTTAAATGGACATTTAGTGTATATCTTAGGATGTAAAATCCCAACTTTTGATAACATTTTGTGTCCACCATACATGCATTATAAATATACACAACATAAATATTTGGCATAAAACTTAGCAAGTAGTAACTTTCATGGAAATTTATTATTCAATTGATTATCTAACTAAAACTGAAAAGAGAAAACTGTTGCAAGAATCCTAAAAAATATCCAAGTTAAACCAATTTTAGGAAGTATAGATACATGTATTTAAGTCTGAAAACAAAATATTTTAATTCTTTTTTTTTTCAAAAAACCGAAAGGATTTATATTTTCAACTGGAATATTTATGTAGAAGTCAGAAATTTTCACTTGAATATGAGACAGCTGTTTTCAAAGGAAGCTTAAGTTGTGTTGAACCAGACTTAATAATTGTCACTTGTGCATTGAATCTGTGAAAAATAAAGCTGAAACTATATACAGAGTGCCATGTATTTTTTATACAAAGAGCCATAGATTTAGAATAAATACAAAAGCAATTATTTTTGGATCTTTTTATCTGATTTCCAATTCATATTTCTACACTTAAAAATGTCTACTTAATGTGGCTGTTTTTACACCACTTAAGGGGACAGTCTACTTAATGATGATTTTAATCGGGTAAAACATTAGGTAGACATTTTTAGGTAGACACTTGAGGTATATATTTTATTTCAAAATAACAGCATTGCATGGATATATATTTAAAATCCTCATTCAAAATGTAAGAAATTTTTAAATTCTCAAGTTATTATCATTAAAAATGAAAGATATAGGTTAGTGTCGACTTAAGCTGGGTTTTTACACACTGTCTACTTAATGATGAATAAAGTGTTATATATATATATATATATATATATATATATATATATATATAGTGCGATCCTTTTTACACTTTAATTTAATTTTGAGGGTAAAAAGGCTAACCTGCATTAGTTTTCCCAGGTCTAAACAATTAAAATATTATTTATATTATATATGATAAAAAGCAGGAAGAAATGAATCTATCTGACAAATCAAATTTTCTAACTTGATAACAAGTAGGAAGAAGTGATTAACAAATACTGGTGTAAACATGTTGAAGTTATTGTCACCACAAAAGCCTGCCCCCTCCTCCCCCGTGTTTTTAGCCAGGACTTGGGCTTAGCTTTGTATTATAATATAAATAATTTAAGCTAAATAGCGCCCTTGATTCAGAGAGCCTTTGTTAACAATTTTAATTCTAATGGAAAGAAGGCTCTTGACACACTAATATTTGACAACTGCCATGAAATAGCTTTGTTTGACCCTCATTAGTGCATATGCTGAGGGTCTCCTCGGATATGACCTTTCTGCTTATATTGTGAAATAGCAGGACTTTTGACAGTGAAAAACCTCAGTAAATACGAATAAAATAAAGTATATTCAACTAGAAAATGTAAAACAAAGATCTCCAGAAGGTAATGTTTCCAAAAATTCTGGATATTTTGTATCCAGAGCATGATCCAAATATTTCCTTTGGCCAGGGAACACCTGCCTCCCATAACTCAGTAGGATCAGTTAATTATTTTTATATATTACATGTTCTTTGTCACCTTAAACTAGCCCCATTTCTTTAATGTTTTAAAATTTATTAATGATTAAACTTATGAGAGGAAGAGAAAAGGCTATGAATATCCTGTATGTAGTTTCTAAATAAGCGAAATACAAACTTTCAAACATGTGATGCAAATTTCGATTAATAATTTATGTTTACTTTTTATTCCAAAACAAATACATCATTTAATTCTCTTCCTAGTGTGATGCTGTAGTAAGAGTGTCTTATATCCTGTAACTTTTGAAATATGTACCAAATAAAACTGATTTTATTTTAATGGAAAACTTCCAGGAAATGACATATAAGAAAGTAATATATCCCAAATATGAAAATATTATACAAGTGGAGGATATTTTACTTTATTA
This sequence comes from Sabellastarte sp. h YS-2021, assembly GCA_964017235.1. NCBI lineage: Eukaryota > Metazoa > Annelida > Polychaeta > Sabellida > Sabellidae > Sabellastarte > Sabellastarte sp. h YS-2021. The sequence goes on along the minus strand of OZ024939.1, from coordinate 2,601,424 downwards.
TATACCATGTTCTATAAGAATCAGGCAAACTAAATCATATTTATAGAATATAATAATAGAATAGGCTGTCATATAAAGTGGGGCCAGTCAATAGGAAAATTGCAAATTATAACTTGGTATTTGCACGCCCTTTCTAGATGAAGTTCAAAACAAACAATAAGTGGAATCTCTGTGAAAATATATTTCTAATGATTTATGTAATATATCTGTGGCTTACAGGAGTAATGAATGGTACACTGGGTCTAGTAGTTTATTATTCCATTATTAAAGTATTTACTTTAATAAAATCACAGACTTGTTTGTTTGTTTATTTGGGGTTTAACGTCGCTTTCAACACTGTACAGGTCATATCACGACGGGTAGTTGGAAGGGCAGAGGAAACCAGTACATAGAGTTCGCTAGGGTTGTGTACTGTAAACTGCCGACCAACGGCAAGCAACTACCAGCTTTCCCACTTGAGCCTGTACGGGGATGGATCCCCGGCCTCAGAGGTGGGAGGCGAGAGTGTTACCACTCTGCCACCATGGCCCCAATAAAATCACAGACTGGTATTCAATTAAATTAATCAGCTTAGTTGAGGTGTGCATAGCTAAACAAATTCATGTGACTATTTGTTTTAACTTTAATAGCAAACATAGTTTTAGATGGCTTTCAGTGGGTATTTATACCTGGCAATTGTATATACAGACAAAAACATTAGTAACTTAAAATAAATTTAAGGTGACTGCCAAAAAACATGTGGAAAAAACAATGGGTGCTATCTGTACCAAGCTGTGATGCCATGTATTAAAATATGTGAATATTTAGATAACATATAAACTTGCACGATCCCTCTAGACCTTCTAGACCATCTCAGGACTTAAGCTGACTGGATTTTATAAGGCCAAAGAAGCATAAATATGGCCACATCACATAAGTAAATTATTCTCATATCAGAAACGGTGAATTTCGATTTATTTAGTGTTTTGTCACACATGGTTGATTTGTTTGTGGTATTCCTTTGTGAAAACTCACCTCAAATGAGCAACATGGACATTACATGAATGATTAGGGTGGGCTACTTGACAATTAAGTATGTTCCACTGAATTTGGGTTCCCTGAAAAAGACGTCTATAATTGGTTGACTGAGTTCTATATCAGGATAAAGTCTCTTAGACGTCAGGTTTATATGGCCTGGCATAAGATGTAATACTTCATAAACAGTTCTCCATTTCATTGACCAGATTGTCAGATTCAAGAGAGTCATCTGTATAAACAGGGCAAAGTTTTATAGGTACCTAATCTCTGAAAATACTACATTGACATAAACTATGAGAGATGTTTCATAAATATGTTGCATAGTCATTGGTTGGCAAGTTTATATCCTACTCAATTTAACAAAATTAAAATGATTTCAGCTGGTTTCTACTTTTCAGACAAGAACTGTGTTGTATACCCTTGTGCTTACTCTCTGAAATTGACTAATTTTACCCATGTTTCTGAGAATGACTTTGATAATATTATCGGTAATCTCCTACAACATCTTTCCAGTGTGATCAATGGCCTACAGGTGTTGTTAAACATGTGTTGATATCCTATCCTCTTCAATTCTAAAGCTGTAACTTGCTCACTCGTTGATATATATATCCGAGGTGGTTTCAAGAGGGATGTTATAATTCCTGTAAAGGAATAAACTCCCCTGCTTCATGTGACCACCGAGACCATGGTTGAGCTTCATATCAGAGGTTGTAGAGTGCACTGTAGCCAAAGAAGTGTTGCATCATATTTAGGCTAACAGCTTTGTGAATCCGTACCACTATGGCTCTAAAGTTGTTCACTCAAAAAATGTCTCTCTTGTAAAAAATAATAATTAAGGTTTGCCCTTGTCCCTGAGTGAATGTACTGTTTAAGTATATTTTATCTTTCAGCAGCATTTGCTACCACTAATTATTCCAATCTTCTCAGTTGTCTGTCCACATGGTTTAGTGTTGGTGGCGCTGTACTCTATGGTCTACCCCTATCTAATTGAGCATTATCAATCTGTGAAGTTTGACTCACTGCTGTCTTGTCTTTGCAAATTCTTGTTCGGCTATTTTGGGTTAGCTTTTTTCAGTGTATTCTGCACCCTTTAGGAAGATTATTGTTAGGCATAATGGTGTCAAATTTCACTTCATTTATTTGTCATATCTGCTCCTTTCAAATGCCTCACTTATAGGTCCTATAGATAACTTACGTTGATTTTTACAAGACTGAAGTAACACCCTTTGGCTCAGTGTTATAAAGAGATGGCCAGAAAGAATGTTTTCCGACTGACATTTTATGTAGTTTTTCTTTTTAGGCAGAGTCAGTGGATGCAATGCAAGGGTTATTGTCTCACCTTGTTTCATACCAGTTCGGCAATGTCCTACTCAGGAAGAGGGAAAGTCCTTTTATTAATCATTAATGGATCAAACACAAGGACATGGTATATAATTACAAGAATGAAAAACATACTCCTGAGAGATTTACACTTTTCATGAATTTTTTTAAATCAGCAGACTATAATATATTTTCAAACATCATGGTTTTTATCCTTTGTTCTAACAATTTGCTAAAAGCAAAACATAATTTGATTTTTATTCCTCTGTACAGTTTTACGTAAAACATAAAATTTATAATGACTTGCTCTTCGTTTCTTAACAATCAGATGAATTGTTTTGTCATGAAAATCAGTATAATGAGCACTTGCAGTTATGTATTATTCTGGCAAGATTGTGGCTAATGCTGTCTGTGTAATCATTTGGACAATTTCAATTCACTGCACTTGAATATTTCCACATACAATCTACGCAAGTTGCAAGACATTCAAAACATTGCTGTCAGAATTGCATAAAATGTTAATGAATATATAAGAGTCTTGTTTATTGAATATCATGCAGATAAAACGTAACATTAGGAACTGAAAATAAATTTAAGCTGACTGCCATAAAACACGTCAAAAAAGCAATAATAAAACTATAATTATTGAAAAATGTTAAGATTATCTATGTTTTCAAGCAAAAAAGCTTACAGCTATCTTTAACAGATAGCTTACAGATATCTTAATTATAATATTGAAGTGTATAAAAGTTTTAGGCAAGCTCTGTACAACTAAGCAACAAATTAAAAGAGTTACTACTCATGTGAGAAACATGTTAACTAGAAGCAGTCCTTGATGACATCAGGCTTGTTGAGAACTAAACTGAAACCATTTACATTGCTGTGAAGCCTTAACATGTACTAGAAGATATAGGTTACTACTCTTTGACATTCAAGGTCAAGACATGACTTTTGTAACTAATAATTATATTTTTCGTTGTTGTGAGGGAAAACAACTGAAGTTCAAGCTAAGTAAGTGTTTCAGTAGAAGTACTCAATCTCTTAAGATCAAGTACTTGTTACGTTTTATAAGTAAAATAATTGATTACTGAAGTAAATATTTCTGGAGGTATGGAGGGAGTGATGGAGGCTTCATATACTGGCAACATGAATCTCCCAGCAAAGAGCTGGTGTAAATCATCCCATTTTATATTTAATTTTTGTGGGACATGTCAAACTATTTTCGAGTTTAACCCACTTATTTCCATGAATATGCATGATGTACTGTCAAGTGTCCAAATCACTTTAAAATAAATTGATTCCAAACCAGGTAACTCAATATTTTTATATGTTTAGAGCCGCCTTCCCATTGGCATGATGTGCAAGTATTCACCACCATTACTCATAGCATAATAGTTGCCCTATTATACCAGTCCATGCAATACTGTGTGCTGTGTCCTCAGTTTTGTTCATCCATTCATAAATGGATGAATTTATACACCCATGCAAAAGTTGACAAATGCTAATAACTCATAGTAAGTAACAAAAATATTACCCTGTCTATAAGACTGTATGCAATGAATTTTAAACTAAAATTTGATATTATATATGAATAATAAACCTTGTTTAATTTTCCAAAGTTTTCTATTTCACCTTTTTACGTGTGTGTCCTAATCACTCAAAGAAATGCCAAAAAGTCTTCATTAGTCAGTTGATTAGGGGTACGATCTCCTACTTGACGCCTGCTTAATGCATTGTAACTTAATTCCAAAATCGTGTAAAGAAAAAGTTCCTCAAAGATTGTTAATCCATGAGAATATCAGTCAAAACATTGCACTTGTCAAAACAAAAGTCAAAAGTCAAAACATTGCACTTGTTTTCATATTTTTTTTGATTTCATAATGGATAATTTTTTAAATGCTACTTAGAAGAACACTATGGCAAAGAGACAAAATACTTTTGTATCAATCCTTTGTCATATCAGTAATATCTTACAATGGATAAACAATTTTCCTGTGTTTTTCAAAGTGCTGTGCATTCTGGACCAATTTTCACAAATATTTCAGAATTTCCCTTGACATCTCATGAACCGTGTTCAAATATACATGCTGGAGTTATGGAGGTAGTATGGGCAAATGGAGCAGTTCATTCTTGAATATGCTCAAACAAGAAACAAGGTCTCTTTTCAGAGGCATATAAGGAGGATGTCATCAGCCAGAAAACATATGAGTACTGCTCCCTCAGTATATTGGGAAAAATTGTACCCAAAATCTAATTTGTGCTAATTTTAAGAGCACATGGATTAATGTTGTTAAAAATATGATAATAAATTATTTTACACTTCAATTTTGCAGAACTTAGATACAGAATTTCCTGGCACTAGTTAGTTTATATACATTATTATTTCATCAACCTTATATGGTAAGCAGATATGGACATTAAAGAACAGGTGTTATTCATTGTTATATCTCTTGGCTTGTGCCAAAATGAGGTGGTTTCTGTTCCCCACGGTATTGGTTCAAGGTACTTTGAGTAAATTTTGATTTTTTACTACTGTAGTAATTTTTTTTTTTTTTTTTTTTTTTTTTTTTTTTTTTTTTTTTTACTGTAGTAATATGTTTGTACTTGTATATCTGCGTTTTTGTCTCCTTCTAAATTAAAAATCTGCAGATGCAAACACAAATGTTTATCCAGTAATTCTTGCATACTTGAGAGCCACAGACATAGCACAAGCTACTAATAAAATCCCTTGTATGGCATACAGGTACACATGGCATGTTTTCATCATTTCAACTCTGTACCTCCTTGTAAAATCTGAGGCAAAGTTATAACACTTTTGGTGTTGTGACTTTAGGGTTACCTTACATCATTTTGAGTCCAATGTTTAACTTGCTCCTACACACTGAATGAAATCCATAAAGTAATTTTGTGAATAATGTAAGTCAAGAATTTTGTAGGTCATGTGAATCAATCAATCAATCAATCAATCAGTTGTCCAGGTGCTTAATCTCCGTATCAACGGATTCTAAGGCACACCATCCAATCTGTAAGGCATAAATCATGAGACATTAGACATGTTCCGAGTCGTTGCCAGGGAGGCGGTCCGGTGTTCGGTAGTAAGAAGCTATGGTGGGAATGATTTCTGAAATAGGTAGGTTTTGAGTCGACTTTTGAAACTGGAGAGATTTGGAGCACTGCGTATATCGTATGGAAGATCATTCCATAACTTAGGGGCATCATATGAGAAACTATTGTTAAAATGGACCTGTGATTTATGGATGGAAGGACAGTAAGAGGGAACCAGAAGGAACAAATTTTTGGGATTGGAACGTCTTGTATTCACGGCAGATTTGTACAAGGGGAGATATGGTGCAAAATACTTAGGCTGGCCAGTGGTGAGGTACTTATAGACCAAAACTAGGGTTTTGAAGATAATACGTTGTCTAACGGGTAGCCAATGGAGTGTCCTAAGGGTGGATGTAATGTGAGTGTACTTTGAAGCACCAGTGACAAACCGTGCAAGCGCATTTTGAACATATTGGAGCCTTTTAGCATTTCGGGATGACAAACTGCGAAAAAGAGAGTTGCAATAATCCAAACGACTACTGACCAGAGCATTTGCAATCACCACTGATGTATCCACAGAAAGAAACCTCCTGATACGATGAAAGTCCCTGAGGCTGATAAAGCAGGATTTGATAACAGAATTTACGTGATTGGTGAAACAAAACTTTGCATCAAACAGAACGGCCAGATTGCGTACAACATCTGCGGGAGAGAGACAATTTCCCAGGATATTGACAGGTAGTGAGTCACTGAGCCATTTGTGTCTGTCTTTGGCACCGAAGACTATGAATTCTGTTTTATCGGGATTTAGCTTGAGTTTGTTTTCAGACATCCAGACCTGAATATCATTCAAACATGATTTAAGACGGTCAAAAGACTTGAGACTATCATCAGGGGATAAGTGAATGAACAACTGAGTGTCGTCCGCATAGAAGTGGTAACGGACTCCGGTATATTTTCTGATGACTTGACTCAGAGGTGTTGTGTAGAGGGAAAACAGAAGGGGACCTAAGACAGAACCTTGGGGGACTCCAAACTTCAATTTGAACAAATTCGAAAGACTAGAACCAATCTTGACTGACTGAAAACGATCCTGGAGATAGGATCTAAACCATTTTAATGCCGATCCAGCAAAACCAAATCTAGACGACAGACAGGATAGGAGTGTGTCATGATCGATAGTATCGAATGCCGCAGACAGGTCGAGTAGCACTAGTGCTGTAGGCATGCCCTTGGACAGAGATAAGTGAATCTCATTTTTGATGCACAGCAAGGCAGTTTCTGTCGAGTGGCCTACCTTGTAGGCTGACTGGAAAGTATTACCAAGATCATGAGAATCCATGTGAGATCTAATTTGGGCAGCCACAATTCGCTCGACCAATTTTGACAAGAAGCTAAGACCGGACACTGGTCGGTAGCTCTTCAAATCCTCTTTTGAAAGGGTGGACTTTTTGAGGAGGGGAGTGACAATAGCCTGTTTGAAAGGATTAGGGAAAATGCCGTTTTTGAGGGACAAGTTTAGTCAATGAAGGGAGAAGAATGTCAATACATTGTTTCACAATGTGAGTGGGGCATGGATCAAGGGAGCAAGTTTTAGAAGGGGATTCCTTGATAAACTTAAGGACTTCAGTCTCAGTGACAGCTTGAAAGGAACAGAAAGTCGGCGGCTCCTTGTCTGGATGAAGAACCTGAGATCGGGTGTATTTAAAGGTGTCTCGAATCTTTTTAATTTTATCAATGAAAAACGAACCAAATCTGTTTGCTAAAGACTTTTCATCATCAAAGGATGGGAGGACAGTAGAATTTGACCGACTCAATGTTCTGTTTAGTGCATGCCATAACCTCTTGCTATCGCCGCAATTTTCACTGACTAGATCACGATAGAAACACCCCTTGTTTCTGTTTAGGATGTGGTTACATCTATTTATCTGTCGTCGAAGACGGGAACGATTTTCAGGGGATTTGTCTCTTCTCCAGGCACGCTCAAACTGCCTTCTCATGCACTTGGCAGTTCTATACTCATCCGTTATCCAGCTTGGGGCTGGTTTGATGAGCTGTTTAGTCTTCACTGGTGCATGAATATCTAGAAGGCCAGACAAACCAGACATGTACTGTTCATGCAATAAATCTATGTCATCAGATGGCGAGCTAACAAACGGAATGGTCAGGAGGTCACTTCTGAATTTATCAATGTTCAATTTATGGTACTGACGGAAGGTAACAACTTTCTGAATCGGTGTATCCAAAGATGGAAAGTCAACCACACAAGAGATAATTTTGTGATCACTGATGAAGCCTGACCCTTTCACATCAGAAATTGCAGAGAACTCAGATGGAGCCATCAACAAATCTAAGGTATGACCATGAAGGTGAGTAGGAAAATCAATGTATTGGGACAGACAGCAAGAATCCATGACTGATTTAAATTCAGAGACTGTTGGAGACATAATGTCGACATGAAGATTAAAATCACCACAAATGACAAAGGAGGGGGATAAGGAAGACAAAAAACCCACATATGACAGAAAATCTTCAAAAAATTTTACTACAGATGAGGCAGGGGGCCGGTAAATGACCCCAAGAAACAAGCGACGCCCATCAAGAGTGAGACAGACAGTGTGATTTTCAAAGGAGGAGAACTCAGGAGAATGAATGGTTTTAAAATCAAGAGCAGATTTAATAAAAAAGCCAACACCGCCACCACGTTTGTTTTCTCTATTTGTGTGAACAAGGGAAAAATCTTCAGGCGTTAACTCATTTAAAAATGAGGGTGTGTCTAGAGCTTTGATATGGGTCTCGGTGAGACCAAAAACATCAAAATTTCCAGTTTGGATTTCATCACAGAGAATTGGACCTTTATTCCTAATGGACCGGCAGTTAGCAAACCCAAACTTCAATGGCCCAGGATTTAGAGCGACATCACCCGACAATAGAACCAGAGCAAGCTGCCTGAGAGATGCCTTTTCGCAAAAAGTGACTCTATGTGTCCTGACATAAATGAACAAAATGGATTTGGTAGTGGGTCCATCATATTTACGTCCATGCAGGCCGACATCGCACCTAGTCTGAATTCTGTTTTGACTCTTATGGTAATGTACAAAGAGGCCAACAATACAAAGAAGGAGTGTAACAGTCCACATCATAAGGAATTACAAACCACAGACGAAATGGAAACATGCAAAAATTGACAGCAAAAACATTAAGGACAAAAAAGTACGAACCACAACCAAAAATGACTGAGTAGATCCCGGTAAAGGACAGTAATGCCCGTAATATCCACTAGGAGAATATTCAGAAAATATAAAACACAACCAAACAAACCGAGTAACTCCCGGTAGTGGGCGATAATACCCGCGATATGAACTAGGACAACTGTTATACAGTTAAAGCATTCAAAACAATATAAAAAGGATAAATAACTAAAGGTATATCATGGAAAGCAGTAATGATAGAAAAAGTACGACTAAAAACCCAGATTATTTGGTAATTTTCCATTGTCTCTTCTCCAGGCACGCTCAAACTGCCTTCTCATGCACTTGGCAGTTCTATACTCATCCGTTATCCAGCTTGGGGCTGGTTTGATGAGCTGTTTAGTCTTCACTGGTGCATGAATATCTAGAAGGCCAGACAAACCAGACATGTACTGTTCATGCAATAAATCTATGTCATCAGATGGCGAGCTAACAAACGGAATGGTCAGGAGGTCACTTCTGAATTTATCAATGTTCAATTTATGGTACTGACGGAAGGTAACAACTTTCTGAATCGGTGTATCCAAAGATGGAAAGTCAACCACACAAGAGATAATTTTGTGATCACTGATGAAGCCTGACCCTTTCACATCAGAAATTGCAGAGAACTCAGATGGAGCCATCAACAAATCTAAGGTATGACCATGAAGGTGAGTAGGAAAATCAATGTATTGGGACAGACAGCAAGAATCCATGACTGATTTAAATTCAGAGACTGTTGGAGACATAATGTCGACATGAAGATTAAAATCACCACAAATGACAAAGGAGGGGGATAAGGAAGACAAAAAACCCACATATGACAGAAAATCTTCAAAAAATTTTACTACAGATGAGGCAGGGGGCCGGTAAATGACCCCAAGAAACAAGCGACGCCCATCAAGAGTGAGACAGACAGTGTGATTTTCAAAGGAGGAGAACTCAGGAGAATGAATGGTTTTAAAATCAAGAGCAGATTTAATAAAAAAGCCAACACCGCCACCACGTTTGTTTTCTCTATTTGTGTGAACAAGGGAAAAATCTTCAGGCGTTAACTCATTTAAAAATGAGGGTGTGTCTAGAGCTTTGATATGGGTCTCGGTGAGACCAAAAACATCAAAATTTCCAGTTTGGATTTCATCACAGAGAATTGGACCTTTATTCCTAATGGACCGGCAGTTAGCAAACCCAAACTTCAATGGCCCAGGATTTAGAGCGACATCACCCGACAATAGAACCAGAGCAAGCTGCCTGAGAGATGCCTTTTCGCAAAAAGTGACTCTATGTGTCCTGACATAAATGAACAAAATGGATTTGGTAGTGGGTCCATCATATTTACGTCCATGCAGGCCGACATCGCACCTAGTCTGAATTCTGTTTTGACTCTTATGGTAATGTACAAAGAGGCCAACAATACAAAGAAGGAGTGTAACAGTCCACATCATAAGGAATTACAAACCACAGACGAAATGGAAACATGCAAAAATTGACAGCAAAAACATTAAGGACAAAAAAGTACGAACCACAACCAAAAATGACTGAGTAGATCCCGGTAAAGGACAGTAATGCCCGTAATATCCACTAGGAGAATATTCAGAAAATATAAAACACAACCAAACAAACCGAGTAACTCCCGGTAGTGGGCGATAATACCCGCGATATGAACTAGGACAACTGTTATACAGTTAAAGCATTCAAAACAATATAAAAAGGATAAATAACTAAAGGTATATCATGGAAAGCAGTAATGATAGAAAAAGTACGACTAAAAACCCAGATTATTTGGTATTTTCCATTAATTTTAATTGTTGTTAAAATTACGCGTCCGTTACGGTCCTACCGAACACCGAACACAGTGAACTAAATGTCAAGGACAAGCCCTGGTGTAAAAGGGGTACCTTAAATTTATTTTTTTAAGGATGTGGCAATTAAAAATATGACCATGCCTATTGACAGTTTGAAAGTGATCTAAGATAGCAACTTTGAGCTTCTAGATGGATGGCTCTGAAAAGGGCCATATAGTCAAGCAAGTTGGCAGTCCCTAAAACTTCAACTAATGTACCAGCCATGGTCACACAGTTAAACCCCGGGAATCCTAAAATAGGTTCCCTCATTAAGGATAAGTGGAATATAATCCAAAACACAGAATAATTGACTCAAATATTTAAAACCAAACCATTAATTGGTTACAGAAGACTGACAAATCTAACAGATATGCTGACCAGTAGTAACATTTCTTACCCACCTACACCAAAATTATTGGTCCCATCAAACCAATTTATCCCAGTCTACACCAGATTAGATAAATGCACCTACTGCCTTAAAATCAGGAAACATATTACTAGTTTCCACACCAAATAAACTTTTAAATGTCAGTCACTTCCGCAAAAAAACACAAGATCACTTGTGAGCTACCTAATGTAATTTACATTATTAATTGCAATCTATGTGGCGTCCAATACACAGGAGAAACAAAAAAGCCTATTGAAATTAGAATGTATGAACACTACAATAGTGTTTAGAAATTCCAACCAGAAAAATCTACACCAGTCACTAGACACTTCTCACAGAAAAATAATTCTGTAAGAAACATGGAGTATAGCAACCTACATGAATGGGGGATCCATCAAGACCTAATGCCACCTCTAGGTGCAAACGCCAGGAATTATATTATATCTGGACAATCCCTACTCTCAATCCTGCAGGCACCTGTTATGCCCTTTCATAGCATCCCTTGCCCAAGTGCACTCCTTTATTTATAATTTATTGTCATAGTTTTACTTTACATCTTACTTGAAACTGATTGCAAATGAACACTGTAAGACTTAAGTGGATGACCCTTATGATGACCTTATGTAACTCCGGGTCTAATGATGACCATCTAGCTTCAAGTTACAGACTGTACAAAGCTGTATAATATATTATGGTATCATTTGAAGTTGTACCATATTACCAAACTAACTGGTAAAATCTTATTATAAACAAGGGGCCACTCAGTGCAGTGGTAACACACTCTCCTCTCAGCTCTGAGGTCAGCGGTTCAAACACCAAACCCTATGTGAGAAAGATAGTAGTTTCTAACTAATGGTCGGCAGTTTACAGTACAGAACCTTGACCAACTGCATGTACCGGTTTCTTCTACCCATAAAACTTCCTGACATGATATGACCTATATAGGGTTGGAAGTAATGTTAAACCCCAAATAAATAAATCCGATAAACTATATCCAGATAAAACAAGAAAGCATTCATAGAACACAGACTACATCACTTTTTCCTTTGGCCATGCCCTACCAATGAAAACATTTCATGAATATCTGCTCAATACTTCTGGGTTAACGTCAACCAGAGAGCTTAATTTGAAATTATCCTTTTAAAAATTCTGGACTTTTAATTCAGAATGTGATTTGGATTATTGCCATAATTAGACCACATCCTTCTTTGGTTGGGGTCTACCCACATAAAGTGATTTATAAGGATCTCTTTATTACTTTAATAGTGATCGTGAATACAGAAAAGTAAACAGCACACAAACAAATGGACCCTAAAACACCTGTCTGATTATTACAAGACGAACCTTAAATGTTCAAACACTTAATATTAATGTAAACTGTTTTGTGCCTTTTGGGCATCACAAGCCTTTGATGTATCATCACAAGTGTCAATTTTCACAAGCATGTGATTGCCCTTCAACCTCCTAGCAAAACCAAATGTGCAAATTAAAGTAAATGGTCCTTTGGTCCTTTTATAAAAATATCTTCATTACTTTTACAGTGACCGTGAACATAGAGCATCAAATAGTGAACACATTACTAAAATATCCATGTCTAATTGTAACAATATCCACCTCTGTATTGTGACATCACTAACATGAGTGACATCACAGGTGTCTGAAGTATCACCACAAGTGTCAATTATTTTTAGCAGGTGGCTGGCCCCTCCCGTCAAGATTGGATAAGGGTCTTGATACTAATTTAATGCAAAATATAATTAAATTGCTAAAAGATACGTCATAAAGTTTCCATTGACTTTCTGCAAAACAAAAATAAGTTTCTGACCCTTTAACCACTTCAAAACAGTAAAACAGCAAAATGGAATAGGTGCTTTACCATTTTGTGTATCTCTGTATATATAAATGGGTAAAGTAGTGAATAGTATATACCTTAACTGGCCCAATATTCATTAAATCTGTCATTTTAAAGGCATTAAATTAACAGTTGGTACCATTGATAAAATCGACTACTTTGACTTTTAATTAAGTTATACTTTGACTGTTGTTTTGTTGAAAGGTTAAAAGGATGAACTGTATATTTCAATACTTTCAGTTGCAAGTGTAAATTGGTGAAAATTGTGTTCTACTCATAATTAATTCATCAAATTGCAAGTATACAATGGTAATTGGTAGTTTTTCCTTACAAATTTTAGAAAATATCATTAGGTAAAGAAATGGTGGGTACCCTCATTACAGATATAGAGATGTAATGGGAAACTTTTTAAAGTCAAAACAAAATTAAATCAAAGATTCATCAACTTACAGAGCTTAATTTGTTTTATTTAATGGCCCATAAAACAAGTTCTACTTAACATTTAACGCCTGAATAAGCCATCCAATTTCTGAATAAGCCATCCAAAATATTTTAATCATAGCATTATATGTTTGTAAAAATTATCACTCAGAATATCTTGGGGTCATTTTTCTTTCTTGAATTTAACCCACTGTAACAATTTCACAGTCATTGTAATTTCTAATTTAATATGTTCATTTGTATGTTCATTAAATGTCAACGAGAAAAGAAGTCCCCTAGTGACATATGTATTGTTCATATCTGTATAATAATTTCCTTTGTTGTATTTCCCCATAACAAAACATTGTGGAAAGTGGCAAAAATTGAACAGATTTAGTATTTTATTAGTTTTACGCAAAACCATCAGTAGATTTACAGAGAAAACAGCAAAATATTTTTAAAACTTGCCTTTTGTGTGACTAGTTTCAGGATAGGATCAACAAATAATTACTTCATAACAGAAACATAAAAATGCATAAACCTTGTTTTACCAAAATGCTGTTGATTTATGAAATGCCTTTTGGAATGCATTCACTGTGATGAAGGTTCTTTCCATTTTCGCTTAAAATGTGTATTGTCGGTGTCTAATGTTAGAAATTTTAAGCCATCTAGAAGTTAAGATTTGGAGGGTTGACAACTAAATTATCATTCCGGAACTCCAAAGAATTTTAATTTGACTTCCTTTCACTAGGTGGCTACTTTACCACATGGCTACTTCTGATTGGCTACTGACTGGTCCTCTCTGTTTTAGAGTGAGGACCTTTCAGATTTCAATTTGCAGTTGTATGGGAAGGATTTGAAATATTTTAGTTCTTGATTTTACTAAAAAATGTGTAATTTTACTCCTCCCACAGCATGGCAGGGTGATAAGCAGAACCAGGCAACTCTTACAATTTGTGAAATCAGGTTGAGATACCAATTGAATTACAGGTTGAGGATGGTACTTTCTTGGATGAATTTTCTTCACAGTCGAGTGCAGGTCACCTACTTTCAGGTTCTGATAGTAGTAGTGACACTGATACTTCCAGTACAGACTGAGGTACAGTTTTTTTTCAAAAGAGTGTTAATAGTTCTGATTCTGATTCACAGACTAAGGTCAAAAGATTTAAAGCTAAATCATCACAGAGGGCATCTCAATCAAGACGAGGGTCTGATATGTTAGATCAGACCTTTATTAATGCAAAATTTTACCTCAACACAATAAGTAAGCGTTTAGATGCCATTGAGAACTCTTCTGCTTCTGTCAATAAGCTATCTGGTTTAGACAAGAAAGGTATGGACAGAAAACTCAAGTCACAAAGGGGGGATGTTGACCTGTATGTCTAACAACACATCAAATGGCCACATAAGTATGTTTTGGCAGGAACTAACAAGGATCGAGTACCTTACAATCAACTGAACATAACACAATGGATTATTGGGTTCTGTAGAACTATGAAGAAAGTACAAATGTAACCAATTGATTGCATGCTTGATTATTTGATTGCCTTGCTTGATGATGCAAGTCTAGCCTGCCCAGGATATGGGTAGTTTTTCTTTTGATGAATCTAGGTATAGTTCTAGAATCATATACAGCAACAATTAGACTGACTGTGTCTAAATATAATGCTCACCAAAAAGTTATTTCATTATGAGTAACATGTATAGGTAAAAACTTCAAGTACCCAGGTTAGTTAAAAACAAGGTAAGTCATGCAAGCCTATGTATCCTGACCATGTAGTTGATCAAGTATTTGTTATAACAGGTTTGCTCCCTTGACACAACTTGACACACAAGATGATAGGACAGACAACAGTGAACAACTCCCTGTTGTGGAAACCCCTCACAAGGTCATATCTAATGTCAAACCTATCAAGCATGCTCACAACAAATCATAAAAAGTAGGGGAAGTAGGGCATGGGGGCCATATTTGGGTCATTTAAAGTAAACCAATTCATTTGCATGTCAGCCCCTTTATGACCAGAGATAAGCCTGACATTGTGCTATAGTTGATCCTAGTTGGCCTTGTGATGCATCTGTTATGCTGGGGTACAAAAAGATACATATTTAAATAGTAAGTTTTCTTTGACATATCCCTATGTCGACCATATTGTTAACAGAATCAATCAGCTGGAACCTGGATCTTTTATCTATAAGATCGATATTAATCCTGCTGTCAGATAGCTTAAAGAAGATCCGTGGGATATAGATTCATTGGGCTTAAAATTGGGGGATTACTACATTGATCAAAAATGGGTCTTTTATCTTTGAAAAAGTGACCGATAGCATACAATTTATCATGAATAAGAGTGGTTTTCCTGACATATATATAACTTTGCAGATGATTTATTGCATTGTGGCATACCTTCTCAGATTTATAAGTCATTTACATTCTTATCTGATTTGTTTGGTCAGCTTGGTTTGACGGTTAACCTTAAAAATTAGTGGAATCATTTTTAATGGTTGTATGCTCACTATTCTTATCGAATCATAGACAAATCGGCCCTGTGCCAAATCGGCCCCCGTCAAATCGGCCCCCCAAATAAAATTACCTGGTCAAATCGGCCCCCTATAAAATAATTTATGGTCAAATCGGCCCCTTATAAAATAATATATGGTCAAATCGGTCCCCCCATAGATATAGATAGATAAGTGTAGAAATGATTTATGTTTTTTTTATATTTTTCCCCAATTAGTTTTTGTATTTTTACCAGTCACATGAATAGGTAAAATATTATGAATAAAATAAAATGTTCATTGTTCTCTTTGATGCCCACAAGGGGGAGATAATTATCCTCTGCATGGATATCAAAAGGAACAATCAGCTTTGAATGTCTAAAAGTGTTTGTTTGTTTGTTTGTTTGTTTAAAGTAGCTAGTAATCCCTACATTAAACAAATACCAAAGATCACCAAAGTTATAATCCCATCAACAGAGGCTGTAACTTTGTAAACCTTTAATAATTCTTAGATTACAAGGGATTGATTACATTATCCTGACATATTTCATGTGTGTTTATTACACTTAGTTAAACAACATATAAGCTATTGTCTCTACTGTCAATACATAGTTAGGCATATTTATCCACCCATCCAGCCTGATTACAATTAAATGATGCATTTCTCTATAAAAGTCTTCTTATTTTCTCTAAAAAGATCACAAAAGTTATGATTCCATCTGCCGAGCCTATGCATGAAGTATAATTGCACTTTTAATAATTCTTACATAAACAAGTATGTAATGGATATGGGTTAAAGGGGATTTAATTACATGATCCAATTATCTTTGATGTGTATCAATGAAACCTAGCCAAAGTTCTCACCTTATACATAATTATAAAGATTTTAATTCATCACTATTTCAATTAAGGCATGTCGTTTCTGTTGAAAAGAACCCCTTATTTTTCTGTTTTAATAATCCTGAAGAGATATCTTTATCAACATAGTCGAATGCTCTCTGCAGGTCTATAAATATGTTTTAATTACAAAAGTTTTCAAGTGGGGTCCGATTTGTCCAGGGCCAAATTTTTAGGGGGCCGATTTGTCCTGGGCCGACTTTTTTAGGGGGCCAATTTGCCGAGGGCCGATTTGGCAAAGGGCCGATTTGTCCAGCTCCCTTCTTATCAATACTGAAGCAGAACTATGTCTATATCCCCCTGTAGCCTCAAAGGCTTGGGCAAGCAGCTTTACTTTGGCTATGGTTCATTTTTATGATCTGGAACCATGGTCAAGATGAATTGGATAGGTTCCTTGCATATCTCAATAAAATCCATGATAAAATCAAGTTTACACATGAAACTATTACTGAAAGCATCAACTTCTTAGACACTAGATACAGTAAATTTGAATGATAATTTTTTGGCTTGGGATTACATAAAATGTCGTATTAGAACAGAATCTATTACATATTCAATAAATAAGTCTAAAAGAAGCAAACAAAATATTGATTCCCTTAATAAAAATTTGACTGAATTAGAAAATAGTATTTGCAGTAATCCTGCACCTTGCCTTTTTGAGGAACATGCACTTATTAAAAAACAGTTAGAAGATGCATATGCTGAGAAATCTTATGGTTCTTTTATCAGGTCCAGGTGCAAACATCTGGAAGAATTTGAAAGACCTACTAAATATTTCTTTGATCTCGAGAAGTTTAACCATAAAGTAAAGCATATAAGGATGTTACAACATGGTGGTAAACGATTTACAACTCCTGCAGATATTTTACAGGTTCAGCACGACTATTTTTCAAATATATATACTGATAAGAATGCAGAAAACAATGACATGGACATTGAAAAATACTTAGATGGTATTAATATACCAAAAATATCAGAGCAAAGTAAGACCCTATGTGATAGTGTTATTACTTTGCAAGAAGTCCAAAAGGCAATTAATAGCCTAACCAATAATAAAACACCTGGGCCTGATGGTATACCATCCGAGTTTTATAAAACTTTTTGGACAGAACTGGGTAATGAGCTTTTTAATACTTTTATTAAATCATTTGAAAAGTGTGAGCTTACAAAAAGTCAAAAACAGGGAATAATAAACCTCATTCCAAAAAAAGGTAAATATATAACTGATTTAAAATCATGGCGCCCTCTTTCAATTTTGAACACAGACTATAAAATCTTAGCGAAAATATTGAGTAACAGATTAAAGGTAGCGCTGAAAGACATAATAAACCAGACCATGCAGGATATATGGAAAATCGATTTTGTGGTGAAAACACTAGGCTAATTGCTGATGTCATAGACTTCTGCCAAAATAAAAAAGCCTCATGTGTTATTCTTCTTGCAGATTTTGAAAAAGCTTTCGATACGGTAAAATGGAATTTCTTGAAAAAAGTTTTGAACTATTATGGTTTCGGTTACAATTTTAAAAGGTGGATAACTATCTTGTACAACGATTCTGAAAGTTGTGTTGCTAATAATGGGTACACATCCTCATTTTTTAAATTATCGAGGGGTATTAGACAAGGTTGTCCTATTAGCGCTTTATTGTTTTTGCTTGTTGTTGAGATAAACGCAATAGTCTTAAGAAAAACCGATAGAGTCTCAGGCTTAAAAGTTGGACAAACAGAAATAAAGCTTTGCCAACTAGCCGATGACATGACCTTATTTCTAACAAGTGTAGAGTCTGTAAAAATTGCCATTGAGCTATTTGAAGTATTTAGGTTTAAAGTTGAATAAATCCAAAACTGAAGCCTTCATTATAGAAGGAGAAAATGTGAAAATTCACAAGGACAATACCATTGGTATTAGATGGCTAACAAAGGGAGTTTTAAGCAATTTGATGTGGCTTTAGAAGGTATTGAAATGTGAGAATTGGTATATGATTTATATATGAAGCAGTGAATCTAATGGAAATGAAAGAGTAAAAAAAAATTGTTGGATTTCATGAAATACAGACTGATAAAGTTTTGAATTTATATTGATTCAAAGGCCAGAGTACATTTTCAATATGGAAAGGTGATTTCCATATATGGGTCAACAGAGTGGATTTGTTTTCATGTGGTCATAATAAAAGTCTTGAGTTCCATATAAGGGCCAACAGAGAGGAACTGTTCTTTGGGAATATAATGTTGGTGTTGGAAAATTAATTCAGTACACTCAGACATTGATGAACATTCATTGCTTGGATAAATACACTCAACATCTGTTTATGTCACTGTTAGTTAGTTATTTGAATATTTTGGACATTCCACACAATTTGAAGCAGTTAATCAAGAGATACAGGAATATTGACATTTAAGTAGTAATATTGACTGTGAGTAAAAATATTTGTTTAATATTTTGACTGACTTTTTATACTCATTATCAAGTCATTTATAATAGCTCAAACATGCTCAGCAATAGTGGCAAAGGCTTTGCTGGCAGAGGTAATAGAAAGGATAGTTCTCAGATTCCAAGTGCAAAAAGTGTAAGGAGAGACTTTAGTCAAGTAACCCCAGCTTCACCAGATTCACCAGTTTCATGCTCCAGCCTTCGTATTATGCTTCAAGAACACATAGCACCAGTTACCCAAGAACTTGATGCCATTAAACAATCTATAAAGGAAAACTCTGGGAAGTTAGATAGCATTGAATCAGTTGTTAAAAGATGTAAAGCTCTTGAGGATGAAAATATCAAACTTAAGAACAAGCTTCAAAAAACAGAAAATCAGTGCCAATTAATGGAAGAACAGCTTCTATCCTTGGAGACCAGGTCAAGAAAAAACAATCTAAAATTTGTGTTGATGAGAAATCACAAGATAGAAAAAGGCCTTTGGCAGAAAGATGAGTGTGATGTTATAGTAGCTGGTTTGTGCAAAAAATATGACATAGATATTGAACAACACCATTTTGAAATAGCACATAGGCTGGGCAAGAAATCAAAGGATGCTCCAATCATAGTAAGACTTCTCAACAATAGGGACAAAATGAAAATTCTTAAACAGAAACAAAAATTTAGAGATGATGGTGTCTTGGTTCTGGAAGATTTTCCACCTGAAATTGTTCGCCGCAGAAGGATTTTCTCAACTGTCCTTGCAGCTGCATACAATTTGCCAGAGAAATACAAAGCTTTCCTATCTGTGGACAAACTTGTTCTCAATGGTAAGGCTTATAATCACAATGACTTGGATAAGCTACCACTGGAACTTAGGCCTAGTACCCTTACAACTGTTACAAAAGAGAATATAACAGCGTTTTACTCATGCTTTTCAGCACTTTCAAATCACTATTCTTGCAAATTTACCACTGGTGAAGGAGATTTTACCTCTGTGGAACAATACTATATGTATCAGAAGGCTAACCACTTTGGGGATGAAGATTCAGCTGTAGCAATCAGGAGTACTGATGATCCAGTGAATGCAAAATCAATAGGAAAAAACATTAAAGGATTTAAAGCTGGTGAGTGGAAAGAAGTCCGGGAACAATACATGCAAGTTGGAATAAGTGCCAAATTTGAACAAAATCCAGACTTAGCAAAAGTTTTAAAGGGAACAGGCAATTCAATGCTTGTTGAAGCCAATCCATTTGACCCTTTTTGGGGTGCTGGAGTGTCATTGGCAAGCACCGATCTTTGGAACCCTACTAAATGGAAGGGCGCAAATAAACTTGGCAGAATGCTGGTTGAACTAAGAGACAGTCTATGAATATAGCTTTAAAACTGGAGAACTGACCACCATATTATTAAACTAACTTTATGATATGTTACCTGAAAGAAATGTTATAATTCTTTTGAAGACTTTTTATTTTACAATAATGTTTTGTAGCAACAGTTGTATTAACTCAATGTACACATAGTAATACTAATTTTAAAAGTGCTTTGTTTTTCTAGTGATAATGATTTAGTTTGGGAATAAGTAAAAGGGCTTTCTTTTGCTTGAGAAATAATAAATTAGGTACTAGAATAATATACACTATGTATGTGCCTGATAACATCTCTTTAGTGCGATCTTTCAGTTTTACCTATGGTAGTTCATAGTAAAGACTACTGATCAATTAGCACTTGTATTTTTGTATCTATTAATACTGATACTTAATAATGCTATTTTTTTTAAAAAAAATACTTAACAAGGTCAGTTTATAAAGTGGGTAAAAATTAATGGTACATAAAGTGGATGTGTTAATTAGGTATGTAACCAATTCAAATTTATCTTTTTACTAATGATTGTTAAGATTGTTGTCACACTCTGTGTTGTCTCGGAAATAAATACTAAGGTGATAAAATAATAAACACTATGTAACTGCATGATTACATGTTACTAGTTTTTTTTTTTTTTTTTTACTCATTTCCTTCATTTTGCTAGCTCTCAGTTGTACTTGAAGTTCATAGAAACTATAACTTGATGTTTAGCACCTCAATTTTTAATGTTCATGAAAACTGGTAATTAGAAATGGTATTTTATTGAAGTACTTAATAATACTATTTGTAGAAATATATATAAAATTTGTGGTACACACAGATAATGTGTTTATCAGTTGTGTAACAAATTTAAACTTACCTTTTTACAGAGGATAGTCCAGCTTGTATATTACTATGTGCCCTTGACCTTTTTATTTTACAATATAATAATGTTTTATAGCAACAATTGTATTAACTCAATATACACATAGTAATGCTAATTTTAAAGGTGGTTTGTTTTTCTAGTGATAATGAATTCGTTTAGGAATAAGTAAAAGGGCTTTCTCTTGTTTGGGAGATAATAAATTAAGTACTAAAATAGTATACACTATGTAAGTGCCTAAAAACATTTTTTTAGTGTTATGTTTTGGTCTTACCTGTTGTAATTCATAGTAAATACTACTGATCAATTAGCACTTGCATTTTGGTATCCATGATTACTGATACTTAATAATGCTACTTTTAACAAAAAAAAATACCTAAGGCTGGTTCATAAAAATGGGTAAAAATTAATGGTACATAAAGTGGATGCGTTAATCAGTTATGTAACCGATTCAAATTTACCTTTTCACTAATGATTGTTAAGTTTGTTGTCACACTCTGTGTTGTTTTGGAAATAAATATCAAGGTGATAAAATAAAACACATTATGTAAATGCCTGATTATATGTTACTAAGTCTCAGTATTTTTTATTGATTTCTTTTTTTTTTTTCAGTTTGCTAGCTCAGTTGTAATTGAAGTTCATAGAAACTATAACTTAATGTTTAGCACCTCTATTTTCATGTTCATGAAAAGTGATATTTAAAAATGCTATTTTACAAAAGTACGTAATAATACTAATTTTATAAATATTTGTAAAATTATTGGTAAAAAAGACTTATGTTGCTTTGAAAATTAATACTCTCATTATGCCAATGATTACGCAACCCCTACCTATGAGTGCGGGAATCCGCATGTTATGTTTAACTCTGGTGATTTATAACTAAATCTTCATAGGCATACATTATGAACTAAACCTCAAAATGCATACGTTAGAAAAAAAACACTGTAGTCACGTAAATCACAGGTGGTAAAAAGTTGGCTAATGTATTTAATACTACAAATGCTAGTTTCTTTTATATATACCTTGATGTATTTAATTCATTCATTATAATTCTGGTTTTAAATACAAGTCAACACTGGTAATTCAGAGCCATAGTACATAAAAGTGTACATTATGAAAACTACACTGCACCTCTTCAGATCACACATGGTAACTTTTTAAATATATTGACTAGAATGTTGAATACTATAAATGATGCTATCTTTATAAACGTTGTGGAAACTAACTTATGTGTAACATTAGGTATTATAAATAAATTGTTTGAAACACCCCTTTTCATAATGGGATTAATATTGGTATAATTAATATTGTTATTTTACAAAAATATGTAAAACTAGTGATACGCAAGTGACTGGGTCAATCAGTTGTGTAATTAATTAAAACTTTCCTTTATAATGGGGATAATTCAATTTATACTCAAAAAAGATTTTTAAACAATTCTTACTTAGACCAAAGACTAATCTGCCAATATCTGTGGAAAGGAGAATCTGTTATGTTGTGTTAAACTCTGATGATTCATAACTAAATCTTGAAATAAATGCATTATAAAAAGTACACTGTAGTTATATAAATCCCATGTGGTGTTAAATAGACTAATATGTTTAATACTACTACTTCACAACTGTATGAATATTATGTTTTTTTATAAAAACTACACTGTATTCATTGAAATCATATATGGTAATTTTTCAAATATATTTTAACTAACAAGTTAAATACTACAAATGTTACTTTTCCTTGTGTAGTATAAATGTTTGAGAAAGTAATTCATTTACCGAAATAATATCATTATGCTTTATATGCTTTATAGATATGTTGCTTTAAACACCCTTTTCTCTCTCTTTTTGTCATAATTCCATTTTTTTCTGTGGTGTTACTTTTTGTCAATATGTTTTTATTAGCATACTTGTACAATGTTAGATGCTATGATAAAATTGAGAAGGTACTTTGTCAGATTAACAGTATATTGTTTGTACAGACCACGACACATGAACTTTATTGTCGTATGAATTGCTCAACTTATTTTCTATTGCTATCTATTTTGAATTTACTTATTCATTCGCTGCTGCTGCTGCTATCTGGAGGGTCCAATCTGCCTTTAAATGTCACAGGCTGATGAATTGATAGTATTATCGGCAAACTGTCAAGGGCTTCAAAATAAACAAAAACGATTAGATGTGATAGATTACTTTAGTAAAACCAAAGCTAGTATCATTTGTCTGCAAGATACACACTGGACTCCAAAAGATGAACCTATAATTAGATCAATGTGGAATGGAGAATGTATTTTAAATGGTGAATCTTCAAATTCAAGGGGTGTTGCTATATTACTGGCCACAAAAGTTGATTATTCAATTGCAGCAGTTTATAAAGATAACGACGGTAATATGATATCTCTTGATTTGAAATTAGGTGATATAACACTTAAATTACTTAACATATATGCTCCTAATAAGGACTGTCCACAGTTTTTTGAGAACGTGAAAGGAATTTTAGAATCCAACACTCAGACATTTGCAATGGTTGTCGGTGATTTTAATTTAATTCTTGACCCTCTGTTAGACTGTGACAAATATAAACATATTAATAATCCACGATCTAGAAAAGCATTATTGGACATTATAAATATTTACAATCTTAATGACATTTTTCGTTTTCTTCATCCTTCCTTAAAACGATATACATGGCGGCGAAAAAATCCACTTCAACAAGCAAGACTCGATTATTTCTTGGTTTCAAATGCAATGCAAGATATCATAACTGCCTGTAACATTAATCCTAGCTACAGAAGTGATCATTCAAGTATTCAGCTTAAAATAATGCTGAGCAAATTTGAAAGGGGAAAGGGACTGTGGAAATTTAATTGCAGTCTCCTAAAAGAAAAAAGCTACCTTGAACTAGTGAATTCTATAATACAAGAGGAAAAACAAAAATATGCTATTCCAGTCTACGCTTTGGATTACTTATTAAATATACCTGATAATTTGGTTAACTTTACCATAACTGATGGAGAATTTTTAGAAATGCTATTGCTTCGAATTCGAGGTGAAAGTATTAAATTTGCCTCCTTCCAGAAAAGGCAAACCTGCGAGTTAGAAAATAAGCTAGTAAATGAAATAGCCTTCCTAGAGGCCAATCAATGTCCACAGGATTCAGACAGACTTGAAGATAAAAAGAAAGAACTAGAAAAAATTAGGGATATTGCTATTCAGGGAACTGTCATTAGGTCAAGGGCACAATGGTTAAATGAGGGAGAAAGGCCGTCTAAATATTTTTGCTCTCTTGAGAAGTATAACTACACTGAAAAAACCATTAGGTGTGTTCAACTTGATTCTGGCAAAAAAATAACAGACCAAAAAGATATTTTGAAAGAAGTACAACATTTTTACAGTAAACTATTTTCAGCACAAAACAATGTATCTCTAGATTCTGACGGCTTGGAATCTATAATTGTGAAGGCTAATTTTAGAAAGTTAAACCATTTGGAATCAGCCTCATTAGAAGGGGAATTAAAACTTGAAGAACTTAGCCAGGTCTTACTTAAAATGAAAAATAATAAATGTCCAGGAGTTGATGGCTTCCCTGCTGAGTTTTTCAAGGTATTTTGGGGTAAACTGAAATATTTTGTGTTGAGGGCTCTCAATTTTGCATATACATCTGGTAAGATGTCAATCTCAATGAGAACTTGCATAATAAGTTGCCTACCAAAAGGTGACAAATCAAGGGAATTTCTTAAGAATTGGCGTCCAGTTTCTTTATTATCAGTTGTATATAAAATGGCCTCAGCTGCAATAGCAAACAGACTGAAATCTGTTCTACCCAAATTAGTTTCCAAAACCCAAACTGGATTTCTAGAAGGACGTTTTATTGGGGACAGTACACGTCTCGTGTATGACATTATGCAGTATCTTGATCACAACAACCTACCAGGACAATTAATGCTAATCGACTTTCGGAAAGCTTTTGATTCTGTCTCATGGGTCTTCCTGTATAAACTGCTGAAATTACTGAAATTTGACAAGAGCTTCTGTAAGTGGATAACCATTTTCAATAATGATATTAAAGCTTCAGTACTTCAATCAGGCTTTTTATCACACACCTTTAATATAGAACGGGGTTGCAGACAAGGTGATCCCATATCATCTTACTTGTTTTTGCTTTGTGCCCAAGTTTTATTTTGTATGGTAGACAATAACATATATATTAAAGGTATTTCTCTTAATAATATAAATTTCAAAATGACACAGTTTGCCGATGAAACTACTTTGTTCTTAGATGGGAGCAAGGATTCTCTAGTTGCAGCATTAAACACGTTAGAAATATTTGGATCATTATCCGGGCTAAAAGTAAATACTGAAAAGACCAAAATAATATGGCTTGGTAGGAAAAAACATTCAAGAGATAAGTTTGAAATTAAACAGCAACTAGATTGGGGCACAACCAAATTTAAGTTGCTTGGACTAAATTTTTCAGTGGATATTGATGATATCCCTTCGATTAACTACACAACTCTGTTGAATGATATCGCAAAAATTTTAAGTAAATGGAGAAGGAGGAACTTGACTCCAATTGGGAAAATAAGCATTGTCAAGACTTTTGTAATTAGTAGTCTAAATCATTTACTTTCTTCAATTCCATCTCCAAGCAAACAATTCATTTCTCAGTTAAACCAACTAATGTACTCCTTTATCTGGGATGACAAACCACATAAAATAAGTAAGAGGCAAATAACTAACAACTACATTGAGGGAGGTCTCCAGATGATAAACATAGAAAATTACATTATGTCTCAAAAACTAGTTTGGATAAAACGCTTGTTTACTTCCGAATCTCCATGGGTAAAACTCTTGGCATCTACAACAAATGTGGAGAGATTATATAATTTTGGTCCTTTGTGGTCAAAATATTTATCAGAACGAACGGCCAATATTTTCTGGAAAGAAGTATTTAATGCATGGTATACCTTTTTGACTCGACTACCTGTTTGTCATTCTGAAACATTAACTGTGCCGTTGTGGTACAATTTTCACATTTCTACTGAACTTCTTTTTTATCCACATTGGTGTAGAGTTGGAATAAATACTCCACTAGATATACTTAAACCTGATGGCAATTCTTTAAGTATGTTTGAATTAAGACAGATATTTGGTCTCCAAACTAACTTTCTTGAACATTTAAGAGTTCAAAGATGCTTAAAAGATTATTTGCTCAAATTCAGTATAAAGCAGTATACTTGCAGCAGACCTGTACTGCCATCATACTTAAAAGTACTACTGAGTCGGGTAAAAGGTTCAAAATACTTTTACAAAACTCTTAATGATCAATATAAAAATTTATCATTACGAAATAAATGGAATAATGTCTTAAACACTACTATAAATGATGACACCTGGAATAAAATCTTTAAAAATTGTTTCAAAACTATATGTCGAAATGACCTAATTTGGCTTCAATTTCGTATTATTCATAGAATTCTAGGTACTAGAGCTTACTTACAAAAGATTAACATAAACAGTTGTGCTTTCTGTGCTTTCTGTCAGTCATCTGCTGAAACAATTTATCACTTATTTGCTGCTTGTCCTGTTGTTATTGACTTCTGGAGAAATGTTAGACAATGGCTTCAATCACTTGGTATTTATATTAATTTAACACCAATCATTCTTTTGTTTGGTGTTTTAGAAAATGAGTTAGATATGTTCCCCAAAAATTTAACTCTTTTAGCAGGAAAAAAATTATTTGGAAATGTTCACGAAATTCAAAACCATTAAATGTGCTTGATTTTCAAAACTATATCAGAAATATCTACACTGAACAAGAATACTTTGCAAAAATAAACAATACATATGATAAATTTCAAGTGTCGTGGTCAGTGTTCAGCGAGTTTTTATTGAATGATCCAGGAATAAATTAATTCTCAAAATGTAAAAATAACTCAATATCTGTATAAATAAGGTAATGTCTGATTGCTTAATTCAGTACCTAAATAGTATCCTAAATCCTAATGATTTCTTAATCATTTAAACATTATTATGATTGTACTTGTATGCTTTGTTTTTGTTTTGTTTAATAAAAAAAAAAAAAAAAAAAAAAAAAAAAAAAAAAAAAAACCTGTTAAGACTTTAGGAATGTGGTACTCTCTTGATCCAAATGAAACATATAAATTAAATGTTACTGAGAAAATTAACACAATACAAAGTACTTTAAAGGCCTGGCAACCACGATGTTTAACATTAAAATGAAAAATAACAGTCTTAAAATCCCTAATTGTTCCTCACATTCTACAGTTATCTTCAGTTCTTCCATTTAATCACTCAACACTTGCCGATTTAGATGCAATGTTTTTCAATTTTGTGTGAAGCAATGGACTGCATACTATTTCAAAGAATGTATTGATTCAACCAGTAGAATTAGGTGGCTTGAAAATGATATCTACTAAATGCATTGTTGAGTCTGCAAAAGTTATGTGGATTAAAAGGTTTTCCAATAGTGTTGAAGCAAAGTGGAAAAAACTTGCTTTAAATTTGATGGGTATTGAAAAAAGCATGCTAAATAGAAAACAATTGTTAAAAGATATCTTAAAAAAAGCAAAAACTAACTTTTATGCTGATTTACTGACTGTCTGGTTTAGCGTTATAAATGCAAATGTCAGATCCGTCTCAGACCTTTTGGATGAAAATATTTTTGATAATCCACTATTTCTTATAGACAATAAAATGCTAAATGTTAAAAGTAATAACTGGACTGATGCTGGAATCCTGAAGGTTTCTGATGTGTGGAATGATAATACAAACACATTCATTTCTAAATCCGATTTGGAAAAAGTTCACAAAATTACTATTTCTGACATTACCTCCAACCAGATTGTCAGTGCTTTGGCATTTCAAATAAAGAAGTTTTTGAAAATAAAAAATGATTGTTTTATTTTCAATTTATGAACATACCCAATCAATGTATAAGTGATATAGGTAAAGTTAAGAATTCACATGTTAATGCTTATTTCAGTGCAAAACTGTATTCTACTCCAATGAGTCAAAATAAATGGATAGAATTTTATCCATTTCTAGATGGTTTCGATTGGAGGCACATTTATACCTTGCCTTTTAGAACAGTTTTAGATACCTATTTGATTGTATTACAGTATAAAATTTTACATAGAGTTTTTGCATGTAATTATAAGCTGTTTGTTTGGAAAATTAAAAACACACCTAATTGTGACTATTGTGGTCAAATTGATAACCTGGAGCACTTCTTCTACTGTCCAGATACATACCATTTCTGGAATCAAATCCGTACTTGGTTTGTAAAATATGGAATCCATAACGTAAATTTAACGGTTCTTGAAGTGCTTTTTGGCCTTGTAAATTTGCAGCCTAAATTATACTTCCTTGTTAACTATGTTGTACTTGTTGCAAAATCATATATACATAACTGCAAGAAAAATAATAAAAATTTACATTTCAAAATATTTTTAAAAGAATTAAAATGGAAACTTAAGATTGAAGAAGGGGCCTACATCAATGCAGGTCGGCCCAAGGTTTATAGTGACAGGTTTGCTCTTATGAATGACATGCTTGTTTAAGCTTAGCTATATTAATGTTTCATTCTGGTAAAAACTTTTCTAAAAAAAAATGTTAGCATGATAAATTGATTGTTTACCTTGTGTTTGTCTTGTTTATATGACTCTGTATTTTTTCTATATTTGTTCAAAAATAAATAAAAAAAAAAAAAAAAACTTCTTAGACACTACTATCAACATTGACAGTAATAGACGCTTGTATACAACATTATATGAAAAACCCACAGATACACACTTGTATTTGCACTTGCACTTATTGAATACTACCTTACAAGGGGTTACGCACTACATGTTCTGAAAAACACATGCTCAAACCAGCAAAATTCACACAGGATGAATTACTGGTAGTGACACAAAAACAAAAAAAAGTGAAAAACATGTGAAAAAAAACATGAAAAAGTTCGTCCATTCAAATTGGAACATTATTGAACACAGTAATGACTGTGCCAATACTTTCAAAGACAAACCATTAGTTGGATTCAGAAAATAACCAAACCTTAGGAAGCTACTAACCAGGGCACAAATTTCATACACTCCACCTAATGTACAGAAAAGTACCATTAGACCATATTGAACATGACTTGTTAAGTGTACATATTGTCCTTTAATTACACCCATCACACAAGTCAAGTGTAAAATCACACACCCCTGACACCCCATCTCACAAAAATTGTGAAATAAGTGACATCATATACCTCATCACATGTAGAAAATGTGATAAATATTATGTGGGTGAAACTGGGAGCCCGATCAGAAACAGAATCTATTAACACAGATTATCTGTATCTAAACCTAAGGACCCAGTCTCCAAACACTTC
Source organism: Sabellastarte sp. h YS-2021 (assembly GCA_964017235.1). Lineage (NCBI taxonomy): Eukaryota > Metazoa > Annelida > Polychaeta > Sabellida > Sabellidae > Sabellastarte > Sabellastarte sp. h YS-2021. The sequence continues at coordinate 2,571,885 of OZ024939.1, read as the reverse complement.
ACAGAACAATGTCATTCTGCAAAAGACATGCAGTTCTCCCTATTGGAATGGTGTTTCCTAAAATACAACAAAGCCATTACTGATCACAGAAATGAGAGAGAGAAATGGTGGATGTGGAATATTGGGGTAATACAGCCAATTGGCATTAACCAATTTATTTAATTGAGGGTTCATTTTGGTGTCTATTCATACTCAGGACACTCGTGTTTTTATCCTTATCTGTATATAAACCCCTTTAAAAATAACTTGTAGCAACAACGTTTTTTGGGTCTAACAGCCAGTCAATGTCAACGTCAATGTCCACCTGAGCTGTGACCATCCTGACGTTGCGCGTCCAGGAGGCTAGGAACAGGTGGTGTGTCTTGCCTGATGTTAAAATGTTGTACAGATGCCAAGTTGTCACATCTGATGTGCACCATTTTCCTATGCCAGTATGAGGCAAACAAATGCATGGGTACTAGGATATTAAATATTTCTAATTGGGTTATAGCCAGATTTTTGTAATTTCTTTGTATTGGAATGCTATATACTACATTCCCCCACCTACCCCTAAATCCTGTGAGGCATGCATGTAGTTTAATTGTGGTATTAACTACTTTGTGATCAAAAAAGGACGTTCACACAAACAAACAACACAAAACAAACACACAAACAAACAAACGCACTTCACACCTGAACTCTGGAGTGACGGCCATGGAACGCTTGGCAAAGTTTTGTCTCAGGACCTCCAGCATTCAATTCACAAAAATGTGTGTTGGTTTCACACATTTGTGAATATATAAAAGATTTCCTAGAAGAGACTGAGGCTGTTGTTTTGATGTAAAATGTTTGGACTGCCATTCCTGCAACATGGCGTCAACGCATTTCATTTTTTTTAAGGAATGGATATTGTTTTAGCCACTGAATCAATTTCTATGATCAGACAGGTTACTTTGGTACTAGGAGTCACAAGCTTTTTGTCACTAATGTCCAGACCTAGGCATGCAAGGAGTTCAAGCAGGTGTTCAAAAGAATGACACGCCACACTGGGCAAGACAATCCCCACAAAATGGTCCATGTAATTTATGACGTCAAACCTGTCACATTGCATTATGAAATGCATGGCATCACTCAGATCTTGGAAAATTTGCATGCCGTGTCTGCTCCCAAATGGCAGACACGTATCATGGAACACAACGCCATACCATTTGAGGCCAAAGAGGTCGTAGTCAAATGAATCTAACTTCATATGCCTTAAGGCATGACTCACATCCACTTTGTATAGGTGCGTACCCGTACCAAGTCTGTTCAGCCCATCCATGATGTTATCCACTGTGGAGAATGTCAGCACAAAATGAGTGGCTAGGTACGAGTTCTGTCTAACAGAGGCATCTCTAGGCCACGACAAATCCATAATTACACGTTTGTCTGAGTTATTTTTCTCCCTGGTCATAAAGGGTGAAAAATGGCGAGATTCAATGGACACAGATTCAGATGGGCCCATGATGGCCCCATGCTTAATCTCTTCTTGCAAGTACGCAATCACATGCTCAGGAAATTGCAAGGCCAAGTTATGGTTTTTGTCTTCCCAATGTAAAGGATCCCTGTTAAAGTCAATCGGGAAACCATATGTGATCAATTGCATAAGCTGGGTGTCCCAGTAACCATGAAGTTGATGCTCCCATTATGGGACGCTAAGCTGGTTCTCAAGTGGAATTTTCAAACGCAAGAAATTGTATGTGCCACTCTGTTTGATAAGTTTGTGTAACTCAGTAGGATTCTTTGTTGACATGTTCAAACCGCAACCACTGATAGAGTCTGATAGAGGTATGAACCCAAACTCAAATTAAGTCTGTTCTTTCCACTTTTTAAAATGTACACATGACATTTCAGCTTGTTGATGCATCATTTGAGTTAACTGTCTGACTGAATACATATTTGTATACTTGTCACTGTCTAGACCATTAATATCATACAATGTGACCTGATCTCTATTGCTGTATTGTTCAGCTGAAGTGTCACTTGTCCCACTTTCCTGGTGGTGAACTTCACTTGCCACCTCCCTTTTGTTATCTAGGTCTACATCATTGCTATGCTTTACACAACTTGTCAATACACCTACACATATTCAGGATCATATTTTGGATGTTCTATATGTGAGGGATTCCTTCTCCTGGGCCATTTGACCACCAGGCAATCATGTTTAGCCTTATTTTTCCCGTCAGAGAGTCCTGTCAGTTTCAACGTGTTTCCATCCATAAAATTCACAAGATAAATATCTTCGATTTTAGAACAGATATCCTGAAATCTGATCTCATTAGATGCCCATACAAAACTGCCAGTCTTCTCAGTCATCAATACTTTAATACCCTGAGAAGCTTCCTTGACAAGCACTCCCCAGTCAAGAAGAAAAATATAGAGACATGCTGAGACTGGTTTCATGAACTGTAACATCCTTAAAGCAAAATTATTCAAGAGGAAATATAAGCAGGCATGGCGTCGTGAAAACTAAGCCAGTAATCGTAGCCGATATCGGCTGCAATCAATCACTATAATTTCTTGCTTGAGAAGTCAAAATGCAATCATTATTCCAACATTGTGTCTGAAAATCAAGGAAATCTTAAGATTTTACACAGGTCCTCTGTTGCTGTCTACCAGACTGTACAATGAAAAACCTCACAAACACTTTCTGTAAGTTCTTCTATGACAAATCCCTTAAAATAAGATCCACACTGCAGAACTACAGGCCAATCAAAACTTATTGAGAAAGTTGTGGCAAAGCAGCTAAATGAATTCTCTCAGTGGACTCAGGAAAATTTGATACAATTGATCATTCTCTATTGTATGATTGCTTGCATGACTGGTTTGGTCTAGACGACACTGTTTTGGTGTGGATCAAAGAGTACCTTTCAAACCGTAAACAAAAAATTAGATGATAGTTTCTCTGAGGCATTAATTCTCCCTTTTGGAGTCCTCGAAGGCTCCATACTGGGTCCTCTCCTTTTCATTGTTTACACTAGTCCCCTCAGTTAAGTTATTTCCAAATTCAATGTCACTCATCACCTATATGCTTATGACACCTGGATCTACTTAGCAGTTGACTCCAGGACCTTTGATTCTAGCATGGAAGAGCTGACCGAGTGTCTCAAGTCAGTACAGCAGTGGATGGATGGTGTTAAACTAAAACTAAACCCAGAAAAAAAACGAATTTATCATTTTAGATCAAAAGGCCATCAGAGAGTCGCTTGCACCAAATTTCCCTGTTCCACTCCTACAAAACAGTATCTTTCAGTCAGTGGAAGTAAATAATTTGGGTGTTACCCTTGACTCAGACAACTCCTTTGACAATCATGTGGCCAAGGTTTGCCAAGCATGTTACTATCATCTTCGTGATTTGTGATGAATTCACAAATTTCCTAGTGTTGTGACTGCAATACTTTTGGCAAATGCTATGGTCAGTAGTCCTCTGGACTACTGCAACTCTTTACTTGATGGAGTAAGCAAGTCCAACGTAGCTAAACTACAGAGAGTCCAGAATGCTCTTTGCCGCATCATCTTCAGACTTGACAAAATGAGTCATGCTACACCCTTTTTGAAGAAACTTGACTGGCTTCCAATTCAATATCATTTCCTCGTTAAGTATAATCTTCTGGTTTTCAAGGCTATGAATCTTTTACAGCCCCCGTATCTTTCAGCTTTATTAAGAACGAGCAGTCTCACTCACGGCAACAGGCTATCTGTCTCCTCAACCCGCCCTAAGAGGCACATAGGCAGGCGAGGCTTTGCAGTAGCTGCACCAACTGAATGGAACAAGCTCCCACAAACTGTCAGATCTCAGCAAACAATAGATGGTTTCAGAAGGCAGCTAAAGACTCACTTGTTTAGACTGGCATACCCCCAACTTAGTTATACCATGGTGGGCACTTTTTAGATGTCAACCCATGCCTCTCTCTTTTTGGACTTTAGAGGATTTGTGTCAACTTTGCACTGGCTGTAGAGGGGTCGTTTAAATTAATGTGTCTGTTGTGCTCACTCGCCGCCATTCTATTTAGGACTTTGACTTTATTGGCTTGGGCCAACATGGAATTCACATGTTTACTACACCAACTCAAATTGGTGAAAAATCCTAGTTCTTACTGGGAACACACAAACTGTATCATCTTTAACACTGTTTCCCTCTTGTTTACATAGCTTGTCAGAAACACCTTGATCACTTTTGTACCTAAAAACCTGGCTGACTTGGCTGACTTTCTCACGTTGAATCCCACCCATTTGACTCACAAATGGGTAGCCATTTGGGCATTTTTAACCCACATTTGGCTGCGTTGCACTCCTGCTCTGGGTAATTTAATTGCTTTCCCTGAGACAAACAGAACACACACACACATGCTTGTGTAACCTACCTCCATGCTCATAATCTTTATCAAAACTACAGGACCCATTTTGGTAAGATTTGTCTACCCCCAGGGTGATCTTTCTGCACATAAGCATGTCTTACTCTGTCTGTTCTGGCTGCATCCACACATGTAACACTGCTTGACTAGCCTTAGCACTCTGCCACGAAAAGTCGGATGCATCCCCCATAATATCCTCTAAGCATTTCAACATATGCCCTCTATATTCTAAATTGGACTCTTCCAACAAATTCTTGACAAAACCTTGTATGAACTGAGGCATTGAAATCTGGCCGTATGTTAAATGTTGACAGTTATGCCCTCCTAGAATGACACAATGACACACAGCCACTCCAATATACAGAAGATGTAAAATGGCAATAATAAACTAAATAACCGTTTGGATACAACACAAATAAAATCTTCCTAAAACACTTTAACTAAAAGGCCAGAACAACATACTTGAAACTTTTCATGTCCAGTTACTTGTCCTGCCTTACCAAAACTGAAGTTCTAGCCCTACATTCCCTCCAAATTACAAACAGACCAATAAAAAGCCTTGATACAAAATTTGTCAGCATTAAGTGAGGCTAGACTGGTACTCGCATCAAAGTTCTCACACTCATATCAAGCTTCCCCCAGGAGGACGTGACTGACAAATGTGACGCCTTGACATTACTCCTGAAAATCCACAGGATTTAATCAGCATTTGTATTCCCAGTTTTAAACAAATGCACATTATACAGTATATTATGCTTGAAAAGTTACACAGAATGGAAAAGATAACCATCTGTCAGATTCTGTTACATATTAGAAAAAATATTCCAGCTTGGTAACATAATTGTAAATATTTTATAAGTGCTTGTCTGAACTGTACTGTATATTATTTTTGATTGTTCTAAGATAAAGACAGGATTCAAAAACCTCTCAGTGATCATGTATCCTTTCCACATGATCATTTCTTTATATAGAAGAAATATATGAGCTTTATACTTATAAAGTCTTTATATAATTTATACATGTCAATAAAATTATTTCATACAGAAACCCATAAATCAAATTTAAAGTACACCTCAAACATTGAAATATACACTTCACACAATCTTTGAAATAGCACTGTAAAATCGACTGTGTGGGTGTGTGACCTACAACTGGTAATGTCAATCCCCTGTTCTGATATCATGCTTGCTGTAGAATGATATTCAATCCCTAACTTTGACATTTGAAATAGTTAAGTTCCTATGAGTTATGCTTTTCCAAATATTATTGCTTCATAAACATCCATATACAAAAAAGAAGTACTATTTTAATTTACACAAAACATTGAAACATAAACTTTACACATTTATTTTTCACAAACTGCTATAAAACAGCTTTGTTGAGTTAACATCTATGACTGGCAATGATGGAGGTCTTATGCAATGTGATGTTTGCTTTTAAATCGGATGTAGAGCTCTAACTCAGTGAAGAGCAGCCGTTTTGAATTTGAAAACCTGTGTGTAATGCTAGTGAAATAAAATATATTCCACCAGAAATCACTTGTTGCTTGTTTTCAGTAATTCTGGATTTTTGTATCCCTAAAATAATACAGACCATTCCCAAAATATAATCTGATCCTCCTTTCACCAGGCCACACCCAAATAAAAATTCCAGTAGATATGCTGATTACTGTTGGAATAAAATCAACCAGAAAGTCATTAAATTACACTCACTTTGATAAATTAAAAATTTATGAATTTTTTGTATCCTCAAGATTTTACAGATCTTTCCCTAAATATAATTACAGCTTCCTTTCACCAGGTCAGGCCAAATCCACAAAAAATAAATCATGAGCCCCATTTATTACTTTGTTGGAAATTTTGTGAGATATACAAATCAGAAAAACAACTGAATGCATCAAAAATAAGCTTCTTGGGGAAATCATTGGATATGGTCAAATAACATCTCAGAGAATGGAAATTTTTGTACAACATGTGGTATATTTTACTAAGTGCAAACTCAAGAGGGAGTGGTGAAGGGACAACTCTGCCATTAATCGTAGTAGGTATAGAGCCACAGTGAACCATTTCAACCGCCTCTTAGAATGTGTGAAAACCAAATACTATGGTAATATGGTTAGGGAAAATGAGGATAACCCCAATGCCTCGTGGGATTCCATAAAGAAAGTCCTCCATAGATCACCAAAAATTGTCCTTCCAGATCATGCTACCATCAACAGTTTAATGAACACTTTTGGCTGGTATTTCCCAGACAAAATTCCTAAACTTAGATCTGGATTATTGTCTACTGATGTTGATCCCCCTGTCACAAGTTTCCACAAAAATAAGTTTGTTTTTTTCAGGACCATCTCAGAGGAAGAAGTCCTTAAAATCATTAAGTCCACTCCAGATAAATCATGTCACTTGGATCCAATCCCAACATCATTGGTCCTTCATTGTGTCAGTGTGCTCTTGATTCCTATTGCAAATATTGGGAACTACTCCTTACAGGAGGGCAGTTTTCCATCCTGTTTTAAGACTGCATATGAAAAAATCTGGTCTTGATAGAAACATTCTCAAGAATTACAGACCAGTGTCAAACCTCAGCTACATCTCCAAACTCATAGAGAAAGCTGTGGCTAGGCAGATAAATGAGCACATGGGTCATGAGGGTATATCCAACGAAAATCAGTCAGCATATAGAGTTTTTCACTCAACCGAAATGGCACTGTTAAAAATACTAAATGACATTGCCACCTCAATGGACAAGGGTGTAGGATTAGTCCTCTTGGACTTATCTGCAGCCTTCGATACAATAGACCACTCAATCCTTTTCAACTGCCTTCATCACTGGTATGGAATTGATGGGGTAGTGCTCCAAATGGGTTCAGTCATACCTCAATTCAAGGAAACATCGGATCAAAATAGATGGACATGATGCTTTCAGATGCTTTTCAACTCCCTTATGGGGTTCCCCAGGGCTCAGTCCAGGGCCACTCCTTTTTACCCTATATACAACCCCTCTCAGTGCAGTTATATCTCAATTCAACGTGACCCATCACTTATATGCAGATGACACACAAATTTACTTGGAACTTGACTCTAGGAACTTCGACTTCACTGAACTGACAAATTGCCTTGAGGCGGTCCATGCTTGGATGGGAAATAATAAACTTAAATTATATCCCGACAAGACAGAATTTATAGTGATTGGTGATGATCAAATTATAAGCTCCCTGAAGTCATCTTTCTCAGTGAGTTTGCTTGGCAACAGCATGGAACCAGCTGAATTGGTCAAAAACCTTGGTGTCGTCCTGGATGCGGAATACTCAATGCAAAGACACATGGCTAATCTTTGTCGCATAAGTTACCACCATCTCTGGTAACTACGAAGGGTCCATGGGTACTTAAATCACGAAACAGCTGTAAAGGTGGCAAATGCCTTGATTAGTAGTCGCCTGAATTACTGTAACTCACTACCTTACAACACATAAAAGCATGTACTATAATACTACAGAGAGTTCAAAATGCCTTATGTAGTACGATATGCAAGTTAAATAAATATTGTCATGTCACACCCTTCCTGCACAAACTACACTGGCTCCCCATTCATTAACGTATATTGTTCAAATATAATCTCCTTATTTATAAAGCAATACATTTCAGCCAACCTCCATATTTTTCCTCTCTGATTAGGCGGAGTGATCTCACACAGGGCAATCGCCTACCAATTTCCTCATCCAGACCAAATAAACGTTCAGGACTCTGCAGCTTCAGAGTAGGAGCTCCCACAGATTGGAACAAGCTTCCTCAAGCCAATAGAGTCATAGAAAGCATTTCTGCTTTCAGAAAACAGTTGAAAACACGTCTTTTCAGATTTGCTTGTCCTCCACCATAGCCTGTCTTCCCTATCAGACGCTAATATGGTAACGGACCTTGTTTTGTAACTGGACTATCCCTTTTTGCACATCAGTGCCTTAGAGGATGTCTACATCAATTCGGCACTTTATAAGTGTTTCTTATTTACTTACTTACTTACTTACTCTATTTAAACATTTAGTTCTTTATAGAACTGACAGTTCTCTGAAAGTATCCTGAACTTTGTACTGATACAGTACTTCTATATCTCATGGTGCTAAAAATATTACCCCAGGCTGTTGGGTATGGGCATCTCTGATGCCATTTTTAAATGATGCATTATCAAGTTAATGCCATTTCTGATGAAGTATTCATTTTTACCCCACAGCCCTTAAGGGCTGTTGGGATATTGTTTTCACCAATGGTGTCTGGATGGGTGGGCGACGGAAAAAAGTTTGGTAATGCAACGTAATGGTCTGACCTTGATTTGACCTTTGACCTTCCCGTAGTGACATTGAGTTTAAAAATCTTGTCCGGGCTATATCTCAGAAACTGTAAGGTGTAGGAAGTTGATGCTTGGTAGGGACATTGGTTAGGCAGTATAGGTGTGCAACGTCATAGTCTGACCTTGATGTGACCTTGACCTATAAAATCTTATCTGGGCTGTATCTCGGAAACTGTAAGATGTAGGAAGTTGATACTTGGTAGGGACATTGGTTAGGGGGTGTAGGTTTGCAATGTCATGGTCTGATCTTGATTTGACCTTTGATCTTGTCGTAGTGACCTTGACCTATAAAATTTGTCCGGGCTATATCTTTATCAAAACTACAGGACCCATTTTGGTAAGATTTGTCTACCCCCAGGGTGATGTTTCTGCACATAAGCACGTCTTACTCTGTCTGTTCTGGCTGCATCCACACATGTAACACTGCTTGACTAGCCTTAGCACTCTGCCACGAAAAGTCGGACGCATCCCCCATAATATCCTCTAAGCATTTCAACATATGCCCTCTATATTCTAAATTGGACTCTTCCAACAAATTCTTGACAAAACCTTGTATGAATTGAGGCATTGAAATCTGGTCGTATGTTAAATGTTGACGGCTATGCCCTCCTAGAATGTGCTCATGTACCCAAGCCACCTTTTGTTGAACCACTACATCAACTGCCCCCTCTTGTTTAGATTTCAATTTCCCAGCCTGATCACTACCTTCTGTTTGCTGCTTGCCCAATTTTGCAATACTTCTATCAATCTGCTTCTGAATAACCCTAGATGCTCTAATCTTTGACAAATCTGGCAAAACAGTTCATCATCTGAACCGTCCGAATTTACCAAACTTTTAAACTAGAAATATTTACATAACATTCTTTCTTGCAATTCTTTTTACATGTTTTTACAACAGTACTTAACTTCTGTCCCTTGTATCTTTGTTTATTCTTACTGCCCTGTTTGCCTTCCATCTGAGCTTCTACAACCTGTAGCCTCGAGTTCATCTTCTGCAACTCCTGCAAGATCTGCATATCATGTTGTCCACCCTCTTCTGTCGAACTTGAATCACCTTCTGATTCAGTGTCACTGACGCGTACAGCCACTTCTTTCTTTTTAACAACAGAGTTCGTGGGCACCTTGGATACATTCTTGTGTTTAACAACAACACTCAACAGAGAGACCCGATCATCATTTTCAGTTGAACTCATATTCTTCACACTTTCTGTTTGTTGCTCTGCTACAGCCTTCTTGGCAAACTGACAGTTCTTAGCCGTGAGCAGGTAGTCTTTTTGCTTGCATGCCCAGCAGCGATTTTTTCCCCATGATTAGTCAATTAGCACTGAAAATATATACGCACAAGCCCTGAGGAGCCGCATAAATGCAACCACAGTCTAAATTTTGCTATGCAACTATGAAGGAATAATGAAACTAGGGTAGACCGTCCTTCTTGTTTATACAAACAGAGCCTGAGGTTGTCACAATGACACACAGCCAGTCCAATATACAGAAGATGTAAAATGGCAATAATAAACTAAATAACCGTTTGGATACAACACAAATAAAATCTTCCTAAAACACTTTAACTAAAAGGCCAGAACAACATACTTGAAACTTTTCATGTCCAGTTACTTGTCCTGCCTTACCAAAACTGAAGTTCTAGCCCTACATTCCCTCCAAATTACAAACAGACCAATAAAAAGCCTTGATACAAAATTTACATCTTAAACATGTACAAAACATTTATACAAATAACTGGATTTCAAACAGAAATAAACAAGAGATATACTTTTTAGGTTTAACAAGTAAGCTTAGGACCTATCACTCCTCAGTAACCATGGCATAGTCTATAGAAAGTGTATGACTCCACTTTCAACCGTGGCCTGGAAACTTATCCATCCTTGTTAACATTAAAACGTTTTAAAATGGTTTGATCATTCACAAAAGGTTGTAAAGCCTATTTAAACCTTATCTTAGGGTTTACTAAATATTTCTAAAAAACCTTTACCCTGTAATATTTAGAAAACTCTTTATATACATTCTCTATACAAACCTTATGCTGAAAACATTTATAAAATGTTTAGAAACAAAAATTAAAAACTAAGCTTGACTGAAAACGTTTTTTAAACATTTATAAAATAGCTGAAGAAATTAAAGTTTTGATAGAAATGTAAACATTAAATTTGTTGACAATGTTTTGTTATTGTTTGCCCTGAAAAATGTTATACAAATGTTGCATAGCAGCTAGTATTCATACCCACCATTCAAAAAGCTTTTTGAAATGTTTTCTATCAAATGTTTTGAAAACATTGTGTCATAAATGTTTTGTAAAGACATATTTACAAAATGCCTAGTAAACTTTTACCTTCAGATGTTTCCAAACAAAGATGGTGGTGAGCAATAATAGGGTATTTTAGAGGAGTTAGTAAAAAATTACGCCTTTGCAATCCCTAAGCGTAAGGATTGAATGTGGGCACAATTTTCAGCTACCATCTTAGACATAAAAATAATAATTTCACTAGTTAGCAAATTCAATAGATATTGAACTTGACCTCCGGCCCATTATCATTCATTCATTTTATTTTATTATAGTGACATGTATTATACTGTAACAATAAGTATTACAAAACATAAACAAAAGGAAATACCCAGCCCTCTTTTGGGCTTATAAGTCACTTTAAATATAAAAGTTCAAAGTATGATTGGTTTGATTAGTTTAAACTAGGAATTTATATTAAAGTATGAAGATAAATGATAATAACCACAAATACAAAATTACAACCCAAAAAATGTATCATATTTAAAGGAGAGAGAAAAAAAAACACTTACAAAAACAAACTTAACTTAAAACAATATTTTTTGTATGTTCCATATTATCTCAACAAATTTAGCATGATAGTTTGTCTCTCATGAAATAACAGCAATAAATTTTTCATTCAAATTCCAAGAATCAAAATTTGGGTAAACAGTTTTTAATTTTCTGTGCAACTGTTTTCTTTCTGAATTATATGCTGTACAGCAACAAAGAAAGTGACATTCGTCTTCAATGACATCATCAGAACAGTAAAGGCAAATTCGTTCTAGTAACGGTTTTCTGTAGTATCAGCCAGTTTCAATAAGGGTAATATTCCCATCCTTAATTGTGCCAAAAGTGATCTTTGTGACCTTGTCATAGAGAATTTAACATATTTTCCTACATCAACATCTTGTTTAAACTGTGTATAATAGCGCAGCTTTGGCTTAAAGCCAACATTATTTGACCATTCCATATGCATTAAATCAAAAAAGTCATTGATTATGTCAGTCATGTTTAAATTAGAGCCTGAGCGTATAATCTCTGTTCTGTTGATTTCATCCATTATTTTATATATTTCACCACACCAATTATAATCACTCAAATTTACCAATTGGTGCTCAAAAAGCTGTCATGTTAATCGTTCAGTATCCATTTGTAGAAGTCTGTTCCAATATCTAATGGCACAAACATGGTAATGATATTTAACATTTAGCCATCCCATGTCTGCCTGCACAGCCAAATTGGTGCATTCTTATGTACACCTAAAAGGTATTTAATTGCCATGTTCTGAATCTGCTGTCCAAATTTATAATTTGAAAAATCCCACACAGATGCCCCATAATCTAAAATAGTGTTAACCCCAGCATAATACAATTTAGTAAATGTGTTAAAACCAATATTTCTAAATCTTTTGAATTTTGATATAACAGCACTTAACGCCACACTTTTTAAAAGTAAGGAATTCATCAAATATAATGCCTAAATATGTATAGGAGTCTGTAACTTCAAGTGTATTACAATCCACTTTAAATTCAAAACTTGTTTTTGGTAGAGTTTTTCTTCTAAAATGGACAATTTTGGATTTTTCATTATTTATCTTCATTTGTCACTGAGACATTATTAAATTCTTTTGTATTGTTTTTATTCATCATTAAACACTTAATAAACGCAATACATAAAAGATTTTGAAAACATTCTATTCTGAATGGTTTTTGTACCCGTCATTTTTTAACCTTCATCAAATGTTTCCTTTCAAACATTTGCAAAACCAAAACATTTTTACTGGGATCCTACTTCAACACAACAAGAGGCCGTCGATAGCCTTGGAGGTAAACATGTTTGGTATCTAATCACAGGGTTACAGATCACAAGTTGATAAATATGATTATAATAAGCTTACAATAAAGCTTATCTGTATATATGTTAACTAACTGGTAGTAACTGGATATCTTACAGTAAAAGATTTAAACTATTGGAATTTCTTTAAAAATTCTTCAAAGGTACTTACTGATATCTGGTTTTGTAGTTCTTTAACCTTGATGTGTCTAATTGAATTGGTAGTAGTTGGTAGTAAGTAACAGTATTTCAGAAAAGTAATTGGTTACAGGCAGATATGCTCCTAAGTTATGACTTATAAGTGATTCTACTTTAAGTTAGCTGTAATGTAGCTTGAACTGTCTTCTGGTAATTTGCAAGAGTAATTGATTACAGACAGATTTGCTTTAAAGTTTTGACTCATAAGTAATCTTACTTTGAAGTAGCTGTAATGTGACAAAAAGTACTTTCTTGTAATGCAGAAGAGTAAATGGTTTATAGACAGATTTACTTTAAAGATGTCAATCAGAAGTAGTGTGTCAGTTCCTTTAAGTTAGCTGCAATGTAGCTTGAATTGATGTCTTACTTAAAAAATGGTGCCAACTTATGGCGTTTGAATGGTTAAATTACTGTGCTAATGTTTTCTGATTACTAAGTGTAATGCTAACATACATGTTTTAACTGTAACTAATATTTTTTAACTATTGAAGAATAAATCCAAACTTGTTAACAAACACTTGGGTGTTACTCATGTCTTGCCCCAGAACTGAACGTATTACAACGTATTATTTTCAAAACCCTAGTTTTGGTTTATAAGTACCTCACTACTGGCCAGCCTAAGTATTTTGCACCATATCTCCCCTTGTACAAATCTGCTGTGAATACAAGACGTTCAAATCCCAAAAATTTGTTCCTTCAGGTTCCCTCTTACTGTGCTTCCATCCATAAATCTAAGGTCCATTTTAACAATAGTTTTTCATATGATGCCCCTAAGTTATGGAATGATCTTCCATATGATATACGCAGTGCTCCAAATCTCTCCAGTTTCAAAAGTCGACTCAAAACCTACCTATTTCAGAAATCATTCCCACCATAGCTTCTTACTACCGAACACCAGACGACCTCTCTGGGAACGACTCGGAACATGTCTAATGTCTTATGACTTATGCCTTATGAATTGGATGGTGTGCCTTAGAATCCGTTGATACGGAGATTAAGCACGTGGACAACTGATTGATTGATTGATTGATTGACACAACATTAACTTTATGTGATTCACAAATTCCTTCGTTTTATGAAATTTATTTAGTTGGCAGTACCTTAGACCGTAATCTTAATTTTAATACTAACATTCATTACATTTGTCAGATATATGAGAAAGTCATCTGATTCAACTAACTACAGTTCCTGCTTACGTTCATAGCCCAAACAGTTGTGTTTGATTTTTTTACTTCGACTATTTTTGAAAGTCATAACTCATTTAAACCATTCTATTGAATCATTCAAACCATTGCAAAGGTTTTCATTAAGTTTTAAATTATCATCGGAAGCTGAATTGATATAAAATTACTTAGCAAATTACTGTTTTGTACCAACAAAAGTTCGGTGCAAACTATTCCGATAAAGAAATACCAATATAGCACAGCAACCCCCTGTTGAAAAGTATTTATATAAGAAGAAAACTCAACAAGATTTAATCAGAAACAAAAATAAAATCATCTGTCAGATTCAGTTACATTTAAAATATTTCAAATTGGTAACAAATATGAATAATTTTGGTAAGTGTTTGTCTGAAAACTGTATATAAACTGTATATAAAACTCTGAATACTGTATAATATTTTCAGATCTAAAACCCTAACTTTGTGACAGAGAGCTGTTATGGCTTTGAAAACCTGTTGATAATGCTAGTTAAATAAGATACATTCTACTAGATAAAAAACCTGTTTGTTGTTTTCAATAATTCTAGATTTTTGTATCCCTAATATAAAACAGATCTTTCCCAACATATAATCACTTCCTCCTTTCACCAGGCTGCACCCAAATAAAAAGTCATGGAGATGTGTTGATTACTGATGGAGTAATATCAACCAGAGAGGCATTGAAAATACACTGAAACTTGGAAAATTGAAGATTTTGAATTTTTTGTCTTTCGTTCAGCAGGTCTTTAAATATAATTACCCCTTCCTTTGGCCAGGCAAATCCACAAAGTATAAATCATGAAGACCTTTGGAGTAATGTTTGTGAGACAACCCAATCAGGGAAAACAACTGAATGTATCCAGAAATATGCTCCTGGTGGAGATCATTAGATTATGGTCAATGAATACGTTTAAGTATTAGCAGAGTCTGAAATTTGTGTTCACCATGTGGTATATTTGACTCATGTACTGTGTATTACAGAAAAGGTAGCCACACCCGGTTTCCATTATTCCCTAGTCAATTTTGTTGAAAGAAGCTCCATTCACTCAATATTTCTAAAGCCTTGCCACCTATAACTAAGTTAAATACATAAAATAAAAGAGTTTACAGAACTTCTTCTTTCAGCTGCATTAATAATTCATACATAACTGGTGAGAAAATATGTGAGGTTTTAGTAATAACTGGTGCTTTTATTATGTAAGGGTTTCACCATTGATTCTTTATTTTATTCAGTCAACAGGTAAATATGTTTTACATTTCATTCACATAAAGTGGTTTATAATAATTTTTAACAGCCCCCACAAAGTATTTTCATATTTATTAAATGGCTATTTTGGTAGTTTTTCTATTACTTTTATCTTTTTAAGTTAGTTACCAAAACTGTGAATTTTTTTCAGCAGAAATGAAATCAGACGACCCTGTTAACCCAGCTATCTGATATTAAACAAAGACTAAGCAAATCACAGATTAAAGAGTCATCAGACCTCTAATGGTCCTCTGCACTCTATGAGAAAGATCCCCAGCCCTGCCATGATTCTTCAAAATTGAAATGTAAATTAAATTTTATTGATGATTATATTTGATGAGAGGAACAGAAAAGGCTCAGAATAACAAGGATACTTTTTTCCTAATAAACTAAACACAAACTGCCGAACCATGTGAAATAACAATGTGCAAATTTAGGCAAACATTCTCATTATTTACTTTTCCTTCCAAAACAAATACATCACTTAATTATCTTCCATGTTTAATACTCTGTTTTACATCCTGTAATTTTATGAAAAGTGTTCCGAATGAAAATGATATTACATAAATTGAACTACGCACAAAATAATGCATTAGGAACATCACAATATTATACAAGTGCAGGATGTATGAGGTTTTTATTACCTATCACAATCTGTGGAAAACATTAGCCTGTATTTACACAAAGAATAAAGAAGGCTGACATATAAATAGGGGCCCAGCTAACATGGAAACTTCAATTTATAACTCAGAATTTCCTCAGCACTTCTTTCATGGATTTCAGTTCAAAAAAGGAACAGAAACTCTGCAAAAATATATGTCTAGGATATATATGACATATCTGTGGCCTACATGAATAATCAAATATTCAGTGTCCAAATATTATAACACATTGTGATTCTCTGTGGGGTTTATATATTATTATTTATATTTTTATATTAGACTACTAATATTTACATAATTATAAACACATTTATAATTCACATAGGCCACTTAAGATGTCCATATTAAATATTACTACCAAAGTAACATGCTTTAAGGTTGACGTGGAAATCACTTTAAGGTGACCTTAAATTAGTTACAGAAAATTTACACTTAAAGAGAAAGACATACAACAGAAAACTAAACTTTAAGTTTATCATCTTTACTCAAGGTGACACTAACGACTCTGAGTATTATTAACCTTATGGGTATCAACAGAATTAAGTTAGGGTTAACATATGTATGTAATGAGAAGCAAATTAAGGATGAATGAATTGTGATAGCTAGAGGCATTATTTAGGAAAGTTAAAAGCTGAGTTAAGGTGGCCTTAACATGAATTTACAATATGATGAACAGTTGTTGGAAGATACCACCAGGTGAGTTAATTTATATTTGAAAAAAGAGTAAATTGGATAAGAGTTAAGCTGAGGTTAGCTTAAGGTTGCTTCTTAAGTATTTCATAATTCTGGCTTTAAAAAGTTGTAGGTAATGAGAAATTTACATTATTAATAAAAAGATCCCAAGGCCAAAGTAGACTAGGAGTAGAGTAGAGTCTTGCAATGGCTTCCCCACTGAATGGAACAGACTGCCACAATCAGTCCGATCAAAATACACAATAACAAGTTTCCGTAGCCAGCTGACAACCTATTTGTTTAAACTGGCATATCCTCCACCATATTATATCTCCCCTGGTGGGCTCTAATATAGATCTTGACCTGATATGTCCCTGACTCTCTCTTTTTGAAATCGAGAGCATTAGAGGATGTTGTATCAATTGTGGGCTATATAAATGCTTCTACTTTATTCTATTCTATTCTATATCATAAATGAGAACACTTAAACTAAAGTCCAGAGTGGCACTAATGTCGAAGTGAGTAAAAGGTTATATTACTATGGTTTATGTTTAATTTCTTAACTAATAAGGAAAGGGTCTTTTTTAATCTCATGTCAGTAAGGAGAACCCATGTGTGATAACATTTAATTTGAAAAAGAATGTTATTTGGTTTGTGAAAGTAGTTGTCTAAAGGATCTTACAGAGTATAGTGGGAACGAACCAAGGGCTTTAATTTTTATCACTCTAACTGAACTGTTTATTTGCAGAGTTTTTGACAATTTAAGAAGAATAGCAGCTCCAGGATTGGAAAGATACAAGCTGTAGCTAATTACTCGTGGAGATCATAAAAGCAGTGATATGACGAACCAGGCTCAATATCCCGAAGAAGGCAAAAAGACCATTGATTTCAGTTGAGAGAGGAATATCAATTATGGATTTTAATCTTAATGTCAGGGATTCTTGTCTGGTTAAAGCTCTGGTATAGAACTCAATCCAAGGGTAGGAGAAAGGGCAAGTACCCAAGGCAAACGGTGTAATTATCGCCTTGATAGCTTCTAAGTAATTCGAAATTTGCGAATATGATGCCTTGCTGAACACCAAAAATTTGGGTTGGAGTGAGGTAGGGTCAACATATAAGGGCAGGAAGGCCAAAAACATTTCTCAACATGGATTAATACGACCTTCTAGTGAATTCAGCAAAGACTGATGCATTTTATGGTCGATTTTGATGAATAAACCTGCTAGATGGGGGTTTTTATCTGCAATCACATCGACCAATATTATTGCTTTTATAACCCAAGGGAAGTGCAATTGCATACATTTCTTGCCCAAGCATAGCCCCTAGACCCTGGAGTGAGGTATCAAGCTCTGCATGGACTTGGATATGTTTGTGTTAAAAAGGCTACCTGTTTACTCTAGGCAAGAACTCTGTGAACCAATTCAGGTTCCTTATGAAATCAATATCTAAGTGTATAATATTATGCTTATGAGACAGTGTCTAACATCCTGTTTAAGAATGGTCTTGAAACATGTACATATGAAACATTTGATGATATAAAGTAACTTCTCTAGAAGTGATTGGAGATCTTTTAACTGCATGATTTTTTGTTTGGCTATTGGCAACAAGGCAATTTAATTTCAGCCAGTTTTTCAATTGGAACAGCAATTGTACATTCTTCAGTGTCTAAGTCAACATCTGGGCAGAAGGCCTTAGTGGTGGGTAAACTAGCTTATTCATTTTAATTTTGAAACATAGTCCTTCAAGAAGTTCATACAATGTTTAACAAAAGGCCTGTCCCTGGGATTTAGTGGCATATCCAACTATATCATCAATATAATTGGTAACTTGATGACCTTTGGTACACATTATGTACCTGACGGTGTCGCTGAGGCATTAAAAGATGGCAGAGACATAACAAAACCCAAAAGGCAGACAACTCTCAATAAAATAACTTTGAAAGTGTTAACCTAAGTATTTAAAAACAGCAGGGCCCATCTTTACATGTCTAAATGCTCTGGAATATATCCATGTTATAAAGAAGGGCATCTTTGCCTAATTTGGCCAGCTTATTTGTAGTTGCAACTATAGTCAGTAAAGTTAACATGAATTTTGAACCCAAGTATGAATCTGGATCCAGCCCATTATCGAAAGAATGACTTGCATGACCATACGATGATGGGGCCCTAGATTGTTAAATGTCATGAATAGGGGCATGACATGGAGATTCTCAATGGGGGCAGTGTAAAATGGACCCAATATAGCATTGTATTATTTTTTTTCTTCTTTGTTGTATGCTTCATGATCCTGAAGGTATTTAATACCAGATCCATGGTTACTTATGGTATGTGATAATTCAACCTCATTGTCAAAATCCAAGGAAAACATATAACTAATAAGGTACTGGAGTTGTGTATCCCATTATGTATTAAGATATGCTTCCCACATATCTGGATTCAACTGAGAGGGTACTTGTAACTGGGATTTCATGAAGTTGTAGATACCCGTAATTATGTTTCAGAAGGTTTGTGACATATAAATCTCTGTTGCGCCTGGGGGAAGATTATGATATTGGAGAGGGATGAATCTGAACAGCAGCCAATTAGGTCACAGATAACCTATCTTGCGGTCTTTAAAACTGCCACACTTTTTTACAAGTTTCGTCACACTGGGTTTTCAAAGTATTTTGCTTCATATCTTTCTTCCTACAGCAGTTCTTGTAGTACCAGGTGCAGTCAGAGAGGTGGTAATTTCCTTGTCATTCCAAAATTCTACCGTTCTATTCATAAATCTGTCACTTAAACAGTTTGGTTATAATTCGCTTTTGATGCCCCGACTGTTTAGAATGCTTTTCCTGATGAAATTTGTGTGTCTTCCTGCATAGACTTTTTCAGAAGGCAGATTAAAATCTACGGGTACACCAAGGCATACCCACCTTAATCTTAAATATCCCCTGGCATTCGTTTTGGTGCTGACCTCTTTTCTGTCCCTGGATACTGAAATAGGTTGTTGACTGTTTTTGGTTCTGTTTGTGTCTTAGTGTTCTCTTTGTCCAATTAAAATTAGAATACCACAGGAACAGTACATCTCAAGAGTGTAAAATGAGGCCAAAATGCACACACAATTAGGTAAATTGGTTACTGTCTATGGTATGGATTGCTCCAGTATTTGACATCCACCACTGGTCACGCTTTCTTCTGTTGGCCAATTTGGGAGAGCACCATTCAATGATAGTGAACTACATATTCCTAACTGAATGTTCCTTTCCAGTAGAATGTTTGGAAACTGGTGTGATTCTGTTATCCTTAGGTAACAGAGAGTTGGTGTTCATAGATTCCTCTAAAATGTCTGCCTTTTTCACCTACAAAATACTTACAACATTTTGTGCATGTGTGAGATATATTATATCACTTAATTCACATAATATTATATTGGGTAAATCAATAATGCTGTATTGTTTGCCACTGATTTTGCATGTGATTTTATCGACTTTGTTGATATGCTGGCAGTACGTACATTTATTCAATCTGCTGCATTGATCAGGCATTATTTTTCTAGTCTCAATTTCCTTTGGTGAAAATGAAATAGAGGCTTTAGTAAGCTTATTTTCAAGGTTTGGTAACCTTTTGAAGCTGATGACTGGTTTAACTGGGAATGTTTGGGTACAATCATTGCTGTATTCAATGATGCTCCAGTTGATATATTCCTCGAGTTGCTTGAAGGGGTAACCTCTTTTTAAATAATGTATTATCATGTTAATGCCATTTCTGATGAAGTACAGATCCTCCTTATTCCAAGGAATAGCTCAAAGGGTCATTTTGTCTTAAAATTAGGAACATATTACTTTAATGACTGCCATGAGGCTATGTCAAACTTATATTTAGATAAAAGATCAGCTACAATGTTATTTTACCGGGTATGTGTTCAATATGAATAGAAATATTGTATATTGCAGATAGCAGCCATATATTACGAGCACATAATGCAAGTGTTGAATCTTTGGTCTTGCCAGAGGCCAAAACATCAACTACAGCCATGTTATCATATTTAATGCGTAATTTTTGCTAGACCATTGAGCGGCTCATATCTTAAGAGCTACCACTATGCTTAGCATCTCCAGATGTACAATGGAGCAGATTTCTATTCATATGTCTTCCTTGTCATTCTCTTTCGTTGTTTGTGGGTTGTAGTATTCATATTAACTCTGATGCACCTTTGCTTTTGGAATTTAAGTCAGTGGTTGATTCTTACTGTTTAAGATAACATATTCAATTCTCAGCAATATCAGATCTTCATAATTTATGCGTCATAAGTAATCACAAAATGGTCTCCAGTTTTGTCAATTTTTCAACTGTGGCCAACCATAAGGATAAAGCTGTAACCTTACATTAGTACAACAAAAGTAATATTCATGAACAAAGCAATAATCTCCTGGCATCTGTATTTCTTGTTTCTACATCATGTGACATTGACACATTTTGTGAACAAAAGTTTGTCAGACCTCATAGACATTCATGCATCCCTGAAAACATCTCAAACCCTTGAAAACTGCTATAGTCACATCTCTTATCAAATAATAACAATAGAAGGATTTATAGAGTGCAAAATTGATACAGAACCTCTGATGCACTTAAGTTCAAGAATGGATAGTTCAGAGAAAGACATAGGTTAATATCCAAAAAGAGCCAGCCAGGTTATGACTATGGGGGAGGGGGTATGCCAGTCTAAGCAAGTGAGTCTTGAGTTGGCTTCTGAAACCATTATTTGTCTCCTGGGATCTGACAGTTTGTGGCAGAATTCAGCTGGTGCGGACACTAAAAACCACACCTACATATGAGGTTTTTGGGCCTTTTGCGGAGTTAGATAGGCTATTGTCATGGAAAAGACTGCTACACCTGATTAATGCTGATAGATACGGGGCTGGGAAAAGTTGATAGCCTTGAAAAGCAAAAGATTGTATTTGAAAAAGATATAATGTTGAATTGGAAGCCAGTGGAGTTTTTTATTTTGGCTGTAACAGACTCATTCTATCAAGTATGAAATTGATATGACAAAAAGTGTTATCTGTAGCTCAGCTAAGTTAGACTTCCTAACCCTATAAAGTAAAGAGTTACACTTGTCCAAATGACTACTGACCACAACGTTTGCAGTGTCAACATTAAGGAATTAGCGAATTTGTCACCAATTATGATGATGATAGTAGCAAGCCTGGCAAGCCTTGGCAATGTGATTGTCAATGGAGTCGTCTGAATCAAAGATAACACCCCTATCCACTGATAGAGAGATATTCTATTGGAGGAATGATACAGGATAATTTGAGGGAATCCAAAAATTAGTTTCACTATTCAAGTTAAAATATAGCTAACCTGCAATATTTGCATCAGATCAGATGGTTTTTCTCCTTTGATGTCTCCTTCGTGATAGGAAAGTCATTGGTCAGTACCTGTCTGGATTATTAGAAATCTCTGTTTCTTAGTGTTCCAAAATATCACAAGGCTCCAGAATATCCAAAATTTGGTTTGACACACTTTTTTACTGGTGCTCCCAGAATTATTCATGTTTCTCCCAAACTTAAGTTTCTTTACTGGCTTCCTATCAAACGAAACAATCATCTTCAAAACCTTGGAAGTCAAAATATTTCCCGCATATCTGTCTGAACCAATCACAAAATGTTCCTTAAGGTTCCTTGTTTAAGCTTGTTATTTCATCAGTAAAAAGTTTATTTCAACAATTCAAATGCAGCAACAAATCTCCTGTTTCAAAAAATTGACTTAAAACTTATCTGTTTCAGATGTCTTTCCCTTCGTACATCTCGACTATTGAACATCAATGGTCTCCTGAACTTATGTTTTCTTATCACATATACAGGATAGACATGATCTGTGCCTTCATACAATAAAATTCTGGCATTTTAAGACTTCATTGCAAAGATACATGTATTAATATGGTTCTGTCTTTTGGGAGGCACAGGTGCCAAAGGAGGCTAGGTGACGCTATCACGTAAGTACTGAATTGTTGTGGTATCAAAGTCATCAGTTATATCAATAATTTCATTGGATTTGGAACACTGACAGTGGCTCAAAATTTATTTTATTGCTTATACGTTAACCCTGAAAACGTTACAAGCAACAGGTCGAGACCTTCTTATTACCAGCTCACAACCTGAGCTTTGTGGGATTCATACAGAAAGAAGTCCCCACCATATGTAAACACACAGAGTGGAGTGTCATAGAGAGCCATATCTACCTTGGTATTCCCCCCTACTTCTGAGGACGAAGTTGCCAAACCATAAAAACTCACCAAGTAAATCATGCTCCCTTGACCCACTTTTTTATTCTGGATTATCTGGACATTCTCAGTACCACTGTCACTTCAATAACCAATGCCTCACCGAAACAAGGCAACTTTTTTTCCAGCAGGCCCTCGTTACTCCAATGCCTAAAAAATCATCCTTAGACAAAGAAGTGTTCAAAAATTACAGTCCTATATCCAATCTCAATTTTATTTCTAAGATTCTTGAAAGGGTTGCAGACTTCCAGCTTCAAATCCACCTTGATGAATATGGCCTTATGACTGGTGTCCAACCAACTTACAAAAAACATCATTTCACTGAAAGCGCTCTCCCAAATATTCAAAACGATTTTCTCCTCAATAAGGGTCTGTCACAGCCCTCACCCTTCTGGATCTCTCGTCACCTCCTGCACCTTAAGACATCAGTACTTCTAGCAAATGCTCTGGTGAGCAGCTGACTTGACTGTTGCAATTCTCTGGTTGTATCACTCACTGATTTTGAATTAAGTCGATTCAGCCTGTACAAAACTCATTCTGCGGGGTTGTCACTCACTCAAGTTTTCAGGTATCACCCCCAAATTGGAAAAATAAAGCTTCACTAGCTCCCAGTCAAGTATAGTGTCTAACTTAAGATAGGCCCTATCACACACAAAATTCTAAAACACAGCCAATTAGCTTACATTGGTGAATTAATTCACCCTTACACCTCTTACCAGATGTAGCATCACTAAACTGAAGCTCCTTCATGTCCCCACCTTTTGAATATGAGCGTACAGAGGGACTAGGGTTTCCCATAGGCCTGACCAAAATTATAAGACCTAACCACTCATACAACTGCCTTGCCATAATGGTTGATACAAGAAATGTGTCACCACACTCCCATTCAGTAATTCAAATAGACAATTCAAATAAATACTTGTCTATAAGGACTAGGGTGATTGATCACCTTTCTTATTATAATCACCCATCTTGGTATCTCAGCATAGATGTTTGTGACATTGCTTTATAAATAGAGGATATGAACACAAATATATGAAGTGTCTAATTCATGTAAATAAAATATATAATGCAAGCCTTTAAATATATATTCTTGAGACACATCTAAAATGTGGTAATTTGTAGCCACCTTGAAGTTCACATTATGATGTAAATATCTGATCATAAATACAATATGTATCTGGCTTTTTCATGTAAATATAGCCTTTATTTGTAAAGAAAACTTTTTAAATGCATTATTAGTAGAATGTGATCAATTCAAGCTCACCAGTGTTATGTGGTTGTAGAATGATGTATTAACATATCTAATTTATGTAAAAGATACAATTTTATTCCACAAGCTGGAGATTTAAATTGCTTAACTCTAGGCCAACTTTCTTTCCTCCACTTTAATTAAACTTGGGACTGAAACTGTATTCTGTTGTTCTAATAGCTTCAACCAATATTTGCTCTGTTCTATAACTCAATAAATTTGCGTCTTATGGTTTTTAGTACAAATTCATCTCACACCCCCATATTAACATATGTTAGTTATTCAAAATCTTTTTTGCAAGAGTGCAACAGTAAGTTAAGACATTTGAAGCAATAAAAATTAATTTAAGCAGTTAATTGAAAGATAAGAAATCCTTGCTGTAGTGCCATGCCCTGTACTGTTTATTTCACGAATTTATTTGGGATATAGGTCGTATAAATTTAGATAATCATTAAATAATGATTGAGCACATTGTTTATAGAAACTAATGGTTCAAAAATCCTCGAATATATTATTATATACATAATGGCAAAGTGGCGCTCCATTATGTAAACTTAATGGCCTGAGGCCTTGAAAGGGGCGAAGGGTCATTAAGTTTACATAATGGAAGCGCCACGAGGCAATTATCTGTTATAAAACCCAACCCTGGAAATTAAAACCAATTTATTAATTCAATAATTTAACACCCTCTACCAAATGATCAACCTAGACAATCTTAACAATATTTATTTTGGTGTGCATACCATATGGATCTGTCACTAAATTAGTTCTATGGTTGTTTTTTTTATTTCAATACACAATCAACATTGTTTCAGCATGTCTATCACTGGTGTTCCTTTATTGGAAAATATAATTTTGGATAAAGCTTGAAAAGTTTTAATATAATCTGACTGCTACAAACATTAACCATGGATAATGATAATCAGTAAAATATGGATCTGTGACTTACAGAAAGCACTTTCCAGAAAAAATTAGACTGCATATTTAACAATGCTGTGGACAATTTGTTGTGAGTGTTTCAACTTATTTTATTAATTTGTGCTTATTTTAAGAGAGTAAGCTATAATCTTTGTGTTTCAGGCATTGAAAGTACTGGAAACTTTAGAATTACTTATTTATTTTGTGTTCAAGTTTTTGGGTTTTTTCAAGATTTTTATTTTGTGTGCTTCTTTGTCTCTTAATTTGGAATCAAGGAAAAATGCCTCCTGGAAAGATTGTCTCCTGGAAAAAAGCCTCATAGAAAGAATGCCTACTCCACATTTTGTATTTCAGTAATATCTCCTATGAAAATTAATCCACAACATTAAGAACAAAACTCATTTCAATCACAAACAGTGTATCATTTTAAAAGTATATAACACACTGTAATAAGGTAAATTAAAATATTTGTTTTGAACTGAAACACATTGAAAATTTAAATTAAATTTAAACACAGCAGTAATTCATTTTAGTACTGTATTTTGCAATACATTTTTATTTTACTTGAGTAAACTTTGAGCCACTAAAAACACTCCTTTTAATATAGTATGCTGGGTAGATTTTCACAGTGAGTTTGTTTGAAAGTTAGCTTCTTTGATTATTTTCACAGAAGATTATTGTAAAGTCAGATTTTAAAGAAATGCAAAGAATTAAATATCCAACTTCATAAATTAAATTGCTTGTTTTGTATTTGTCAGGAGGTATTTGTTCATGGTAGCATTTTTCCTTGAGGTATTTTTCTTTGAACTCTGAATGTCATTCAGAATTGAAAAGACTTTGCAAATGTACCCACTGAACTAATTAATATGAAAGAAGTTGTGAAAACATTTCAATATTGAATGCATTGTGCTAAGGATGACTGGCAAATGCTAAGTACCCTTTTGTTCTTTGCAGACTGGCCATTGAACTAAATTACAACCCACCGTGAGAAAATAATGTAGTGTTAACTCTCCATTATGCAAAAATAATGGAGAGTTGAGACAATGGAAGGGTCACCCGTCTGGGTTTTATAATAGGAAAACTTCCCGAATAACATATACAGAAAAAATATATCATGAATGAAGATAACAATATTATACGAGTGCGCAGCACGAGTATTATATTGTTAATCTTCATGAGTGATATATTTTTTGTGTATATATCTGATGAGGAGTGTTTTACTTTTGTTATCCACCATTTTGTGCGATTTATGGGCCAAATAATACGAATATTTAATGAGAGAACGTGAAAAAGGCTGTCAAAAAGCATGAGCAATACTGAATATAAAAACTTCAATGTTTAACGTGCAATATCTCAGTCATACATCAGCAGAAGCCCTACAATAACACCTTTCTACTGACATATTATACATATTTGTAACTTGCATACTTTCCCAGATATTGTTGAAAAACCGGAAGTTATTCACACTCATTATCCATAGTACTGGGGCGCCGGTGTATACAAAAACAATACATCTCGGTCTGTATTTCCCCGTATTTAGGGCAAATACGTTGCGTGGTGGATAATAAATTACTAAAACATCAAAAAGTATCACTTGTCTAATTTGCATGATAAACATAATACTAACCTGTTTTGCTACCAAGAGTGCAATATTTTTACCAAACGGAATCACTGGTTTAAGGAGCATTAAGTGTAAGTTGCTTGTTCTTCTACTACAAGTATTCATTTGCATCCATAATGTTCTCATTCTGATTATTATAAACAATGAATCCCAGAAAACCAACAGATGGTGCTAAATGATGTAAAATAACCAGAGGAATTAGCTGTTAGACACGCAATTTACAAATATAACTATTCACATCTGATAGCCAACAAATAAGGTCTTGAGGAAGTAAATATATACAGAATGGAACATTTTATTCTGGGCAATACTTTGATTTATGATGTTCGAGGGCAAGTGATATTGCCCAAAGCACGAGCAAAGAACTAGTACTAAAGGTCAAATGTCTTCTAAATTTCTGGCTTTTTGGTATTCAGAAGAAATATATTACTCAGTGTTGTTTCATTTTCAGTAATGTATCATCATATGTTTGTCCTTACAAATACAAAAGCACCCACCAGTGTTTAAAAAAAGGTTTTAAGTGTTTTAGATGTATTTCAGATCTAAGTTCCAATTTCAGATTTAAGTTCCAGCTTCATGTAAGAATGCCACATGTCGAACTTAAGGCCAAATGTGTTCACATTTCCGTGCACCATGTTAATGAGTCAAACCAGCCACAATGATGGCTAAGATATCAGATACTTTTAAATTCATACATCAGTATAACATAGCATTAAAAGAAAGTGAAACAACTGTGGATAATATGCACAGATTTCATATTAGAGTTAGTGGGATGGAATACTGGTTCCAAGGTGGAGCATAAATTGTGGTTTATAATGCAACATGATTTATAGTTTACAATCCTGATCTAAATGTGATTTTTAGAAATATTAAAAGTGACATAAAAGTCAAAGATGTAACTTATCTAAAAGAATTTTATTCCAAATCAGTCTGAATTTGTTGGAATATTAGACTTTTAGAGTGCAGAATCTCTGTACTCAAGCAGACTCTTGCACACAGAAATTATAACCAATATTCTAAAATTCATCAGTCCATGGGCATAGCGATGGTCTTTACCACAGAGAGTTCGTCTCAAACAATAACTATAATAATATTGTTTGATTTTTTTCTTGAAGGAGGCCACAGGGAAAACAGGTAAAACAAACATTATCAGACAATATATTCCAGATTATAATGTTATAAAAAAGAATACAATGACCAAATTGCTTCATAGATTTGTACATGGATTTCTTCTTTTGGACTACACTAAAGAAACTCAAGGAACCTTCAATCCAGTTTTATTGTGTTTCCCTGCTTCTTGGGGTCAGAAATGGACTGAAGTGGCTAGGATGGCCACTCAAGAGAAACTTTGAGGAAACTGCAGTCTTATTCAACATGCAGCAGTATCTAGCAGTTAAGCAGTGAATATTATTTAATATTGAGGATGTTTTTGTGCACTTGTTATGGTCGGTGAGAATCTGATGTGGTATGACGACTCTTTAAAGAATGATTTAATGGTATCCCATCCCAAATATACATGGTTACGTAAATAATAAAAAAGATGAATTTTTATATGACAGATTTATGTTTTAATGAATCTATTGAAATTTTAATCAAATGCCAGTAAAGGATTGCATGTACTTTTTACAAGATCTAAATATTTTAATATAATACATAAGTTTTTGTACAATATAAAACATTTTCTCGTACATTAAAATTATTTTGGCAAAACATAAGAGTGCAGGTATCCATGTACATGGGTGCAGTATACAACTTGTGCGTGTGGATTGCGTCTAAATTTGTTTTTTTAATAGTAAATAAATTAACATAGATAATTAGCTGTTCTTTAAATAACAAAAAGCAAAATTTTTGATCCCATATAACCTTAAATATATCTAGAATATATGCCCTATAGGCTTGCAGCAAAATTCTATCCCCGCTCGAAAATTACTGCAAACTGCAATCCATACCTGCAACCTGCCCCTGCAAGCTATGTACATGGAAACATTCCCTGTATAACTATGCTAATTTTTTACCACAAGCAGCACACCACATCTACAAACATGGAAGCCTATGCCTATGACTAATTAAGCACAAATTCTTCTGTACGACAAAAATAAAAAAAGGAAATCTTCAGAATTATCATACTAGAATATATATTGCTGGAATAAAATACAGATTATATTTCACTAAAGCCTCTCTTAAGTCTCCCTTACACCACATCTTACGTGCCCATACGTCTTGGTTAGAGAGCAAGTGGGCTAATTTGTGATTTTATCACAGAATAACAAGGTCACAGAGACCCTGCAATGGTGGAAGCACGGCTTGTTAGGGGCCTGCTTGATCAGTTGTAGGCTACCTTAATACATCCCTCTATTTACTATGTAGCTCGCCATAGCTACCCTTGTTTACACTACCATCCAATGAGAGGTATGGTCACACTTCAGTGGCATCAATTGAATGCACCCCCACCATCACTTTTATTTCAAATTTTAAACAAGTAACAACGTTTTACTGGATATTATTGGAAGAGTGTTATATAACCAAGGTTTTATATTGTGATAGATGGATTATAAGTTCTACATTACAGAAATTTACAATGCCTTCATCACAGAGAACACCAGCTAACAACAGGAAAAAGGTGACTGCATCCGCGAGGGCTAGTCTATCCACCAGGAAAATCAGAAGGACAGGTACAAAAAAACTTCATACATTCAATCCACACCATCGGATCCGAATTTGAACTCACAGTCTGATATTGATGGGCCCTCCACAGTCAACAGTGACTCCTCTGACGCAATTTTAACCATGCTGGGCAAGCTATCAGAGTCCAATCAAGCGATTATCCAGAGGATCGAGGCAATAGAACAAAGGCAACAGCCAGATACTCCAGAGTTTCCACACCAGCCAGTCAGATCAGATATCCGAGCACAACAGCTTGCAGCATCTGGTACGTGCGATCTTCTGGACCCAACCAGAGTTCACACTGACCCACTAGGGGTACCAAACATTCCTTCAAGCAGCAGGGTTAGGTTTCCATCAACCACAGGTGGCCCAAGCGAGTTCCAGCGGACAGAAGCAAATGCACCCAGGGGGAGATTCACTGTTGGCCAGGCTACTGCACTCCCTGACATTCAGGGTGATGGGATAATGCCAACTCTCGACACACTGAGGAGAACCCCTTCAATGTCAAACACAGTGGCCCACCTACTGGACTCATATGAAGAGGCAGCCAGGTTCTCACTTTAAGGTAGGACCAATAGAAAAGAAAATCGGGCAGATATAACACCACTGATGTAACACACAGCTCCCCTGAGTTCCGTTGGCCTAATGAAGGCTATCATGCCTCAGCAGGAAAGAAAAGGGTACCATATGACGACTTAACCCTTCCCCAATGGACTGTAGGCCAACTGACCAACATCTACCATATGAAAGACCAGAATGTGAGTAAGCAGGCCCTCCTTCAGGTCATATTGGCTATGAGAGACGCAACTTCACTACCATGGCCTGCTGTCAGGGGAGCCTGGGCCACCTCAATGCATGACCTGGAGGAAGGCCACTTGACATGGCAGGAAGCTACCCAATGGTCACTCAACCGCCTAAGCTCATCTGTGATATCCATGGTCACTGCTCCACCCACCCAGACTTCTCAACCTAAAAGAATATGTAAATTATTCAATGAAGGGTCCTGCACCCATGATGCCACCCATGGACAGTATAGACATATATGCTCATATTGTGACAGACAGGGAAAAGTTATTGATCATCCAGAAAGCAAATGCTACAACAAATTGAGGGCCAAAGATAAACAACCCAGTTAGGACCACACCCAGCCACCTGAGCCGCACCCTCCTACCAGGAACTGTAATCTAACATCTATTAGGCGGGGGGAAGAGACTAAAAATCAAAATTCCAATTCCAATTCCAATTCAACTTTTATAGCGCTTAATCTCTGCCAGAGTGACAGACTCTAAGGCACAACATCATAGGTATAGTCACAAAAATCATCGTCCTTATCCATAGCAATGGTGAACATCACGGAGAACGCCATATGAGGTGGAAAATACTAAGCAGGATAAGCTTGGAGAACAGGTATGCGTTAAGTTCTTTTCTGAAGGAAGCAATGGAAGTGGCAGATCATACATCATCAGGGAGTTCATTCCACCAGAACTGTAATTACATCGATTTTTCTGCCATGTGTAATAAGAACTGTATGTATAGTTGTTCATCTTGTTGTCAATCATGTCAAAGTTCAGAATGCTGTAATCAATGTGATATTGTTGATCCACATGCTAATTATGTTTATCTGGTATCACAAGAATGTATATATAGTAACGAAGATAAAGTGTATGTTAACAACAATAACCCAAATATGGGTAACCATGTTATTGGTAACTGTAACACAGGTCGATATGATCATAATTTTAAGGATAACAATCAGCATATGCATGTAAAGCAGAGCCCCAGTTTATATCCTGGTAATCTGGCTAACACAAAAGAGTATAACTGTTGTGTGAGTCAATCACTCACTGAACAATTCGGATCAGTAAGACCTCACCTTAACCCCACTAATTGGGGAAAGGTCAATAATAACCCCATAACAATGGGTACAGAGGTAAACATGTGTACTGTTAGTTTCATGAACAGATACTGTCTTATTTCAAATGGACAGAACATCTGAAAGTTCTATTACTGGGAGTATAATAATCCGGATCAAATAGCCAGATTGTCAGAATGCAGTAGTGAACAGGTAGGATATATTAGAGTTTTGTATAGTGTATGTCTCCCAATACGGTTTTTTGGGGGAGGCAGGGGTGGGGCTTCATCCCAAACATGCATTTCAACAGTATCAAAAAGATATGTGGTGTTATGAAACATATGGTCACTCATATACTGCTTATATAGAGACAATAATGGACAAAATGATTGACCAATGTGACCATTTTGAATCACATGACACTAACTTTACAACTAATATTGTCAGACAGAAAGATTCTGACCCTCACCGTCGTCCACGTCCGAGTAACATATTCACACCGTCGCCTGAACAGTTGCCGTACAGTGACTCCGTCACTCATGATTTCAATGATCAGGGCAAAACCAGAGGGTTCTTATCTCATGCAAGTTTAGATTTCACCTTCATTGGACCTGATAGACACACCCCTACCACCAGTGACCTACAAAGTTACATAGATATGGCCAGCAGCATAGGGGCCACTGGGCTCCCTAACTACCAAATGGCTAGATTCCCTGTTCATTCAAATCTTAATATTGACGCCTGGCATCATCATTTGCAAGGCTATCATAATAAATATTTGATGCAATACTTAACCTTTGGGTTGCCTCTATCTTTATCTGAGAATAGTTCTCCCAACAACTGTAACATTGTTAATCACCATTCAGCTGTACACTTTGAATCAGCTGTATCAGATTACATAGGTAAGGAGAGAGCATTGGGCGCCATTTTGGGCCCTTTTGATGATATTGAATACCCCTCCCTCCATTGTTCCCCTTCCTCACCAGGCCAAAAGATGGCAACAAAAGAAGGGTCATTCTTAACTTATCTTACCCCACAGGGGCGTCATTGAATGACGCAGTCACTAGAGATCTATTTGATGACAAGTCCTTCACGCTTAGGTTCCCCACAATTGATGATATTGTAGACAAGATTCGGGTTGACCAAGGGTACAGTAATGCTTTCAAAGATCGACGTGGCCAGGGCCTTTAGGAACCTAAGGGTGGATCCAGTCAACGCCTTCAAATTTGGCGTCCAATGGAAGGGCAAATACTACCTTGACGTAGCCGTGGCGTTCGGCTGGGTCCACGGCAGTGCTTCGTTTCAGATGGCTTCCGACGCAATACTGTACATGATGAGGCAGGAAGATTGCAGCATATTTGCATATATTGATGATTTTATCATGGTGGCCTCACAGGAGGACGCCATGTGTCATTTTGTCTAATTCTCTGAGCTATTCAAGGAACTAGGCCTTCCACCAAGCCAGATAAGATTTGCCCTCCTACCAGAACCCTCACATGCCTTGGAATCACCATTGATTTAGATAATAACTCTTTATCTATAGAAAAAAGCAAGGTGGAGGAAATATATGCAGAATGCCTCCAAGTGAAAAATTTCAGTCCCTTCTAGGGAAACTAATATATTTGCACAAATGCATCAAACCTGCAAGAATTTTTATCAACAGGATCCTCTCTTTGTTTAGGGAGAGCCCAAACTCCAAAAATATCAAATTGACTGCTGAATTTTTCATGGACATTGATTGGTTTCTGACCTTCATCCCTCATTTCTCGGGATCTGCAAAAATCTTTAAGGCAGACATTCAGAGAGCTACATCATTGCACATTGATGCCTGCCTCACCGGTGTAGGGGGTATCTGGAATGATAGGGTATATGCTGCCCCTGTACCCACCTTTATCAACTTCCAGCCCAACATTACACATCTTGAGATGGTCAATATCCTCGTTGCCCTGCGATTATGGGCCAGATTTTGGGCCGCATCTTCAGTAGTATTCCATTGTGACAACTTGGCATTGGTTCAGGTGGTTGCATGAGGTAAAACTAAGGACAGTTTCCTCAATGCATGCATAAGAAATATCTGTGCTTCTTACAGCCATTTTTGACATTGACCTTCACATAAAACACATACAAGGGGTTAAAAATACTACAGCTGATCACCTGTCTAGGATTTATTCTAAGAAGGGTATCCCTCCAGAAACTTTGGACACATTGTATAACGACTACATATGGGAAGTCGTCCCTATACAATTTTTCAACCTAAATTTACATATATAATTGTAGGTTCGGTCGGGAGGGCATGCCCCCCTGGGAAAAAATTAATTTTTGGTAAAAATACAGTGCATTTCCAGTAAATTTAACACCACTCTCAAGAAATAATTTTGCACTTTGGGTTGAACCCCTTTACATTATTTTTCAAGTGGGGGGGGGGGGGGGGCGGGGGGGTTCGAACCCCCCTCCCCCCCGGATTCGCTAGTGTTGTATGTATATCAAACCCACTGTGCAGCCTGTAGTTAGTCGTAGTTTGCTCTTGGATATTCCAGTAGTGAGACTCTTGTTGGAAGATTGCAGTTTGTTTGCATGCGCAAACCTCTACTACCCCACTACCAGGCTATGCTCATATTTTTCAACAATATTCGTAGCACACTATCTTTACATGCTATGGTACATGCAGGTATATCCTTGTTACAGAGAAAAATCGGCTAATTTCCAAGGGACACTTAAGCTACAGTTGTGTTTTTATAACAGAATATCAAGGTTACAGAGATCTTGCAATGAAAATTAGCAAGTAAAATATTCTCTGCGTGCACGCAGTATGGCTACAAACACATATATGTCTCAAGGGTTATATACAAGAGACTTGTGCATTATCCTTGCTAGTGTTGTAGGTTCTCTCCATTCTCTTGCAAGGTTTGCCGAATAATACACTCACATATATCTTGCATGTATATAAACCAACTGCCTGTAGCTAGTTGCAGTCTGTTCTTGGATATTCAGGTTGTGGCACTCCACCTTGAGACAATCCACCTTGTTTGCATGTGCAACTCTCTACTACCTCACCACCAGGCTACGCTTATATTTTTCAACAATATTTGTAGCAAACATATGTGTATATACACGTATGACGGGATGTAAGAGAAGCTTAAGCTGAACTGTGTACTACAACATCAACATTTTAAGTATTATCCATGAATACTTTGCCACTTCACAATAATGAATGCCTCCTCTTAGCAGATTGTTAAAGGCAACAATACAAATGATCAAAGTTCAACAAGTGCTTTTAATGCATTATTAATCCATGAATTTATAGTCTACCTTTTACAAAAGTAGGAATACATGTCTTTGTGTATGTCACTTATACATTGGTTTTTAGTTTGATCAATACTTTGATCAATAAAGTAAATATTAAATGATATTCAGAGGAGTTGATATTTAAACTTTGCTAAATATTTCAAATGTGAGGACATGCATGAATAATACATTTTACTTTTTACTTAAGCTATCAACAAAGTGTCACTATTCACAGGCAATGACTATTTGTATGGTTCTGAAAAGGTGGTTTATAGTTTATTACCTAATGTTATGTGTTTGTCACCAGATATCATCTTCCTTATTCCTTTTCACCAAAAACATATTACATAAGTGACTTACTAAATTAACCATTACAGATGTAATCATGAGCTAAGCAAATAACCTTATTATACTTAAAAAGTAATGTTTCATGTGGAAACATTAGAATTCGATTAAAGATGAAACATAGGTTTAACATTTACATGCCACCGCGAGAAGGTCTTGATGTTTTTACAGTTTTGTAGGTCTGGAGTGTAATCAAAATTATCTTGAATATTTAAAAACTTTTTTAAATCTTTGCAAGTGAGCAATTCTGTT
This sequence comes from Sabellastarte sp. h YS-2021, assembly GCA_964017235.1. Taxonomy (NCBI): domain Eukaryota; kingdom Metazoa; phylum Annelida; class Polychaeta; order Sabellida; family Sabellidae; genus Sabellastarte; species Sabellastarte sp. h YS-2021. Next base: position 2,536,622 of record OZ024939.1, on the reverse strand, counting down.
TCAATTACTCAAAACCCTTCTTTCCAGTTGTAGCTTGTCTATGACTTATGTTTATGCTTCTACAGCTCATCATTATTGTATTGCAATTTTTGGCAGCTATGAATAAGTCTGCACACTCTTCCATGAAGAAAATGTTTTGCTGTTCAAAGATAGGTCTTACAAGTTTGCTAGTTAATGCACAAGATTTACCAGGGCACTGTGTGGTGACTTATAATACCAAATGCTGCTATGTGAGCTTTCTAATACAATGTACAGGTAGTATAGACATATGGGTCAGTAAACTAATGTATAGAAACAAAGTTACAAGCAAACCCCTCATAAAGGATGTTTTGTCATTATTATCCTCAAATCTATATGAACAGCAAGTAAATTATGTTCATATTTAAATAAAGAATATAAAAAGACTGTCCAAAATAGGGGCACCAGTCAATATGAAAACATCAGTGTAGATGAACAGCATTTCAAAGATAGAAAGTGATGATCACTATCAGTTTCCTAGATTAGAACCAAAAGCTAATCCATATGCATCCACTTTGGTCTAAGGTCCGAATCAAGGTCAGGCCAAGGTCAAGAGAAGCTAAATGTCAAAGAACAGTAGTTACATGTTAGCTAGTATTGTAAAGATTTTTAAAATTTAAAAGCCACATTCCAAAATTTTAAAAACACCAACAGAGAATGCAATTGGCAATAAAACACAATGCCAGTAAATCACAAGTGCACACAATGTCCAACTCATAGACGGACACCATCTCACAACTTTGTAATGGTATTCATTAATTCTAACTCGTATCATTGCAGAATACCACAATAAGTAAGTGCCCAACAGTGTACCACAACTCCACATTATAAACACATACAGGTGACGTCTTTACATGTTTACTAGTAGTGTAAAGAGAGTGTGGGATACGGTGAACAAAATTGTATGGAATAATGGATTAAGCCATATAGGCGTTCTGGTTTTACAGTTGAGTCAGATAATCGGATAATCATCCACAGTGATGAAAAAGTTACTTCATTCATAAAATGAACATTCATAACATGTTTAATAATTATATTAGCAGTTACATCACCATTTTTAATACTTTACACATCGAAATTTTAAGAATGATAAACATAAATATTCATAACAAAATTATGTACCTGTTGAATATACATTGTTACTTCAATATATTTACTTAAAGTGAAAAAAATAGTTACTTCAATATTTTAAAAAAAACATGCAATAGAACAACTGGATCTAGAAAATGTACTTATGTATCACTGCAGTAACTTTAAATTGGGATTTACATCATGAATTCTAGAAATTTTATATTTGGTAATCAATTGTTTTTCAAAACCTACTGTATACGAAGTAAGCTAAACACGCATTTTGCCCATAAATAAACAGAAAGTATCATAGTTATTCAAACAAGACATTTTTATTGAGTTGAACTTACTTATTTAAATCAACAATATCAAACACAACCACAAAGTAATCATTTCACTTTTGATCAAACAAAAATATGTCATTGAAATTTGTATATCATTCAATCGTCTAAACATTTCACACTATAATCAATTTATTCACCCTCCTTCGATTATGACAAACATTTTTATATTATTTGAGTCATACCTTAATGAAACCAGTCATGCAATAAACAAACATTTAAAACAAATGTTTCTGCAAAATTCTAATGCAAAGTGAGTTGAGTGTAGACTTCCACTTTTTCCTTTTATACATCATGACAAATTTGATCATGACCAAAACTGTTCAGTGACAATTAAATATTATAATTGTTTAATCACAGAAAATTTGTCCTATCATGTTACAATTGTTAACCATAAAAGTGAAATTTAATTTAAACTGAAATGAAAAAAAAACTGATCATGGATCTTTCTCACGAAAATAGTTTCACATTGTGCAATATAATTTTTAAAAACAAAAAAACATTCAAAAGTATGACAGTGGCCTTTTATTTTAAACTAATTGTAGCTTTCAGGGGCAATCAGAAATCCTGAAAATACATTTCCAGGGTAATCACTCCATGAACGTAGTGTGATATTTTTATAAGTTTGTACCCAGACCTTATTTTGTGCCTTACAATTGACAACTGCTGAGCCACTGAGCACAGATTCAATTTTCTCAGAGTTGGAGTTTTTCAACCTTACTCTGGCTACATTTTCCCCATGGTATACAAGGGAAGCAACAGGCCCAAACTCACCCAAATTGTGGTTAGTATAACCTTGGACCATAAAACTGAAGAAATACAGGCCATTATATGGACAGGTATACTCCCCAGTGGTGATGTTGTAATGGTTGCCAGTGTTGACTGCGGGATTGATGAAGACTAACCTTGCACTGGCATTCTTCATAACATCTGTCCTACCAGGTGCAAGATCTTTTGCTGAGAAAGCCGAATTGTACAGATTGGCCTGATCTAGAAATGAGAAATCCATTTGCTTTTGATATACCGGTCACAACAGTAAGTATTTGCTACTGTTTGTGTACAACAGTTTTGGATTCAAATCTAGTTCGTGCAAATATGTGGAAGTTACTGGGTGCCTGTCTTGTTATGGTTTTAGCTTTTAAGAGGAAATGAAATCGCAAACTTTGACATATGTATTACTGTGTGACAGAGTTTTGTACATGACTATCTTTTTGATAGAATGCAGCAAAAATGGTTGCTAAATAGTGGCTAAATTCACAAACAAATTCCGTTTGTATGATTTTCAAACAAAAATAGGCAAAGATGCCGCTTTCATACAGAAACTGACAGGGGCGGATCCAGCTTTTATGTAAGGTGGGGGTTCACATCGAGTAAGGTGGGGGTTCACATTGAGTAAGGTGGGGGTTCACATCAGACATATTATAACTAAGGGGGTCGGGGGGCATGCCCCCTGGAAAAAAATTAATTTTTGGTAAAAATAGAATGCATTTTCTGTAAATTTAACACCACTGTCAAGAAATAATTTTGTACTTTGGGTTGAACCCCTTTACATTATTTTTCAAGGGGGGGTTCGAACCCCCTGAAGCCCCCCTCCCCCCCTGGATCCGCTAGTGAACTGGGTTATTACCCCTTTAAAGGTCTTCAAGAAGGTGAATCAGTTTGCTGTTTCGATATGTATACTCAAATGCTGTACTATGTCAATAAATGTTTGATGCAATTTGATTTTTATTATATACATTAAAATGATTTGAACTATATTTCTTATTTGGCCAAAATATCACGGCAAAATAAAAACAAGGTAAGCTTGAGTAAACTAACTTACAAATATATTATATTTGTATCATGAGAAGGCACTGTTGCATTTTACTTGCTATAATAAGATATAAATTCAGATATGGTCACGTGTGGTTTTGTATGCAAAATATATGTGTAATCTTGATATCATGTAGCAGTATTTCAATTTCATGCTTAATGGTTAGCAAAAAATTCAGTATTCATATAAAGAATGCCAATTTGTTTTACTTTCATTTAAAACAATAGTAAGTATTTATCACAACTTATATTTGTAATTTAGAGCAATCAAACATTAAAATCGTTTCTGAAAAAAATATTCTTACATGTATGTTATGTTTATTTGATGGTGTTTAGTTTATTTTGCAGTTTTTATTTAAATTATGAATATTTTGTTGCATTGCAACTTAGTGCTGTTGATTCCAGTTATCAGATCGCCTGACCAACTAGGTCCAGTAGGTTTATAATATTATTTTAATGACAATTGAAACATTAGTAAAATGCCAAAATGATGCAACCATTTACCAAAATAGTGCTGTCAAAACGAACTGTTTGTTATCAGGCTAAAGACGCCATCAGAAAAGGGAGCAGCGGTCAGGTATTGATTATGACATGGATTATTCAAATCTAAAAAGGTGTGTCATGAGTTCACTTCTGAAACCATAGACTGTTGGTCCCTCAAAACCTGTGAATGTCTGTTCCATTCAGATTGCACAGCATGGCCGAGACTGTGCCTGCCAATATTTGAAAAGCCAAATAGTTGGTTTCCAATGATTTTTCTTTGAACTGTAAAGAAAATCTGCCTTTTCTAATCGGCCATCCTATAATTCCTTTGCCATATTTGAATGAGTTTCCAGCTTTGACAGAATTGTCCAGATAAAGTCCAATACTAAGGTCAAAAATTAAATGATAAAATACCTTATGGAGGATGCTCAGGATTTTTCTTGGACATCAGGCAAAACCAAATTGGGTCAAATTTATCGCATTAGAAAGAGAAATGTAAACAGAATCTTATATTGTGGTCATGGTACACACAATGCAGCTAAGGACAAAACATATGTACAAAAATATTTTTAAACTGGAGTATTAAGTTACTCAAAAGAACATTATCAGCAGGTAAGCATTACAAACGCAAATGTAGCAAACTGTAACACTTTGCACCCAGCAATTGATTGTAGATTCTAGAAATACATTAAAGTTCATAAAATGAGTGGGGCACTGTAGAAAAAAAGTGCTTAGTAAATTAAACGGTATAGTAAATTAAACAGGGCAGATTATGCTGTGACATTGGGCAAAACGTGCAAAATGAAGCGCTGTCACCAAAGTGAAAACAAGTGATTGGAAGCAAGAGATTTGAAGAAGTTGAACTGTAGCTTATTCACATAGCAGGTACCAAATGCACTAATGCATGTTTTTGTCAAGTTGGGACAGTATACATGATATTTATTTATTTGGGGGTTTAAGTTGCTTTCAACACTGTACAGGTCATATCACAACGGGTAGTTGGAAGGGCAGAGGAAACCAGTACATACAGTTCGTTAGGGTTCTGTACTGTAAACTGCCGACCAACGGCAAGCAACTACCAGCTTTCCCACTTGAGGCCATGCTGGGAATCGAACCCCGGCCTCAGAGGTGGGAGGCGAGAGTGTTACCACTCTGCCACCGTGGCCCCCAGTATACGTGATAAAATATTTCTTAATTATAGTAGTTGGTGGAAAATCCTGTATCAATACAGACTTATCCTTCTCTCCTAGGAGATATACAATCTTTTGACCTCTTTGGCTTCTACCAAATCATAAATAGGGTTATTCTGTGTATTTCATTGGTTTCTTTGTGGGCATTAATGTGTGTTATAGAATTGGCAATTGGTACCAACACTGTACAGATAGGTGTAAATAATTGACCATACCATTTTCCTTTTGGGCCACATGTTGTTCAACTTCATTCATCTTTCTCTGTAAACCGCCAACTAGTTTTGCTAGTTCTCCTTTTTCACAAAATAAGCAAAGCCATTTTCAGTTATAATTTTCCTGTATTTTGAGGCATCAAAGTGAAGCAACAGTAAACCAATGATGTTGAAACAGGATATTAACGTAGGGTTCTTAATATTGGCCAATTACAACAAAAACTGCTAATATTATAATGCATAAATGTGAAAAAACATTTATTAAACATCAAAACTGTAATTAACATTTAATGTTTAATACAGTCTGTACACAAAAATGTATTTGACTTTAAAAAGATGTTAACTGAATTTTAAATACCAAAGTATAGGGTGGGGTATTTTTCTTTTACTTGTTGTTTGAAAAACAATTAAAAAAACATTTTTCTTTGACATCAACATTCTTACATTTATGGATTGAAACCTTAAACACCCACTGGAGCTCCTTGAAAATCTTAAATGTATTTTATCAGTATTTTACATTTCTTGCATGTTTTAAATATAATTTTCCATATACGATTTAGAAAAAAGTATTATCATCGCTGTTCCCTTACCAACTTCATGATCGGAGTGGTTGAAGCCCGTCTGCATATGATGCATCATTTCATTCATTTGTGCTGTCAAATATATGTGTATAAGAATTAACAAATATATTCTTTAGTTGTTAGAGTCCAAAGAATATTATGCCAACAACTCAGATTTGCGCTGTGAGAGGGGTGTATGCTATAGCATACTGCTTCGGTTCTGGATAATTGTTATTCTAACATGACACGGCTGTGTCCGCGATTCTGATTGGCTAAGACGCGAAAAGTTGCTCTGTAAAACCCCGCATAACATCCCTAGTTCTATTTTATCGCTCACAATGCCGCTCCGCAAAAAGAAAACTTCAAGTAACAGCTTGGATTTTTGTTATTAAATAAACAAATAATGGTAAATACGACATTTATGGATTCTTACATTTGAAAATAGAATATACTGATATGAATGTACAAAATTTTAAGGAGGTTTAACAAAGAAAGGGTTATTTTATTTGTGGCTCTTCCAATATTTCAACTGCACCATTTGATAAATAATCTTTATAGAATATTCGTATATTTTTGTACAAAATAGCTTCAAAACTAATTTTTATGAGATAATTTTAAAATGTCATGTTAGAATAGAAATAGACAACTCCGAGCTCGGTGTTATAGGAGATTTTACAACGATTAGCGCATTAGAATCACTCAGGCTTCGCCTTCGTGATCCTAATATCGCTAATCGTTGTAAAATCTCCTATAACACCTCGCTCGTCGTTGTCTATTTCTATAATCAAAGGCAGCTTTAGTATTAATAGATTCAGGTTTGATGATACAGGAAAAATACTTCACTGCAATAGTCAGAAACCTTCACCAGCTCACCAAACTGTGGACGTGACCTGGTATATTTATAAAATGTATTTTTTGTTCTCTTTTATTGACCCGATTATGAATTGTATTTTGAGAATGTATGTATTTGTTTTGTACTGTAGTTATTGGGTTATTGTATTTCTGTTGGTAAAACGGTAACATAAATGATGTCATATTATTCATTTTAATTTTTACTGTATATATGCATCTTAAACTCTCACCTATATGAATAGTTATAGAGAACTACCTAATAAAAATCTTATTTCAATGTAAAAAAGAGAAATACATCACATATTTAAAAGAAAACTTTCCACGAGAAAAATAAATTGACACATCTAGTTATGGTTCTTACACCTTAGTAATTTAAATGTAAAACAGTTCAATGTGACAACAATTTAAGATTAACTGGCTTTGTTTTATTGATGATTATTTATTATTATTTATGATGTGTGTAATGAGGCAGTTCCACTTTGGTAGATGGTCACACACTGGGAGGGGGCAAATCTTGTGGTCACAGAGTCTTGCTGACAAATTTATTGACATTTGTCCTCTTTACAAGCTTTCAAGATCTGTTCTTGTTGTTGCCACGTGCATCTATTGTACTGCTCCAGTACCTATTTTTAAGCAGGAACACAACCACCTAATGAATAAAATTGTGGCCAATGCACACGTTTGCCCCAGATATCCGGAAAAAACTGACATGGCAGTTACAACAACAGAACAGCTGGGAACTGTGTTGGACAAGCCGGAGTCATTTTTCCTACCCAAGCTTGTCTGTTATGAAATCCATGACTAAATATTTACAGTCGGTTTGCTCAATGCATAATTTAGAATCTGACATCTCATGGATCTGGCGATATTTCAAGATAGGAGTTTCTTTTTCAAATTATATACAACATTGTTGAGTTTTACAAGATGGCTGACTTTATATTTTAGAATTTTGTTTTTTACAAAACTCTGCTTATTTAACAAAGGAAAATGGGTTCTAAAAGAGCAGAAGAGTGAGGGAGAGATAGAAGTTCCCACTGGCAGTGTTCCTGAAGTTCAGCTTTGGGGCACAGTGGCAGATATACAGCGGGGGATTGAGGAGAGTGGGGGCAAGAGAAAGTGAGGAAGAGGCACAGAAGCAGGGAAGATGTATGAGGGCGTCAGCCCCAGTAACCACAGAAACAGACACTGTCACACAGCTCAAGTGCAGCTTCAACTTTTGTGCCACAGACATTTCAACAGCCACAGCAAGAAGCACCAGCTGCAAGGGAATACATCTTAACCATCCCAGAGACTCAAATGCCCTCAAGTCAGGTCATCTAACTCGCTCAGCAGAGCCAAGTGGCAACCAAAGGATGGCAGCAGCAACTCAGAGAGCAGCTGACTTCCTCCCCAGTAGTTGATGACCAACACGCTGGACCTTCGAGACCACACATCTTCATATTGACCTTGACATGGCACTTCTACCCACCATTAGGTGCCCCAGCAACAGGCAAAGAAAGACAACATATCAGGACTCTCAAGTTTTTTTGGAAATCTTCAGTCTTTGATGAGCTACCCACAGATTGACACACTACAACCGTTTTCACCAGCTGACACACAACCACCAGCCACCTCTCCTCCAATCACCACCCCCACACAGCAAGAAGATCAGCAGCCACCAGCAAGGCCTCAGCGTCCTCCACAGTGAGCAGCACTAGAACCACTGTACTTGCCTCCAATTTGTTATTTTCAGGACCACTGTTGTCAAAAAATTAAAGGTCCTTTTCAGGACCACCCAAATATTCCAAAAATAATTAATAGCTATCTGTTATCTGAAAAAAAGAATGAAGGAATGAGTGTGTGCTTAAAGAAAAAAATGAAGTTAATAAAAAAACATGTTTTCTTTTTTTTCAAAGATTTTAAACTTAGAAAGAAAAACAATATTTTGGATTAATAACTTATACCAACTTATAACAAAAAATTCTTTAAAACCTTTGGGATTGAAAACGTAAGAAAAAAAGAATTTGATTTAAACCAGAAAAAGTACTTTGGCAGAAAAAATATGGGAGAAAGGCAATAAAACTTTGGGCAGCCTCCAAATTACAAATTATCCCCCCAAAATAGCTTATATTTTAAAGAAGGTTTGACATTTGGGGGAAGTATTTTGACCTTTTGATTCGACCTTTTGACTTGTGTCCCCATTTTAGAAACTTTCCAGGTTCCCCAAAGAACTTAATTATTTGGAACTTTAAAACAGTAATTTTGAAAAAAAAAACATTTAAGGTCTATAAATTTTTACTTTTAACGGGGGACATTTTTACATAATTTGGGTTGAAGGTTTTCAACAAGGGACTTGTGATTTGGTTTGAAATATTTTTGAAACATGTTGGAAATGGATTGGATTTTGTTTGCAAGTTGGTTCGAATTTTAAATGACATCAGCTTAAATAAAAAACTTGGAATAATTTGGTAGTCCTGAAAAGGACTGATAGATGCCAGCTACTTCTGTCCTCAGGGTAGCTCCCATCTCAGATCCTGTACTCCAACCCAGTAAATGGCCCCACGTGATTGAAGTAGTCGTTCAGTATGTCTCATTGATGTTTGACCTCCCTAAAAGGATTACTGTAGTTCATATTAGGCACATACACAGCCTGTTCACTTTGTAGGGCTGCTACATCATTTGCTGGGGTTGGTGACCTGTCTGCTCGGCCAGGGGGTTACCGTAGCATCCTTTTTCTAGTTTTTTAAGTATCCAGGGCATGACCCAGATTTTGGTGGCTTTCTTCTTCTCCTGGGGGCTGGATGGAGCTGTGGCTCTAGTGCTGGCTGTAGGGCACATACTGGTCCTGGGTTCAGATGTGTCCTTCTCTGTCTGCAAATCATGATGAAGGTCAAAATATTAAACTCAATAAAAACAGACGTAACCTACACTTTCTGATGTGTAGCTGGCATTTTTGCAGTGACAAATGATGTTTTATGACAGCCAGAAGGTTTTTATATAGATTTGGTTTGATCTTTACTCTGGATCCTGACTCCAGGAATTAATCAATCCAGTCGCTATGGACTGGGAAAATGCTCCAGTCCTGTTAGTTTGCTAGTACAGCTTGTCGGGGCTTGATACGGCTTGCTGTTAGGGATTTATGGCTTGTCCTGGTAGTTTCCCATCTTGTTGTGGAGGAAATCATCCCCATCCCAAGTCAGGTCAGGTAGTTGTAGAGATGCTGGGATGTACTACGTCCTGTTGGGGAAATGTACACAACCCAACATTTTGGCGTGCTTTTTTTCTGATTTTCATCGACGATTCCCTGACTTTTGCTAATGACCCTATAGTCGTAAAGTCAGCTATAGGGTCGGCTCCATTAGGCCTATTAGGCTTGGCCTTACCAAGGAATGCTTGGAGTTCAAGCAAGGTCAGGTATGATTGGTCATGTATGGAGGATTACTTAAGTGAGCCAGATTTTATATACTGTAGTGTGGGAGGGTCATAAGTAAATCATTGCATAAGGGCAGCACTAGGGTCACTCAATTTATTTTTACATTATGACTGTTACATATTTTGGTGAGTTTGCTTTTTTGTGTGTTTTGTGGGCAGAAGGTAAGTAAATTATTTGTGATGAACAGGCAATGGGCTTTTCTTTTCTTATACACTACATAATTCTTGCCCTTTTGGATATTTTAATTTTAATTTTCTTTATTTTTGGTATTTTTCCTGTTTTATTCGATTAATTCCACTTTTATTTAAAGACTCCTTAAGTGTATTTAGAGATCCTCTGCTGGAGGCCTTGAACTTATTTGAAATGTCCCTCTTGGCAATTTCCTTGTTTTCTTTGGACATGTTCTTATATAAATGGCCATGGTCCTTATCCTTTAGCCAATGCACCACTCTTGCAGCATGTTCTCTTCTTCTTTTTTCTCTGGAAGTCCTCTATGTTGATGGCCTAACTGGTATCCCTAGGGTCTTTGGCGATTCTGTTAAAGTTCTTGTTTTTTGTGGCATCTGGGTTTCAGGAATAAACAAAGTCTCTCTCGCCAATGGGTTCTGGTGTATCTGTGTCCTACTCTTCCTGTGTCTCCTCTTTCTTAGATGGGGGTGCTGGGCCTTCTCATCACTGTCACCTTTCTTCTTCTTAATTGGTATATTTAGAAAACAGTCTTGGAAGGTTCTAAGTATGTTCAGTGGCAGTATATGATGGGTTGAGGACAATGGAAGTGCAACATCATTGGTCAGGGTACCTACCATAGGTTAATTAAGGGTGAGGAGGGAAAAGTGATGGCCCCCATACTATTATGCTACTTAAGCTTCTCTCACATCCCATCATACGTGTATATTTACATAAGTGTGCTACATACATTGTGGAAAAATAGGAGTATGGCCTGGTAGTGGGGTAGTAAAGATTTGCACATGCAAATAAGGTGAATTGTCCCATCAAGAGTGTCACTGCTTGAGCATCGATGAACAGACTGCGACTAGCTACAGATCACACAGTGGGTTTATATACATGCAAGGCACATGTGAGTTTATATTACGGCATGTGCAAACCATGTAAGTGAATGTGGAATTGATCCATGTACCTGGGACTTGGGTTTTTAGCTGATTTCTGTGGAACAAAAACATTGTCTGGAGAAATGAACACAAAACAGTGTAAAGTCTGTTTGCATAACTTGTATCAAGAGAGCTTCTGTTTATATGCACTTTACTTAGCATATGTAACAGAACACTGGAAAATACTGTTTAATTTTCATGATTTTGACATTTACTGTAATATCTATATTAGCGATACTTATTGTAAATTTATCAAACAGACTCTCTGGAAAAAAATGAGATGATTATCAAATTTTACATTGGAATTTAAGTAATCTTTTTAAAGGTACAGGATAATATGTCTAGATAAGATTTTGGGTTTGGATTATCGGGATTAATAATGAGGTTTTATTATTTATTTGCTTTGGGAAATTAATATTTATACTGGTACAATCCTTGGTTGTGTAAAATATATTACAGAAATTAATACCATGTAATTTAGATTAATGTTTAGGAAGAAACTGATTTAGGTTTAAACAGAATAATATCACCATGGGTTCTGATATGACATGATTCATTACATTTCAAATCACAAGAACAAAAGTGTTTTGCTGACATAATTTCATGGGATAAAATCTTTTAGTCTCCCAAGTAACATGTATCCTGTTATTTTTATACATGTGGGCAGTGCTGTTAAATGTTTTTACTGATAAGTTCCGGGAAAACTTCATAGTTGCAATCTTATATCAACATTTTAAATGTCCCAAATATAGGTATATAGATAGGTATATAGGTTTCAAAAGATCTATATCACCACAGGTTTTTAATATTACATGACTAATTACATTTCAAATCTCAAGAATCTCAGAAGTGTTTTGCTGACATAAGTTTTGTGGGATAAAATGTTTCAGTCTACCAAGTAATATATATCCTGTTGTTTCTTTTGTATCTGTTTTAATCACACTACATGTGACCAGTGCTAGTGAAATGTTTGTACTGATAAATTCCAGAAAACTTCATAGTTGTGAACTTCTACCAAGATTATAAATGTCCTAAATCTTTAACTTCGGTTATTTTTCTTTAAGCTGTATTTCAGTATCAAGACAAAATGAGAATAAATACCGTTTCCCCACTTCATCCCTGACTGAATGGCTCTATTGTTTCCTATGTGACAATTGTTTTTTATTATTTTCTATGTGCATATTCTGAATAATGAGCAATAAATATTGATACATAATTAGTAACATTTTGTTCCATTATTTTTATTGATTTTTTTCAATATGATATAACCTAAAATGAAGTATATATATCACCAAAAAAATGAATGATATAAATAATTAATTATCTCTATGAATAGAACAGATATTTATTTATATAAACTTAAATAAATATTTAAGCAAACATAATGTCTTCTTCCACTATAAACAAGTTGGAATAATCAGTTTTGGGGGGAAGCAGGAAACAATACAATTTAATCAATAATCTTTGGATTTATTCATATTAAAACAACATTAAAGATTAATACACCAATGTTAGACATCCAATGTTAATCTATAACTAGGTTGGTCCCAACAAAGTAGTATGACATGGTATTATTTAGTCTGATTACACACAATACAGAAGTTTAATAGTATGATAGCTTTAAGTATTACAGCTAACAAAAAGAAAGTAATTCTGTCTACCTGCAAGTACCTTCCTAGTGTTACTATTCATTACTAACTACTAACATATACACTATGTACCTATATACATTAACTCCAATCTCTGAATATAATATCAGAAAGTACTGAATTGACTTAATATAATCTTATAATTCATGTTAACTTCTGATGAGTTAAGTTTGGTTGAAACGAATAATAATTCGATATAAAATGTTGTATAAAGCATACAATTAGGAAATTGTTCATATAATTGAAACTTATGGACTTAATTCGTTTAATAGAATGTTTTAGGAAAGCTCTGAGCTGATGGTACTGCATAAAGATCGCCAATACTGCTTCTTTCCTCTTGTTTCTGCAGACGTGCATCCTGTTCTTTAATCTGATTACCCATGTTAGCAACTACGTCAATTAAAATATCTAATTTCTGTGAGATAGGCATTTCCTGATCATTGGAACTACAATTTCCTTCCTTCACTGACATGGAAACTGTGTTCTTGTGTATCTTTCTTAGTTCTCTTTCTACCCATTATGACGAGCAAAGGTGATCAACTGTGAACTATCAAGCAAATGCGATACGTTCTACAGATCATATAACCTTTATTGGCAAGTAAAGTTCCTCTCAGGTCACACGCCAACCCCACAACAGTTTCGTCATGGCTCAGACCCTTGTTTTATAATCAAATATTTGGCGGCAAAGGACCTTGAGTTTCATAACCCTCACACCATGTCTGGTTTCTGAAATAATCCACCATGAGTAATTCATTATTCACCCAGATCTAGAATTTAACCAGTTCAAAGACATTACCTAGGCCAAACTATAATAATTCTACTTTTCCCAAAACTGAAATAGTGTGCTAGTCCATTGCATTACCTACGCATCACCCCATAAAATTGTGCGCTATTTAGCCTAATTAATTGTGTTATAAGTAATAACATATAATATCTATTTGTTATCCCATCGCAGTATTTCTCTAGCTGAATAATAGCTGAAAATAAATTTGACACATTTTGTATCAAATTTATTTGAGTGCAGTTGTCAGTAAAATTAGTTTGAATATCTTAAAAATTATTGACTAATAGCCCATAAATTTCAGAAATATATGAAGGTACTTATATTTGCTTTCATGCAATAAAGTCTTATTCATGTCTGCTGGGAAGTTATATTGTTTGGGTTGTTGGTTTGTCTGTTTGTCTAACTTCATTACTTCTCCAGAAATAATTAAAATATCCTTTTCCCTTCCGAGAAGGGTCTATCCAAAGGAAGAAGTGATAACCTTTTGAGAAAGATACAGACCATAAACTGAATATAAAACTCTGATTTTATTGGAAATAGTTGTTGTAGAGGTCTATGCTCTACATGACTTTTCTGCTGTCTATACATTTTGTTAGACTTATCATCCAGCTTGTCTTGTAATTTTAAAAGCTGGGTCATAAAACCCAATTAATACATACCCATTAGAAGATCCATCTTGTTCTCCAGCTTTGCAATTTTACAATCAGAACTTCTAGCGCTACAATATCCATTCTCTGATTTGGTGGTGGACTGGCCTTGTAAAAGTAACCATTCCTTTACACAAACCATGACAAACAGTAAACTTGTAAGTCTGAACATCTTGATCAATTATTGAATGTGTTTCAGTAAGCTTGTTTTGGTGTGACAAATTCACATCTGAAGGAATATAAGTAAATATATAAAATTTATTCTTTTGTCTTGTTTCTTAGAAAGCAAAAGTATGTGTCAGAAGCTATTTGGAGGAACAGAAAAATCTGGTATTTTACTTGCAACCACCTGTTAAAGTCTTCATGATAAGTATTTCAAAATTTTGTCAGGCAGTAACATAAGAGTTAGAGCCGAGATATTGTTTTCCTGCTTTAGACTACATGTTATAAAAACGTCAGCATGTGAACACATCTTAGCTGTCATTAGATAGACTAGGAAACTAACCCCACAGATAACTTAAGAGCACTCATAGAGCACAGAACTCTGCCATGAGCTGTCTCAAAAATACAGGATGTTTTGTATCCAGATTTGTGATCCAGAGCTTTCTTAAAATTTAATCACTTCTTCATTGAATAAGTCCCTATAGAAACCAAAGAAATAAAAAAGATTTATTCATTGCTTTTCAATGATTGCAAATATAGGCAAATAAACAAATCTTAGACATCCCAGTAAACATTACAAATGTTTATGAACGTTTATAAACCTAACTATGAACCGTTTATTTAAGGTTTAAAATGATGGGCTCCTAAATGTTCGCCTATAAACGTTTATAAATGTTTACAGATAAACCATTTTGTACATTATCCACAGTGCGTGAAATTAAAGTTATAAACAAAGTAATTAATGAAAAGTTACCCTATTTACATCAATTTAACCTTGTACAGTGCATGCTATGATATAAGGTACTTTTATATCGCTACTTATAATTTAAGTTATACAGCAATATATACTTAATACATCATAATCCAAAATGAAAATGAGGTTAAGATAGTCTTCACTCTTTGTAAAACTCTTAAAAACGTTTATTAAACGTTTATATACCAACTTAATATTGCTGAAATGTTTATAAACCCATAATATGGAATAATTTTCAATATTTAGGTTTATATTTGGCTTTTAAAATGTTTATACGTTTACTAAACGTTTATAAATGTTTGTGATGTTTACTGGGATACCCTCCTCATGGAAATAACAATGAAAGCTTTATTTATTGGATAAGATGACAGCTACAATTACCAAATTGCTAAAATTGTCAATTACTTACACTGTTATGTATAACTAGTTGTGAGACTACATAAAGGATCAACTCAAAGAATTAAAGTTTGTGAAGTGTTTACTGTGTTAGAAATATTTTCACACATTTCCAAATGAATATGTACCGATATCCAGTATAACCGGATTGCCGGAGAGAAAAAGTCTAACACTTCTTTCATATGTATAATGTGATTCAACACATAGTGATAAGCTTGTTAAATATGTACTGAAATGACTAACCCAATAGAGAACTTAAGAGTGATGACAACTTCTGTGATGTGGTAAAAACAATTAAAAAACAACTTTAAAAACATCAAAAAAGTTGTGTAGGAATATGTTATATTATATGCCCAATAACATGTAGTGACATGATAAATAATCTAGTTAAGGGTTTCCCCAAATCAGAACGTGACAACTATGACCTGGAAACTTACTTTAAATTCAAACTATAACCGCCTCTTACGTGAAGATAGAAAATATTCTTATTATTATATGAAAGCCATTTGTCATAGTACATAAATCATTTTCATGTGTTATACACTCCAAAGTTTAGCGAGCTGCACATGACTTCTGGTCCTTTGACTGGAATGGAGATGTACCACATCACAAGTCAGACTATCTGAAACTGAGGCCCTAAATTACTGGTTTAGTTTCAGTTATTTGTAACTACAAATCTTATGTTAAAACCACACTTTAAAGCAGTCTAAAATACTGCAAATACCACATTGAAGGTGTATGCTCCCACAATAGTAATCGAGCTAACAATCTTCATGCATACAGCTCATACAATAAGCTGGACAAGAGCCCAGTGCATCCAGAGGCCAGGAGCTCATATACGACCAGACAGAATGTGAATAACAGTAATTAGAGGAGGGTGCTAACCACTTGTGCAAAGCCGGACAATTACAGATAAAAATTGCCAAAGAGGGGAGGATATGGTGATTGTAATAACAGAAACGTTAACAACAACAGTGTAGTTGAAATTGAAGAGATGAAATAGTTAACTTAAAATTAATGGCCCCAGATAATAATTACATTACTGTGAGGTATCACCCCCAGAATGTGCATAATGTTAAACAAATGGTTATTTATGGCAATAATTTGCAAATGTTTAGTCATGATTCTTTGTATAATAAATGAGTAGATAACAGCCCAGAACATACCAGCCAGTTTGGCATTCCAGCAGATGAGACAGGGCTTTTTGGGGGCCACACTGCAATAACATTATACAAGAAATTTGACAAGTAGCCTTGGATGTAAAAGCTAAGAGTAGGGGTAGTGGATCAGCAAATGTTAACACTAAAAATAATAATCACACCAGTACATTTGATGAATTTAATGTTCATGAAACCAACCAGATGAGACTGAGGTATTAGCCTGACACACTTAATGTGTCATTTCTAACACCTCTCATTCCAAAAATGACACATCACCCAAGCCAGCCAGTCCCCAGGAAAAGAAGAAAATCACCAAAACCCTGGGTCATGCCCTGGATACTTCTAAGACAAGAAAAAGGATGCTACAGCCACCTCCTGGCTTAATACACACTGATATCCCGGGATACCAGAATTTTGTCATGATGCCATCTGCCTTTTTTGACCTCGTTGAAGAATACGTACACCACCATCTCAAGAAGTGAGTCACCAATTTCTGGAATCCCTTAGAATTTGAATTAAAACTGGCACAATGCCTTGCAGTATCACTGGCTTGTTGGCTGAAGCACCATCTGTAAATTTGTCCCCCGGTATGCCGAGCCATCCTTGCTGAATTCCAGGACAAATATTTATGCTGCCCCACTGACCCTGAAGCCTGGAAGAGGTGGAGGAAAATTTCAGAACCAGATGGAATGTCCTCCATGCTGTAGGGGATATAGGCTGGAAGCTTATTTACATGAAGTTCCAGTTTATGCTTTGGTGCAGAAATTGTCAAACTATTTCACCTTCAGCAATGAGCCATGCCCAGTCTTTAAAACACCCACCCCTGTTTACAAGTTTCTTCACACTGGTTTTATTTCATTAATATATCTCTTCCAATAGCAGTTCTTAAAGTACCAGGCACAGCCAGAGTGGTGGTAATTTCCTTGTTCCAAAGTTCCAACCCTCTGTCAAGTAGTTTGGTTATAGTTGTGCTTTTGATGCTCCCATTGCTTGGAATGCTCTTTCTGGTGAGATTTGTGCAGCCCCCTCCCTAGATTTCTTTCAGAAAGCAGCTCAAAACCTACCTGTACACCAAGGCATACCCCACCTTAATCTTACTCACCTCCTGGCATTCACTGTGGTGCTTGGCCCTTTTTTCTGTCCCTGGATACTGAAATTGGTTGACTGCTTTGGTTTTGGCATGCCTTAGAGTCCCCTTTGAACTGGGGAGATTAAGTGCTATAAACGTCCAATTAGAATTAGAGTTAAAATTTCTATTAAAGAGAATCCTTATTACAAACTACAATTAATGAATAGGCCATCTCAATTAAAATAATATTGTGATATTATAGAAGCAAAGAATTATGGTTATACATCATCACCATGTATTGACATTGTTATGAAAGGCTTATTTCTGTTCCAGAAGTGCCTTTTCCATAAACATTTTAAAAAGAGTATGACATTTAAAACATTCTATGTATCATTAAAAAGCTAGTTTTATAGTGTTTTTCCTATTTTTCGTTAAAAATATATGTAGAAATAAAGAAAATGTATGTTCAATATTTTAAGTGAAACTAGTTCATTTGTAAATAATTATTTGATGATGTTTCAGCAAAAAATGGCAAATAAATGGCAAAACAAGAATAATTATGTGTTTAAGAATAAGCCATACCCAAGGCTAATCTGACAGCAGAAATATATTTATTTTCCAGTGAAGCACTTATATAACTATGTGGCTTATATATCTAGTGTTCTGGGCAGACCTTTTCACACAAAATTTCCCTTATTTTTAAAAACTCATTAATGTAGCCTAAGATACGATTAAGGATTTTATTAAAATTAACCTAAAAAAATGATTATGAAAACAACTACATGAGGCATTTCAATAATAATTTCATTATACTATTTTTACACGTTTGAATATAGTAAATTTATGTCATTTGTATGGGAACATATTTTATTTTTGTATTTTGAGACTTTGGTAAGGTTGTTAACAATCTATGCTCCACGATGAAACTAGATTACAAGCAACAGAAAGTGGTTTGAAGAAATAACACTGAGGAGACTGTTTTTCTTGTATAACCTATCTAACAATAATAAAGCACAATCGTAAAAAAACCAACTTTTACTTTCTGAAAAAGTATTAGTGTCTGCAAGGAAGCCTCCAAATTTTTTATCAAAATTGCTGCCTATAAATAGAAGGTGCTGTTTTTATTACAATTCATAAGCAAAACATGTACCTATCACTTGTCAGGAAGTAAATAAGTGTTAACAACACAGAAAACAAAGTATCCACTATATGATGTATGAAGCATGAGGAGAAAAGTGTGCTATCAAGTGAAGTGCTCTTTCTTTGTACACTATGATTCTATTATAACTTTTTCTTGCAGAACAATGTTCTAGGGAAAGTGTTAAATCCAGACCATTATAAAATGCACTCATTCTTTGTCTCAAACAAGTCTGAGAAATGTGGGCTACAATATTTCACCATAGAAAACTAGTCATGGAGATCTCTGTCCCTCACCATTGAGAATTGTCAATTAAACGCAACTTAGCTTCATGGTAATAGCAGAAGTTCAGTTTTTAAGCTACAATTACATATGCATTGTTACATGGCCTTTCCTTTCAGGGTAGTCTTTCGTGTTAATGTATTTCTTTTTATTTATGTTAATTCTCCTTGATTATCTTTTACCAATCCAGGATAACCATGATTATAGGTTAACAAAAGTAAAATCTAAAAAAATACTTTGCAAAAGCTGGGAAATATGATTAACATGCCAACTTTCCTACTAATTATTGTCCTAAGAAATCAGATGTGACAACGTAAGAAATAAAGATCATTGGCAAATGTTCTTGTCGAATAATTAATATCTTGACAGACATCTATGATAACCTGGATTACAATGCACAAAATTACCCTGCCGGTAAAGTGATCAGGGAAGCCAGGAGTCAAACCGATGACAGTGGAACTGGGGCATTATTATTATTTCATCAAGAAGGTGACATAAGGTTGATATTTCTGTCAATTTTAATTACATTATTTAAAAACAATCCTTTTTTTTAAAAAAACATTTACCAAATTTTATTTGCTACAAATCTAATAATGGGTCAGTTGTGTGACAAATTTAAGCATCAAATTTACTTCAGTAACCATTATATATAGGATAATGCTTTTAAAACTTTGATTCTGTTTTGTTATCTGACTAAAATCACTGTTTATATATTTTAAACTTCCTCCAATGTGTGTACAATCTATCACAGATTGTATCAAAGTACATAGTGATCAGCCCTCAGGTAACTGTTTAGTCTGATAGAGGGATATTTGAGGTGGTCTGGTTTACAAAATATTAAAAAAAAAACCAGAAATTAAAATAACCCATCATATCATATGATTTATAATTCCTAACATTTAAAAGAATTTAAGCCCAGAGCTAGTGGAATTTGTATTCATAGCTAGTTCATACTCACCCCAGATAAATTCTAAAAATGGTATTTACTAAAATTTATGATAATATCTAAGACAAAAGTCTGTCACGTTAGAAGAAAAGCCTTGAAGTAAGACTCTCAGTCAGTCTCATCAGATCAGTAGTAAGCATGTGGAAGTAAAGAGTTACCAATTTGGAGTATTTTATTACAAATCCATTACCCTGTTAGTACTATTATACAACTTAAGTTAACCTTAACTCATGAATGAAAGAGGACAGCTTGGTTCTGGATCTAAGCTAAGGTCATCCTAAGCTGTACGTATACTTCTACATTTGTACGATTACTACTCTACTATTTACAGATGTGAAGTAATGAATTTTGTCATTAATCCCAAAACAGGCAAATAGGGTGGTGTGCAGTTTTTTGAGCGTTGAAACAGATACCAGTCTAAATTATTTTGAGATATTTTGACCACTGAGCCTGCTGGTGCTGGAGTTTTTACTAAATATCGCCAGATGGCATTTGATCACCCATGCATTTTTATCTGGTTTTAAGTCTATGTTGTGGTTGAAGGCCCAACACACCCCTGATCGAAGAAATGTGTGGAAACCAATTTCTGAAGGGCACAGGCAAACAGGCATCCACAACAGTTCTCAGAAGCCTCCTCACATTGCTAGCTGTCAAGATCGAGGATTTTGATTCCGAAGTAATAGTAAATGCTGGCTTGTCAGCATGAACCCCTTTCGGCCTTGTTCATCTAAATCAATAGCAAATGTGATTAGGACAAAGTTTGAGTACTGTCACAAACTCAGTGGCAACCACAAAAGCAAGAATTAACTGCGAATCATTTGAGAACAAAGAATCAGAGGGCTGTAACTGTTCAAATCTCCTTGTCCATCAAGGCCGGGATTTGGACCACATAAACCTGTCCAAACACCTGCATGTTCTTTGAGCATTTAGTGACAATGTGAGTCCCTAGGTGGACAGACAGTAAAACCCAAAGAAGTCCATTAATATAACTGCCTTGTATGTTGGTCCATCTGTAAGGAGAGTGATTTATTGAACCAGCTTTCTGAGATGATAAACTATGATGGTCCTTTTAATGCAAAATAAAAGAGGGTCATTGTAAGTCACTGTTTTGACAGCAAGTTTCATGAGCCTGTGTTCCAAAGGAACCAGATTTAAATCACATATTGGAAAGAAGTGCTTCAAAACTGACAGACAGGTAGTGAGAGTGTGAGCTCTTAAGCCTTGTTGGGCCAAGAATTCCATGAAAAGTGAAGCTGCATAGATGGAGTCAATGCTCTGTATTTCCAGGTAAAGTAAGAATGACAAATACAGGCTGACCTTCTTCTTGTAGGCAGCCAATGTACATGAAAGGCCTAAATCCCCTACTTGCACACTTGTTGAAGTCAGCAGAGAGCTGAGTGGTTAACTGAAACATTAGATACAAAAAGCTGCTTGCAATATATCTGTATGTACCTCATAACAATCACACAACTTTAAATATTTTTTTTAAATGATATCATCTCGACAGGGTATCAGTATAACTGTTACTCTGTCCCTGAGTATTTTCTACTGAAACCAAATGTTGCATGCATAAGCACTGAGGAAACGGTCTCTGGTATGGCCATAATTTAAAATGCAAAATGCACTGCATAATATCACAGAACACTTTTACTTTTCAGTTTTCCCATTCACGCCTCCCCCCATCTGAAATGCTACCATGACATTCCAACATTTCAAGTGCACTATATTAGGATTAATTTGTAACAAAAAAGCCCCGATAGCCTTGATGGAGGCGTCAACATATACTAGTGTATAGATGTCATCCTTCGTATGTATCTTTGTGACTCTATTGTATAACTGTTGGAATTTTGTGAATTAGTTGACATCGCTGTAGAAGTTTACATTCAATGAGATATGACCATGGGAAGGGGTACTTTTAAGAACTTGAAGAATTAATCAAATCTACTTCTTTGCAGGCACAATATCTTCCCGACGAAGGGGAACTCAGTGCGCTGACTTAACAAAATCATAATCATAAAGGAAAGTCGAGGGGTGTTCAAGGTCAATAATCTGGGGTTGTGGGTGTGACCAAGAGGGAAGGAAACTAAGTTGGGAAACTAGAATTAAAGAGGTGAATTTTTAGGTGTTTCCTGAAAGATGCGACAGAGGGGCCATTTCTTATTTGGAAGGGGAAGGAGTTCCAGAGAACTGGGGCATAGTGACTGAAAGAATTGGAGAAAAGTTTGCCTGATTTATGAACCTTACGGTCGAAAATGGGGGTGTGAAGGAACTTGAGTTTAGGGGTACTTCACCTAGTATTGCTGGAAGAGGTGTAGGGATGAATTAATTCTCTGAGGTAAACTGGTTGACCCTGGTTGAGAATTTTGTATGTAATGAGACCAATTGTAAATTGTATCCTATATTTTATAGGGAGCCAATGGAGTTTTTTTAGCTGAAGGGTATTGTGAGAGTATTTCAAGGACAGGGTGACAACCCTACAGAGTGAGTTTTGGACTAACTGCAATCTTCTTAGTTGAAAATCTGTAAGTGATAAGAATAAGGAATTGCAGTAGTCTAGTCTGCTGCTCACCAAAGCATTTGCTAGAAGAACTGATGTGTTGAGATCTAGAAGGGGGCGAATTCTATAAAGGTCTCTCGCATGAACTCTGGTGGACTTTATGACCTGTGACACATGGTCTGAGAATGAGAAATTGGCGTCGAACACCACTCCGAGGTTCCTAACAGTTTGTGCTGGTGAGACCTGATTGCCAAAAATATTGATCAGTAAGTGAGTAAGGAGTTGTTTACGGTTATTTTTGGAGCCTATCAGAATAAACTCAGTTTTCTCGGGATTGAGTTTTAATTTGTTTGCAGACATAAAATTTTGAATGTCACTTAGGCAGTTTTTTTAGTTTTGTATAGAGAGAAATTTGTTGGTGTTAGTGTTATGTATAGCTGAGTGTCATCGGCGTAGAAATGGTGGTTTATGCTACTGTGAGAGTGAATAATTGAACTAATTGGGTTAGTGTAGAGGGAAAAAAGAATTGGACCAAGGACGGAGCCCTGGGGGACCCCATACTGTAGCACAGCAGGATGAGACAGTGTGTTACCTACCTTGACCAAGTGTGTCCTTCCTGACAAGTATGATTTGAACCAGCCAAGTGCTAGTTCACTGATACCGTAGTAAACATTAAGTCTGTCCAGGAGAATGGTGTGGTCAATGGTATCAAATGCGGCTGACAGATCCAAGAGGGTAAGAGCTGTGACAGACCCTTTGGCCATATTGAGGAGAATGTTGTTGTGGATATTAAGGAGAGCAGTTTCGGTTGAATAATGTTTTCTGTATGCTGATTGAAAGGCAGTCATAAGGCCAGCTTCGTCAAGGTGAGTTTGTAACTGGACTGCCACAACCCTTTCAGGTATCTTTGAAATGAAGTTCAGATTCAAAACAGGCTGATAGTTTTTAAGGATTTCTTTGTCTAAGGATGATTTTTTGAGGATGGGGGTAACATGGGCCTGCTTGAAGAAATTTGGACACTTCCCTTGTTCAAGGGATCTATTAATTATTGAAGTAATGGGAGTGATAAGAATATCCAGATAATCAAGAACAAGAAAATGTCTATCTCAGATTTTTGGGATATGTGTGTCTATCTCTGGTTTTCTTGATGCAGTTTTGGAGTTGACAATAGTATGAAACAAGTTTACTTCTCATTTTCGGCTTAACTTTTTGTCTACCACATTGAGGGCTTAAAAATTCAAGTATTTGTGCTATGCTTTAATATATTTATGTTAGACACGACAGGAAGCTTTAAAATGTCTACACCATGCAATTTACTCATTACTCCAAACAATGTTCAGACTTAGATTCATTTCTAATACAATTATCCTAATACAAATGTTCAGATTATGCCAAGGATGGATTAAAATAGTAACCTATTGTACAACAACATGTTTTTCTGTCATCAGTGTAGGGGACATGGTGTTGTGGGAAATACACTGAACTGTTAACTTAAAGGCAGTTTGATTCAGAGCCTCCGACTTTGATTGACAAAATTGGTTATGGCTTATTAATACATAATACTTGAAAGTACACACTCTTTGTCTACTAATCCACAACCTTCCAACATCATCATGATGTCCTCAATGGCCTTGTGGTTAGCAAGTCTTACATCTTATCAACAGACTGTCAAATCTGTGTAGGTTCAACTTCAACTGTAGGTGGCAATACTAAAGGCATGTCCGAATATAGCTCTGGCTATTAAATGGTTGGGGGTGGGTTGAAACCCTAATTGTGACTGTGACATCTGCTCCTAGATAATATCTAAATGAATTTAACTGTTTCAACAACAATTGTTTAAGTTGAGCAGATATGCTATGTATGCAGCCCAGGAATGGACAATGAACTGTTTTAATATATTTTTATTTCTCCTGTTACCACGAGTTAATAAATTGTTACCATAAGATACAAAGTCATTCCCATGAGTTAGCAAATTGTTGCCACAAGGTATGGTAATGAGATACTAAGTTGTGGGCATGAGATTATAAGCCGTGGGAATGAGCTACTAACTTGTGGTAACAAGATAATAAGTGGTTACCACAAGATAGTTAATCATTGTTTTCATTCATACCCACCCCTTGTTAAGTCGCTCTCACCATCTATTAAGTCATTCCCATCAATTTCTAACTTGTTCTCATCACTAACTCACTTGTTTCCACCATGTAATAAGTTGTTTCCACCACTTACCAACTCATTCCTACCACTGACTAAATCGATCACACCACTTACTGACTCGTTGCCACCACTTATTAACCAATTATATGCAAACAGGGGTTAAAATATTTATTATGCATGACAGTTATAACAGTGACTACTAACAGCTTAGCAGTATTATCAATTATTACTAAAACTACTTAATAATATATAAATTCTTTGAAGACTGTTACTAGATAAACCAGAGAAAAGTCATTTACAACATGCTTGAGCACATAATGGTGTGGTTCCCCCAAGGTGTCACAAGACACTAAAACCTAATTAGTAATAAATCTTTAAAAAGACAGTAATGCAATATACCTGTAATAATAAGTAGGTGACCTCTGAAGGCCACTAGGCAGGTAACTAAGAAAAGTAACCATTAAAATTGCTAAAGTGATAACCATAACAGTATAAATGTTGGACATGTAAAGTAACAGGAAACAAGCGACCTCCAAATGTCACTAAAAGCTACCATGCATATGTAAACTTAAATGGTATGCTAGTAGATGGTAGTAGTTTTGCTGCATCCAGGTATATAGCTTGTATGAGAACCCAATGGAGATCCTGCAAGGTATGCTGTGGCAAAAAGCACCCAGTCCAATGTAACATACTAAATATATTTTAGAAGGACCAAATAAAGTGCCATAAACAGGCACATCTAAATGACAGTAATGCAATATACATGTTTCTATGTGTCGGTGTATCTGTAATAATGAGTAGGTGACCTCTAAATGTTACTAGGTAGGTTACTAAGACGAATAACAATTAAAATTGCTAAGGTCAATAAATGCCTACAGGCATATGTAAGTTTGAATGGTATGCTAGTAGATGGGTGACCTCTATATAAGTTAGGTATCATAGACAAAGAATTTGCCTGTACATTGGCATCAAATCATGAGTTAGTAACTCATGGGAATAATTTCATATCTTGCGGTAATGACTTGCTAACTTGTGTGAACAACTTGCTATCTTGTGATAACGACTTGCTAACTTGTGGAAATGACTTGCTATTCCCACAGATTATTATCTTATGGTAATGACATACTAACTTGTGCAAACGACTTAGCATCTTGTGGTAACAATTTACTAACTCATGGTAATGACTTAAAACCTTGTGGTAACGAGATAAAAACAATTATGGGAAAACAGTTCTATGTCCCTTCCTGCGCTCCGTAGCTATAGTCTAATTTCATATGATAGATTTAAGAATCCTATTCTACATTAAAATGAGTGTATAAATAATGAAACAATTCTATACTTTCATGAAGCATATTTATTTGAAATTTACATTTTTCACAGTGTTTCATCCAATACAAATATAAGGAAACATTTATTTTCCTTCTGCACAATACAAATTTGTTTGTGTTTTTGATGTCATGTTTTGATATAAAAACAAATTTGTTTCATTCAAAAACAAGTACCATATCACAGGAATTGAATGTATTTGTTGCAAAATGATTAAGACATGCAAATTTGTTCACAGTTTGTTGACTTTTAAAAGTACATTCCACGAAATCATCATACTTGAATAATACATAACTTGAGTAACCAGTACAATATATGTTGCTAAGCTAAGTTTTAATTAGAAGCTAACTTTACACTTATATGTTTTCATATTCTTGAAGGCTTCAATACTTTTACCTAACAATACACGTTTTCTAAATTCATGAACTCTCAGTATCACTGATTTACTAATAATCATAATACATTATAAAACAATTCATTACTGCAAAGTTTATATACAATCACAATACAAATCTCAAAACATTATGTACATTGGCAGGTGTGTATCATGGAATAATGGTACATCACTACATTTTTTTTACTTTCCCATCCTGAACTCACGATCTACAATAAAAATGTCTTACCAACCTTTAGTTTTGGTAAATTCTACCTGGCATTAGTGAAATACACACATTCAGTGTGATTTGGTGGGATTAATCTTTAGGTAAGACGTTTTATGGCACTAACAACACGACTTGGAAAGCAATTTGTGCTTGGAACCACATTTTAAGGATCTTTGAAATGGCCATTATGAGAGGATATGAAATACATGATCACAGTCTGCAGTTCAATTTCACCAAACAGAAATCAAACACAGAGATGACCGCATGGGAAGGTCTGACCTAGGCATTACTTAACATTTCAATTATAAAAACATGTATCACACAATTTAACTTAAATGGTGAACCCTTTCAGAAACATGTCAACCAGAACCAGTTAATGATAATTTTTGTGGTCCTGTACCAGTAATGCCACAACTAGATGACGGTTAATGTTTGGATTGACAAATCATATTAATGATGAAAAATAATCTAGTATATTCTAATTGTAATGCAACTTTTATGTAGAATATTCTCTGCTAACTACAGGCTCAACAACTCAAAACCAGACACTAGTTTCATATATCTTGAGACTGAATGGCCAGCCAACCACAGACATCAAAGAAAGAAAAAGAAAGGTGGATAAGTTTGTGAAAACAAGTAAGTTTTTAATTTTCATGTAAATGTTGTCATACAGACAGTTCATCGGATGTCATTGGGTAAGTCATTTCATATGGTAGGTGAAGCTTAAGCAAAATTGTTCTTGAAGTGTTTATTTGATTGAAGAATAGTAGGATAAAAAGCTGGATGATATAGAAAAAATTTCTGGCCTACTTCTTCTTGTATTATAATAAGAGGTACACATAGTTAAACATCAAGTGAGATATCTATCAAGTGAGACAATCGGTATGAACGTATTTAAACAGCTATGTACTAATTTTGAAAACTGAGCAACAGGGAACCAATAAAGAGGCTTCAGGATATGCGTCACATGCACAAGCTTACTACTGTTAATGGCCTGGATGCAAAGCACCTACCAGTGAAGCACATTCAATGTAATTAAGGATATACATTCACAGTTAATAAAACTTCAACAAATTCAAATAGTGTAAATAGTAAAAACTGCAAAAAGTACTCAAAGGTAAAGATAACTAATAAAAGTACAATTGAAAGATCTAAGCTAATGTTTATAGATGTATAGATGATGTCCTACATTAAAGCTCAACGTTTTTACAATGCTGAAACATTTTTTTTACATCCAATATAACATTAGCTTAAAAACTTACAAGAAATGTGGATAATTAAACAACTGTGTAGAGACATATTCATCAACTAAGGATATATACACTGACATAAGCGTAATTTACCAAAACACTTTACATGAAAGCAGTCAACTAATTGTCATTTAAAAGGACATTTTATTGCAAAATAATGCAATATCTACACAAAAGAGCATCTGAAATTGGCACATAACCAAAAATACCCAGATAGTTTGGCTCTATTTTTGTATCAGAGATTATTATTAGTTATATATTTTTTGTTTCGAGTTTATATTCATTTTACCTTTTGTGCTTACCCATGAGTCAGTTACTGTAGAATGAACTGAACAGTGTGGATTTTTAGCCTTGTCAACAAGTTACAGAAGATAAATCAGTGACTTTTTATATCTAGAGTATTAATTGAAATTTTATTTTTGAAGTGCCGATTATACTTTAACTAATAGTATTGATGTTTAATTTATGAGAAAATTTTCAAAATAAATAAAACAGAAATAATGTATGCTGTGATTTCTGGTTCTATTTTTTAGTATATTTGAAATGCCATCCTCATTGTAATTTTTACAAAACCATGAATCATCATTGTTTTCCTTGCTATATTTGCCCAAAATAAAATTGCTCAATCTAAAACATATTAAAACGATCTCTGGCAAATATTAAGCTGCAAACATGGAAACATATACTCAGTGTAAAGCAATCGAAAGCACTGACCAAGTTGTTTATATGTAACTGATTAATGCATATTGAATTTCACTGTTTAAAAACAAAATTTTGAAGAATATACACAAATATATACATTAAATGTAGCATTATCAGGTAATTACAACAATTATAACAGGTAATTACTTTTAAGATTTTCATCATAAAAAAACCTACAAATGGTTGTGGGTTCAAATGCACGTAGCAATATGTGAAATTCACTGGAGGCGTGCCCTGCAATGAGCTCAGTGAAAAAAGCACGTGGATACCTACTGTTGATATTTATGTCTTTTTTACCAGTTCATATCTTTATGGAATAATATTTCAGTCCTCTAACAAAAAAGGCTTGTATAACTCTAGTCAAGTTTATAAAAATGTTCATTTTATCTGAAATAAATATTCTTTACAAGGGTTATTTTTTATTAACAATAATTTCTGTTATCAGAAATTTTCTGATTTCTTTCCACATGTATTCAGATGATTCTCAGTTGTAAAACTCAGTATCAGTATTGAGGAAGGCCAACTGACAGCTGTAATGCAGATTCAAAATTGTATATCTGAGATAAGTGACTGGATGAAGAGGAACAAGTTAAAATGAATGACCATAAGACTGAATTCCTGACAGCTGGAACATCTCAACAGCATGCAAAAGTGTTGTTTGACTCTGTCAGTGTTAGTGGAACAAATATACCAGCTAGTCCTGTGTTAAAAACCCCGGTATAATCATTGATGAGGAGCTTACATTAAATAATCAGAGCTTACATCTGCAAGTCCCTCTATCATTATATGAGGAATATTCATACAGTTCAGCCATATTTGACCACAAGAAGGGACATATGACAAACCATTTACTTAACAGACTCAGATGAGGCTATTGTGGATTTGTCATGGGTCATGACCAACAAGCACTTTAAGGACAAGACCAGGCATGAATGCCTGTGGGAGAGGTTTGCCAGCAGCCTTACGCTGTCTGTCAAAGTGTGGAAGACTTGGTTCACATCCCAAAGGACTTGCTATGGAATACTCACCCAGTGCAAATCTGGTCAGGCAGAACAACAGAGAGGCAGAACTTAATTCAGGAGAAATTTAATTTCTTGAAGACACACATCAGACACAAGGGACTGGAATCTTCAGCCTTCAAGTCCCAGGGCCTTTGGAGCCAGTGCATCTGCTGCATCAGCAGATAACATCTCCAGATGTTCTACTGACAAATATAGTATCCAGATCAGCATGCGATCTGACACTAAAATACAGCCTTCAGTTACTAGCTCCAGTGTAGTTTCCCCATCGTTCGACAGTAGACCAGCAGTTAATGGACCAATTTGTACAGACGCAAACTATGCTGTTATTTCAGGGGGCTAAGGCAGGAGACGACTAGAAAAGCCTTTTGCACCTCACTAGCCTCTGAGGTTGAAGCTTTAGAAGAAAGAGACTTTCAAACATTCAAAAACGATGCTGTGAAACTTTTAGGTGGGATCCAGAGCAGGCAAAGGAAATGACCCATCAGCCACAGCAAATTACACTCCTGAGCAGCTCCAGCGCCACTTCCACATGTGTCTAACTGAGTTATCAGCACCAGCAGCCACAGCAACCAGCAGCGGCTGCCAGGGTATACATCTTATTCCAAAAACCCACATGCCAGCAAGCCTTCTGTTACAGCCAGCACAACAAGTGGGGCCGACTGGACAGTAAAACCCAGAGGACCATAGGCTTCCTACACAATTTTTGATAACCAATAATCCGGGAATGCAAGACAACTAAATTTTACCACCAGGTTCACCAAGGTCTTCAATTCAACGTCAGTAGATTCTGTCACACTCTAAAGAAGTTCACACAGAATATCAGTACTTCAACAGCCACAGCAACCAGCACCCACTGGTACGGAATACACCTCAACTATTCCAGAGACTCAGATGCCAGCAAAGCCAGGTCATGCAACCAACTCAGCAGAACCAAATGGCACCCAAAGGACAGCAGCAGCCCAGAGGGTAACTGGCTTATTTTGTAGTTGTTGACGACCTACAACCTGGGCCTTCAAGGCCACTTTCACACTGACCCAGAAAAAGCACTTCAAACGTAAAAAGACAAAATGATTGAATGAGGGACTGTTTGAAGTTAGAAAGCATTTCCAATAAACAAAAGTTTGGAAAAAAGACTGGCCAAACAGAACAGAAATAATAAAAATTGGTCAAACATCAAAAATTGCAAACATCAAAAATATCCAAAAAAGTATATTAAATGTTTATATGTTAATACCCTATCCAACAGACAACTGCTAATCCAGTCAGCAGACCAGCCTGCCAAACGACAGAAAAAGCCGTCGTATGTAGCCACTGGCTGGTCAGTCCCAGTACTGTCCAGTCCCCAGATGGCACCACATTCTTCCTTCCTGTCTAGACAAGCTGACATCATAGCATCTTTTCGTTGTCTAAACCTAATAGACCCATAGTAGGCTGCTAGTGGGGTTGGTAGAGAGAGTCTTATGTGTCCATTGGATAGGCTATTAACTTATAAAAAATTAATGTACTTATTAAATTTGAAATCTTATTGTGTTAATATATCATGTCCAATGGTCAACTGCTGAATAACTACTGCTTGGTCGATGGGTAAGTTACTAGGGACTTAAGTGAACTCATCAAGGTCAGAAACCCTTGTGAGGCCATTGTCGGTTATCATCATCTGGTTACCCGGGGTGTACAGACACTGTCCCCCTTTTTACAGACCTGCTCTGAGGTAGGGGAAGAGAGAGATGAGTTCAGTCCGATAAGAAGAATAAACCACCCAAAAATCCTTTTTGTGACTTATCTATATTTACAAGGTATTTACATATGTACAAATCTCCTCAAAAGCAGGGCTATTGGTGGATCTGCTGACCAGCCATTACAGGCCCTGGGTGGTAGAGCTCCAAATCAGCCCAAGCCACATCCTTCAGATAAAACTGTGTGAAGGAGTTATGCGACTTCTAATGGCAGGCTGACAATATTTGTTCCAAGGAGACTATTGATTGGAATACATCAGAGGCAGCAAAAGCCCTCACATCATGGGCTTTCACCTGATCCAAGGTGAAGGCCTCTTGGTCGCAGAGCTCACAGCATCACAGTTTGCTTGATCCATGAGGAGAGTGGCAGGTGAGATGTCTTTGTCAAAGCCTTTCTTAAAAGAGACAAAAACCAACTCCTTGTTCTGCTTGAAGTCTGAGGTCCTGACCAAGTAGTAGCGTAAATCTCTGACCAGACACAGGAACTTATCAGACTTGTGTGACTTGTCCAGAGTTGGGGCCAGGGCTGGTATAACCACTGGGGCCACACCATCTGAACCCTATTTAGCCAGCTGATTCTTGAAAAGAAAACTGGAGGAGGGGTACAAGGACGCTTTTGACCAGTCTGATATTGTCATTTTGGCAAGCATGGGTCTTGCATTGCATTTGCCTGAACCCATGGCCAAGACGAAGACAGTCTTCAAGGTCAAATGCTTCAAGAAGACGTCTTTAATGGCCTTAAATGGAGCCTTTGATAGCTGGTGTAACACTAGGGATAGGTTCCAGCAGAGGATGCCCCTCTAGCCCTTCGGTCTGTCTCGGTTGAAATTATCCAAGAGACGAGTGAGATTCTCATCTTTGCTGACATTTATGGGAGAATTCACCAGTTTGTCAGCAATGGCTGACCTGTAGCTGCTAATGGTACTTGGCTGTAACTTCCTGTCATGAAATAGGTACAATAGGAAGTCAGCTATTGAATTTACAGGGGGTGCCCTGAAGTCCACCTGGTAAAACTTTGTAAAAATGGTCCACTTGCCTCATGTTGAGACTGCCTCACAGAAGCCCTCTTCTTTGAAAGCTGAGGCTCCAGGAGCAAAGCATGTAGATTTAGATTTGGCAGATTCCTCTGAGGAGTCTGATGGGGGGCTCTGTTAGCAGATTGGGCAGGTTGGGCAGGCCAAATGGGATCTGGCTTGACATGGTCACCAGGTCACTGAACCAAGGCATGTTGAGCCACCCCGGTGCAATCAGAATGATTCTCTTGCATGGGTGGTCCTGCAACTTCTCCACCAATTTGGCGAAGATGGCTTCCAGTGGAAAATCATATGCATCTAGGTTCTCCCATGGTAGGCTGAGTGCGTCCACTGCCCAGGCCGGTCTGGTACTGGTGACACAAAAAGAGGTAACTTGTTGAACTTTGAGGCAAATAGGTCTATCTGAAGTTGGTGCCACTTGCTGCATATTGACTGGAAAACCTCTAGAAAGAGAGACCACTCTGGTCTGAGCCAGCCTGGATAGCTTGCCTGCTACCACATTCAGCCAGTCTGGAATGTGTCGGGCTTTGAAAGTAACCTGCTTTCTGGAACACCAGACCTCATGCCTCCTTCCCTGTTTATGTATGACACCACTGTGGTGTTGTCGGTTGCTACAAGAACTATCTAGTCTGAGCAGAGGTCTTGGAACTCTTCCAGGGCCAAAAAGACAGCTTTCACTTCTAGGGAGTTTATAAGCAGCTTGCTTTCAGGAAGGGATCAAGTTCCTCTTGCAGTGTGCTCGTTTAAGTGAGTACCTCACCTTTCTTTGATGCATCTGTAAAAATTTGCAGTGCGTATTTAGTGGGTGTAATTGTTGACCTAGAAGGACATTGCCTTCCTCCAGCCACTATTTTAGATGGGGGTGCAGAGGCTTGGGGATAAGAGTGAGCTTTTCTGGTGATTCCGGTACCCTCCAGTGGTTTCTAAGATGCCACTGTATGGGTGTCATATGCAGTTGGCTAAGGTGAACTTGTTTGTCTATGGCTGTTAGCAGACCTATCAGGACATGAACTGCCGGACCGGACATGCAGGTTGGGAGAGTAGTTCCTGTATTTTCTGTTGAAAGGTCTGCCATCGGTTCGCTGTCAGCTGGAACTGGCCACTTTTGAGCTCAAACTGGTAATCTATGAAGTGGAACACTTGTTTGGGGTCCAGCTCTAATTTCTCTAAATTCACCAGCTAGACCAGTTCCTGATACATTTTACTAGCTTTTGTATATGCTGGAGACAAATTTGTTGGGATCTGGCTCTCACCAACCAGTCGTCTAGGTATTGCATCTTTATACCCCTGTGTATGGCCATCAGCTTCACCTCCTCTGCAATCACAGTAAACTTCATGGGAGCTGTGGGCAGTCCATATGGCAGTGCCTTGAACTGATATTACCTGCCCTGGATGTGAAGCCTCATGTATTTCCTTTACTGTTCCTGTATTGGTATATGGAGGTAGGAATTCCTGAAATCTATTGAGGTAACCTACCCCCATTGCTGGAGGGAATTTCTGATGGTCTTGATGTATTTTTGGTATTGTATTTCCAAAAGGCATGTAATACCTTCATTAAGAAGCTGATACCTGAGATTTACATAATACTTATAGTGGTCGGTGACCTTGTCAAGTTGGGCCGGATCCAGAGGGAAGAGATTGGCCCTCATGAGGTGGTTTTCTACCTTTGGTCCGGCACTGAGAGACTCCAAAGTTTCTCAAAACTTGTACAGTTTCACCCCTAAAGCCAGGTCTAGTGCAAAGTTGGGACATTTATAACATGTTGACAGATGACAATAGATCGACAGAGGAACAGCCTTCAAATATTTAAATCTTAACAATATGTGCAGGAGTTAGACCCAATAAGTCTACACTAAAGGTCTGTTATTCTCTTGTGTTTCTGGTGGAATTCTCTGGTGATTGGCAGCATTACAGTCTCTTACTTCCAGATAGCCGTCATGCATAAAACTGGACCATTAACACAGTGTTATAGGATTGAATGACCCTTGGTAGCTCGTGATGAGCAGTGAGATGCTCTGCTTAGTGTTTCTGTAACCAGAGTTTTCAGGGTCAAAGGTTTTGACTGAAAGGTTACTTCATTGCTATCTTCTCCCAGTGCGGAATACTGGTGTTTCTCTGTAACCCATGTTTTCAGGGAGCAGGTGGTAAACCTTTATTGCTCCTCTGGCAGCCCAGTAGACCCCTGTTTCTCTGTAACCAATGAGTTCAGACGGCAACTGCTCTGTATAAGCCAATCCAAAACACCTGACAGCCATATGTCAGTTAATTGTGTAGCTAGCCTTTGGTCCCATTGGAGCCACCTGTTGCCAGCATTTCTTGTAATATTTCTTGTCCCTTTTCCCTAGACTCAACACAGAAAGTACTAGGTTGGTAGGCCTTGTAACCGGTTTGAGTGAAGCAGACTGTACAGTCAGGGCTGTGTTGCAGGCATTTGGTTGATAAAATCTGTAACCAGTCAGTGAAAGCAATTTCTTGTAGAGGCATCCTGTCTACCTCCCCCAGAATCAACAGAGTTGAATGAACTGGGTAGGTAGAGTCTGTAACTGGTTTGGGTAAACCACTTTACAGTAAGGGTCGTGTAGCCCGGCACCCAGTCTGTATACTCTGTAACTGGTCGGTTGCAGCCATATCTTGTAGATTCTTGCTGTCTGACTGCCCCAGAATCAAGATAGAGCTGAAATTATTAGGCAGGTAGACTCTGTAACCAGTTTGGGTCAACCACTGTATAATAAGGTCTGTGTGGCAAGCACCCAGTCGGTAGATTCTGTAACCGGTTGTTTGAAGCCATATCTTGTAGATACTAGTCTGCCTGCCTCAGAATCAACACAGAGTTGAATGGACTAGGTTGGCAGGGTGGGATAAACTGTACAAGGCTGTGTAGCCAGTACCCGGTTGGCTCTGTAACCATTTGTTGGAAGCAATTTTCAACTTTTCAACTCTTCAGCATCTTTTGTGTTGCTTCCAGCTTACTGCAAATTTCCTCCTTTAATTTAAGGATTTCTCGTAAGTGCACATCTTATTGTGTAGGTTTGACACCTTGTGGGGAAGCCCTTGTGAGTTATTTTTAGTTCAGAAATTGCTGTTTGGTGTGTCATTAGATGAGCTTGCTGGATAAGATGACATCAGTTGTCGCATTCTTTTGTGATACTAAACAGGCAACTTTACAGTATTCTGACCATCCACAAAATCCCACTACGAACAACCAGGCATGGTCCATGAGAGAGGGACTGGTATCACAGTAGATGTGAATTCTGAAGAACACACCATTGAAGCAATTAACTCTCTCTAAAGTGCATGTCTTTATGTGAAGATTTAACAGAAGCCAGGTTATCCCTTGAGAGTTGTATATTTAGAAGTAAATGTTGGCTGGTGTGCCACGTGACCAGCTTGCTGGTGATGTCAGTCGGTCAAGTTCTTTTGTGACACTTAAACCAGGAACTTACACAGTGATCTGGTCAGTGTGTGTTTGGCTGCACTGGAGCTTACTATTGGACTAATGCTTTACACCAGAGTAGTCGGATCCAAGAAAGGCACTTGAAGTTCATCTGTTTGGGATTGTTTCTATAATAGTTGTAAAACTTGACTGACATTCCCGTTGTGATTGTAGTTGGAAGGTTACCGAAGGTACATTCTTACAAGAAAACAAAGAAAATATTACCTTTAACGCAGTGCATCCAGTAAACTTTCTTATATTGTAGTTCTGCCCCTATCAACAGAAAGATTGAATCAAAAAGAAAGGAAACTAGCAACATGGCCACCTGCATATTTGTTGTCGATGACTCCCCTATCATCAACACTAAATTAAATAAACTAGGGGGCGTTTTCAGCAGATTTCTAAATGTATATCCATGCTTGATATTGATAACACTTCTACATTAAAATATTTGCAAATAAGGTTAAAAATCGGTCATAATCCACACTTTTCTTCAAAACTTCTGGAGATTGTTGAAAACATGTCTGCACAGTACACGAAAAAGATGTTCTGACGTCAGCTTGTCTAGACAAGAAGGAAGTATGTGGCACCATCTGGGGAATGTACAGTACTGGGACTGCCCTGCCAGTCTTGACCTTTGAGATAAAAATGTCATTCACAGAGTCAAAATAACCATACATTACAGAATCATAAAAAGATATACAGTTTTGATGTGCATAAAAATAGTCTGTTACTTACCGAAATACTTTTTAAACCAAAATGAATATATATATGTTAAGTACATACAAAGATTTATATGCTATTTAAAACTTTAAAAAGTTGTATGTTTTAAAGTTGCCTGCAAACCAAATGATGCCCTTGTCATCAAAGACATGACTTATTGGAATACCAAAGCCATCTCACTAAAATTTCAATTTTATCCATAACATGATGATCATTTCTGTAAGATAAGCAACCAATGTCAAACATAACTGACTAATAATACATTATCATAAAATATATACCTTTTTGATGTGCAAAAATATAAAAAATAACCTGCTGCTTACCTAAGTAATGTATATATATTAAATGTATGCAGAGATTTACATGCTATACAAAGCTTTAAAAAGTTGTATGCTATAAAAGTTGCCTGAAACCTAAATGGCATCCTAGCCATCAACAGATATAGTTTTTTTCAATACCTGTTGCATGAAATGAAGCCATCTCACTAAAGTTTCAATTATGCCCATAACATGATGATCAGATGGCTTCAAGGCCAAAGAATGGACTAAAATTAGCTTATCTAGATTTTTTTGGCAACAAAATTCTGAACATGGGAAATGGGATACCTTTGCTAGAAAGTTATTCCATTTATTGATAGCTCAGAATATATCAAAAAGATTGGCTTCACTTGTCATTTGTTAATTGCACATAAACATGAGGCTTGTCACCTTCATTCAGAGTTTGTGCCATCATGTATCCATCAGAAGACATGTTACTCTCTGCCATATTAACATACACTGGCACCTTCCATTTTCCTTTGGTATCAGCCATGGGAGCAATATCATCAGGGGTTAAGTATTCATATTCAGATTCGTCAACATCACTTGCCAAAGCATTTGCTTCTTGTAGTGTGACTTCACCATCTTTCACTGTTGCTGCAATAGTAGGAGCATTTCCTTGTTGCATCAGCAATTTTCTCTTTCTTTGCAAGAAAAAAACTGTAAAAGCAATTACCAAAAGAATGATAATTACAAAGGAGATTGCAGCGAGTATAAAACCAATGGTGGCAATCTGCCCTGATAGCCCAGTTACTGTAAACTCATTTTCATCTGTAACTGGTGAGTATGTGTGTGTCTGTGATGTAACATGTCCATCTCTATTTGCAGTAGGTGTATAGGTAGGCTTCTTTCTTACTATACTCCAATTTTGTATTATGACAGATTTGGGCTTCTCTGATGCTGTATTCTCATATGTAGATGAGTGTTCCAGATCCACAAATACTTCATAATCAGAAAGTGTTGTATGGATCACCATATCTGACTGAAGTGTTACTAGATTGTTATTTTCTTCTGCTACTTCTTCATTCTCAATGTCTGATACTGTGGTTCCAGAAAGTGAACCATCTGCAATGAAATAACAATGATAAAAATTAGAGTCTGTAAAATATCATGAAATTTCCTTGAGGATAGGACAAATATTATGTTTAATTATTTTGTAGGCAAAGTTAAATAAGTGTAACTGTGAACTATGAGGACATAGTTAAATAAGTGTATACAGTCGAACCTGGAAGGGGACAACCACCCAGGGGAAACTCCAAAAATGGTTACTATTCACAGGTGGTTGCTCTTTGCAGGTTCACTTGTGAGAGACATGAGTCAAAGTTATGGGCACTCTCTCTTTTGGTGTGCTACAAACCAAACACTTATGATTTTAGACTATTTTTATTTTCAAAATTCACTGGCAACAATATTATATATGAAGAAAATATGATACTCTAAGCAAGTTGTTGCTGACTTTCAGAACTGGATTGAAGAATACATTTCAAAAGATGATTCGTTTTGATTTGCTTTTTTATGAAGATAAAACAAACAAATTTTCTGAAATGGAAGTTAAGAGTAGGATTTAAACTAGAGATTTTAATACCATTTGAAACTGAAAATTAACTATTTATAGTATATGTGATGAGAGCTATGAAGTGAACACAGGAGTGATTTTGTCACAATTCCAGACAATTGAGTTCGCCCTTCTAGGGGCTCTAATTGTATTTGAGGTGAGGCACATTGTACAATGCATTATGAGACAGCCTGTTCATGAGTAATCTACTGACAAACGGTTGACGCCCTAACATGTTTATAGTATTTTGCATGTTTGTAGTATTTAAAAAACACTCCATTAAGAAGAAGCATAGTTTTTACTGTTTATGTACTTCTTTGTTTCACATACAAATTGTATTAATATGTAGGCATAGGAAACTACCCTGAAAACTCAGTGTATAAAATTAAAAAAATGTATGCACATAGAGGACATGTATTAAGGCCATATATTTTTCATAGAATAATTATATTTGTGATAATGATAAATACTTTAGTGTGAATATTGCATCAAAGGTAATAAGTGGAGAAGGCGTGGTTGGTTTTCTTAGGTTCAGAGCTCTCTTGGGACATTAAAAGTGAGTGCTGGTTGCAGATAGATTTATACAAATAAGAGTGCTCTTGCTAAATTGTCATAATAACATTTGTTGGCTAGTGAAGTAATAATTCTTTATTTTGTTCATGAATGATAGTATTTTTTACATTTCATATGATATAGACGGACAAGTTGAAAGCATGTTTTCCAACTGATATCTTGGGCAATTCACTCTGCCCTGTTGATTCAGAAAAAAATTTGGGTGTGTGGTTTGATTCCGACTTTTCTTTGTCCAAGCATGTCCAGAATCTCTGCAAAAGTGGTTTCTATGCTTGTGGCTAATACTCTTGTTAGCAGTCGTTTGGATTACTGCAATTTACTTTTCAGGAGCATCTCTAAGTTCAATCTATGCAAATTACAGTGCATCCAAAATAGTGCAGCCAGAATTGTATCAAACACCAGTCGATACACCAGTATAACTCCTGTGCTAAAGAAACTTCATTGGCTTCTTGTTGAACAGCCCACAGTGTTCAAGACAGCCACACTTGTTTATAAGTATCCTCACACAGGTTTTCCCAGGTATTTTACTCCATATCTTTCTTCCTACAGCAGTTTTTATAGTACTAGTGGTAATTTCCTTCTCATTCCAAAGTTTTGCCCTTCTGTTCATAAATCTGTAAAACAGTTTGGTAATAGTTTTCCTTTTAATGCTCCTACCCTGTGGAATGCTCTTCCTGATGAGATTCATGCCTCTCTCTCCTTAGCATCCTTCACAAAGCAGCTTAAGATCTACCTGTACACCAAAGCATACCCAACTTAGCCTGGATCATTCCCCTGGTGTTCTCCATGGTGCTTGACCCCTCTTATGTCCTTGATACAGAAATTTTGTTGACTGCTTTTGTTTTATTCCACCCTAGAGTCCTCTTGTTTGGGGAGACTAAGCGCTATCACAATTGAAGGACAAAGTAAATTTATTTCAAACTTTAAGTTGGTACACACTTTACACTTTTAATGGATATCTAAGAGTTTTTAATAGACTCCTTAAATGTTATACTTTGTTGCTTTAATCTATACAGGTTTCCCATATTATAAGGTGGGACTTAAGCCTCTCTAAGAAATTGAAAAAGAGGGTAATATGACCAAAATTAAGAAAAAGATAAAAAGTGTAAAAAGCTCTGGAGCATTACAAAACAGATTGCCTACAGAATTTTACAAACAGTGAAATCCATATTTTCATTCTCTAAGAAATTGAAAAAGAGGGTAATATGACCAAAATTAAGAAAAAGATAAAAAGTGTAAAAAGCTCTGGAGCATTACAAAACAGATTGCCTACAGAATTTTACAAACAGTGAAATCCATATTTTCATTCATTCTACTTTCCATTCCAAAATTATGGCACAGGATTAGGTGATGCTCTAAAATATTGTTATGTTTCCCATCACAATATGTACAGATTGATGACTCACATAAATTTCAGTTATAGATGTTAAACTTACAGTGTATAGTTCCATTTAGTAACTTGTCCTACAATGTATGCAAGTATTGCTTACAAGTGACTGTGTAATACTATAAAATCTAATCTAATGTACTGCTTTGCAAGCGCAATATCTTCCCCACAAAGGGTGAGTCAGTGAGCTAATTAAACAAAATCATTATCGTAGGGAAGTTGAGGGGCATTCAAGGTTGGTAATCCAGGATTGTGGGTATGACCTGGAAGGAAGAAAACTAAGTTGAGAAGCTAGAACTGAAGACTTGAGTTTTCAGGTGCTTCCTAAAAGATGCAACATGAAAATGGAAAGAGTTATAAAGGGCAGGGGCATAGTGACTGAATCAATTAGAAAAGTGTTTAATTGATTTGTGAACTGTTACGGTCACGGGCAAGCACGGTAGCAATTACCGGTTGTCTTTAAGTTGTAACAGAAAAAGCAAAAAGTTGAACTTAACAAATTTATTTAATAGTCAACAATAATGATTACAGTCAACTGGTGTGCTCTTAACCAAACACACTAATACAATAATAAGATCTAGCTGACCTGACCACTGAGATTAAGAGTTAAGTTTATCCGCCATATCCAGCAATCTGTTCTCTAATCCGTCCTGTGGTATTTTCGGTGGTCTGTCCAATGTCATGTGGTCTGTCCTGTGATCTGTCCAATGTTCACTCACACACGGATATCTATATCTTGTGACCTGTCTCACACTCAACAACACAAAAGGTTCTTGTCCCGCTATCCTTTATATATCCAGTCAAACAGAATGTCTGTCTGGAGATATTTAGAGAGTTAACACAACTGTACTGTCTGCTCCAAGATGTGGACAATGTCCAAAATGCAGTAAATTCACTCTCTGTTATATGAATGTACAATATCCAAAATATCCAAAGTACAATAAATCTACCCAGACAATGTATTCAGTTCACTCCAGTGAAAGTTCACAGTAATATAAGCATATATTATATTCCAAAACACAATAGCTCTCCTTATAGCCAGCGAATACAAAGTTCCCTTGTGGTCAGATGTACATTCCTTATATACATTCACAGATTCCTCTGGAATTGTACAGAACCAACTCAAAAGAAGCTTGAGCCATCTAGGCCAAATGAGGAAGTTCTAGAAACTACTGGCAACTGGGTTTCCCCAAATCTAACATAACCACTGAGGGGGGGATTTCCCCCAGTCTGTGAACAGATCAATAAACACTAAAACACAGAAATCAATAACTCCCTTACTTTAAATGTCAACACACAAAAAGAACCAACAACACAATTATCTTTTATGACAATGTATAAACATAAAGCTTAAATTAAACAATGCACTAATATAGTGCCTAATATATGTAATATACAATGTACTAATATAGTGTCCAATATATGTAGCACCTCCCTCCTTAAAGAAAAATTTTGGAAGCCAAGGAGTTACAAAATTTTACAAGAGATTTTTACCAGGTATATATACACAGGTAATAACTTTTTACAAAACATAGTTATCTAAATACAAAAGTAAAATTAGTACCATGTATAACCTTTATAAACTTACTAATTACAGGTATATGAATTACAATTTAAATACAGCTTCTGGACAGGGCGTATCCATGCGGACGCCATATGTTACTTTTTCAAAGTCCTGTTGATACACTGAATTCCTATCTTTAATAGTGTTTCTATTAATAGCCATCATAAGCTATGTTATACCTCTTTCGAAGTATGGCTTTACCATAGTTATTTCCCACATTTGGTTTGAATGTCTGTTATCACAGTTTTTAATGGTCTTTTGGAGAGTTTCTACTCTCCTTGCTACTGGGTATGACCCTAGATCTCTGGCCTGTAGTTTATTCATTTGGCCAGGTGATGACACTGAAGCCTTGCCTCCAGGATTGAAGATACGATTTTGTAATTTCTTATCATAAAGCATCTTCATTTTTGACTGAAAGTTTTTCAAATTTTGTTGCGCCAGCTCACAAGCCTTCTTCAACTTATCTCTGAACTTTGAAACATAATCTAGCAGATTTAGGCTCTCGGTGTTCTCAGATAACCAATTTTCCTTCAACAGCTTGAGAGGACCACGGACTGAAAGGCCAAAGACCAACTCAAAGGGACTAAAGCCTAAAGACTCTTGAACAGACTCTCTAACTGCAAACAATAATAAGCTGATGCCTTCATCCCAATCTTTTTTCATTGTCTAAACAATATGTCCTAATCATATTCTTCAAAGTGGAATGGAACCTTTCAAGTGCACCTTGGGATTCTGGGTGATAAGCACTAGATTTGATCTGTTTGGCACCTAACTGAAATACAACCTGTTGAAATAGTCCTGACATAAAATTTGACCCTTGATCTGACTGGATCTCTTTTGGTAAGCCAACTAGAGTAAAGAAATTAACCAGAGCTTTTGAGATTTTGGGAGCTGTTATGTTGGTCAATGGTATGGCTTCGGGAAATCTGGTTGAGGCGCACATAATGGTCAAAAGATATTGGTTTCTGGATTTAGTTTTTGGTAAGGGACCTACACAGTCAATTATCACTTTGCTAAATGGTTCCTCAAATGCTGGAATGGGTTTGAGAGGAGCTACAGGAATTTTTTGGTTTGGCTTTCCTACCATTTGACAAATGTGACAAGTTTTGCAAAATTCTGCCACACAGTGCCGAATTTGAGGCCAATAGAAATGTTTGGTTATCTTGTTGTAAGTTTTGTTGATGCCTAAATGGCCACCCATCGGAGACTCGTGAGCCAATTTCAATATCTCACTTTGGTACACTTTCGGCACAATAATCTGGTGAACTACTGACCATTCTTCAGATGCAGGGACGGTTGGTGGCCTCCACTTTCGCATAAGCACACCATTTCTGACATAATAGCCTACAGGGATCTTATCTAGCTCTACTGGTGGTAGGACCAACTTGAATAAAGGAACTAATTCAGGATCATTTTCCTGCTCTGAAATCAATTTTGATTTTGAAAGCGATACATCTCGACAGTCAATTGAGTCTTGTTTTTCAGAATCCACCCTAACCTTGGGATTAGTATCACTAGTATTCTGCACATCATGGTCATAGTTGTTTAAGAATGTATCTGACAAATCAACTAAGACATCTGTAGATTGCTTACAATCTTTTGGTTCTTCTTGGGCCTTTT
This sequence comes from Sabellastarte sp. h YS-2021, assembly GCA_964017235.1. Taxonomy (NCBI): domain Eukaryota; kingdom Metazoa; phylum Annelida; class Polychaeta; order Sabellida; family Sabellidae; genus Sabellastarte; species Sabellastarte sp. h YS-2021. The sequence continues at coordinate 2,493,083 of OZ024939.1, read as the reverse complement.
TGGCCATAGCTCGAGTCACAGCACAGGAGGGAAAAATACCAGGAATAACCTCTTCTAATTTCTCAGTGCTAACCAAAGTGATCGGCTTAGAAGTAACCTTAGGATCAGCAACTACCTTTCCACCTGCAAGATCATTTCCCAACAACAAAGATACCCCTTTAATGGGTAAAGTGGGCCTGGTACCCACAACAACAGAACCAGTAACTAAGTCTGATACTAACTTGACCTTATGCAAGGGAACGTTCACACATCCTCCTTCAATACCTTGAGCAATGACACTCTCACCAGTAGATGTGCTTACACTCAATGGCAATACACCTTCTAAAAGTAAGGACTGAGTAGCTCCAGTGTCTCTTAATATCTTAATGGGGACCTGACTGGAACTACTTTCCAAGGATACAAAACCCTCAGACACAAAAGGTTTGAACTCTTCCCTAATAATCTCAGACTTGTCTAAACCAATACTAGACTCTGCTCTATTGGGATTTGAACGCCAGTTAGACTTGCTAGACACAAAGGCGTTGGGCGTTGCCTCCTTTTCTCTTCTCTTCTTTAAGAGCCAACAGTCAGACATAACATGCCCAGGTTTCTTACAATAATGGCACACAGGAGCAAAGGATCTGGGCTTCCTATCCTTACTCATAGTCTGATTTGAAGTTTGACCCTTATCTGAACTCTTTTCTGGAGCTACATTTTCAGATTTCTTTCCTATTTCTGGATAAGACTTTTTAGCAGGACCAAAGGACTTATTCTTGTTGAAAGTGGACTTGTGAGTTAGCGCATAATCATCAGCATAAGCTGCTGCTTTTGCCAAATTTTCAACTTTCTGTTCATCTAGATAGGTTTTAATGTCATCACGAACACACCTTTTGAACTCTTCAATCAAAATAACTTGCCTAAGTTTCTCAAAGTCTGTACCTACTTCCCTAGAATTGCACCATCTGTCAAAGTACACTTCTTTCTCATGGGCAAATTCAACATGAGTTTGACTTTCTTGTTTACGATAATTTCTGAATTTTTGACGATATGCTTCTGGTACCAACTCATATGCTTTCAAAATAGCATTTTTGACAGAGTTATAGTCCACACATTCAGAAATTGGCAAAGCTGTGTATGCCTCTTGGGCCTTTCCCCTCAAAACACTTTGCAGCAATAAAGGCCACTGGTCTATAGGCCATTTCAAATTTTGAGCTACTCTTTCAAAGTGTTGAAAGTACTTATTGACATCCGACTCATTAAAAGGTGGTACCAGTCGCACATTTTTCCCCAGATCAAATTTAGTAGCAATGGACTCTTCATGGGCAATTCGACGAGCATTTAATTCTAAAGCTTTCATTTCTCTTTCATGTTTAAGCTCAAGTTCTTTTTCATATTTTTGAGCTTCAAGCTCTTCTTTTTGCTGTTGAGCCTCAAGCTCTTCTTTTCGTTGTTGAGCTTCAAGCTCTTCTTTTCGTTGTTGAGCTAGAGCTTGAGTTTCAAGCTCTTTAAGTCTTAACTCTCTTTCAATTTCTAATCGCCTGATCTCATATTGCCCAGAAGGTTCCATTGGTAGAGGCTTATACACTTCTAAACAACTATCAGGTAAAACATCTTCATCAACTAACTGTTCAACAATAAGCCTTTTAAGTTCATGTTTACGTGTTGACCTTTTCACCTCTAACTGTAACTCTTGTGCTATCTGCATTAACATATCCTTTTTAAAAGTTTCCAGAACTTCCATAGATGGTGCCTGTACAAACTCTTTAGCACTAGCCATTTTGAGCACTGTTGACTGTAACCAATTACTAAATCAAATGGATTTTCAAAATGTTAATTGAACGGTTGATCAAATGGTTGTAATCAAATGGTTGGATCCCGGACGAGCCCCCAATTTTCCTGTTACGGTCACGGGCAAGCACGGTAGCAATTACCGGTTGTCTTTAAGTTGTAACAGAAAAAGCAAAAAGTTGAACTTAACAAATTTATTTAATAGTCAACAACAATGATTACAGTCAACTGGTGTGCTCTTAACCAAACACACTAATACAATAATAAGATCTAGCTGACCTGACCACTGAGATTAAGAGTTAAGTTTATCCGCCATATCCAGCAATCTGTTCTCTAATCCGTCCTGTGGTATATTCGGTGGTCTGTCCAATGTCATGTGGTCTGTCCTGTGATCTGTCCAATGTTCACTCACACACGGATATCTATATCTTGTGACCTGTCTCACACTCAACAACACAAAAGGTTCTTGTCCCGCTATCCTTTATATATCCAGTCAAACAGAATGTCTGTCTGGAGATATTTAGAGAGTTAACACAACTGTACTGTCTGCTCCAAGATGTGGACAATGTCCAAAATGCAGTAAATTCACTCTCTGTTATATGAATGTACAATATCCAAAATATCCAAAGTACAATAAATCTACCCAGACAATGTATTCAGTTCACTCCAGTGAAAGTTCACAGTAATATAAGCATATATTATATTCCAAAACACAATAGCTCTCCTTATAGCCAGCGAATACAAAGTTCACTTGTGGTCAGATGTACATTCCTTATATACATTCACAGATTCCTCTGGAATTGTACAGAACCAACTCAAAAGAAGCTTGAGCCATCTAGGCCAAATGAGGAAGTTCTAGAAACTACTGGCAATTGGGTTTCTCCAAATCTAACATAACCACTGAGGGGGGGATTTCCCCCAGTCTGTGAACAGATCAATAAACACTAAAACACAGAAATCAATAACTCCCTTACTTTAAATGTCAACACACAAAAAGAACCAACAACACAATTATCTTTTATGACAATGTATAAACATAAAGCTTAAATTAAACAATGCACTAATATAGTGCCTAATATATGTAATATACAATGTACTAATATAGTGTCCAATATATGTAACATGAACTCTGCGACCAAAAGTGAGGGTTTGAAGGAACTTGAGTTTAGGGGTACTTTGCCTTGTGTTTCTGGAAGAGGAGTAGGGGTGGATTAATTCTCTTAGGTACACTGGTTGATCCTGGTTGAGAATTTTATATGTAATAAGACAAATTTTAAATTGTACCCTGTATCTGACTGGTAGCCAGTGGAGTTTGTTTTTAGTTGAGGGATAAGGTGAGAGAATTTAGAGGAATGGGTGACAACCCTGCAGAGTGAGTTTTGGACTAGCTGCAATCTCCTTAGCTCAAAATCAGTGAGGGATAAAAAGAATGAATTGCAATAGTCCAGCCTGCTGCTCACCAAAGCATTCGCTAACAGCACTGATGTATTCAGGTCTAGAAGGTGACGAATTCTATAGAGGTTTCTCGCATGTACTCTTGTGGATTTAATGACCTGTGACTCGTGGTTTAAGAAATTGAAATTAGATTTGTACACCACTCAGAGGTTCCTGATTTCCCAGAATATTGAGGGAGGAGTTGGCTGCGATTTTTTTGGTGCCTATGAGAATGAACTCGGTTTTGTCTGGGTTAAGTTTTAATTTATTTGCAAACATGAAATTTGAATGTCGTTTAGGCAGTTCTTTAGTTTTTGCATAGAGTGAGAGCAATCCTCTGGTGAAAGTGTTATGTATAACTGGGTATCATCGGTGTAAATGTGGTAGTTGATGCCACTGTGGGAACAAATGATTAAACAGATTGGGTTAGTGTAGAGAGAGAACTGGATTGGTCCAAGGACAGAGCCCTGGGGTACTCCATAATGGAGCGCAGCAGGATGTGAGAGTGTACTACTTACCTTGACTGAGTCTGTCCTTCCCAACAGATATGATTTGAACCAGCCAAGTGCCAGCTCACTGATTCCACAATAAACATGGAGTCTGTCCAGGGGAATGGTGTGGTCAATGGTAAATGTTTGTCCTATCTGTTTTTCCAAAATTAGAAATAGATCTACCCATGTATCCAATAAAGTAGCATTTTTGCTCTCAATAGTAAGTCCCAGTAATATGTTAGCCAATAGGTTTTAAAATTTCATTTATAGTCAGATGTGACCTTTTACAAGACCTATACTTTGCTGAAGTATGCATGCTTTTATTTTGTCCTGCCATTCCTTTTGAACACTCATAACATACTCAATGTAAGCTAACATCAGTAGTAATTTTGTATCATCTATAAAGTCTAAAATTAGTGTTTTGACAGTTACTTATTTCATTATAACAGTTAAATTAAGTTAACTATCAGGGTTTGAAAGTGAAACAATCATATTCTATTAGTCTTGGCCACAGGCTGTGCTGGAGCCCCTTTCTCATTGCACGAAATATTTAAGTCCTTTTAAATATTATGCTCATTTTAAATGGGATATGACAACTAGGTCTTTAATACTTTACTTGTAGATCAATGACCGTTGCCTTAACTCCACTGCCAGGTTATAGATATTACAGCTGTGACTGGACTATTTAGAAGGTATAGAAGCTCTACATTAATGCATTACCATCAGATACTGAGGTATATACTAGGTAAGAATGTTGTTACAGTTAGACAAGGGAGTTTACTTTTTGACTAATATCTGAATTTTTGTCCATTAATATACAGAAAAAAAAATTTCCATATTTCCAAGCAAATGACTTGAAATATCTGATTACCTGTTTCTTTCAGTCACTCTTAGTTCCAGGTTCTAATTTGTAATTGGCACATTGTTGATATTTAGTGTTGGTACAATATCTGAGCCCAGAATAAGACTACCCCGAACCAGAAAGTATACACCTGTGCTCCTTTCAGTTACTCATTTGCTCAGGGTAGAACAGAAGCCTATTTGGTCCTACTATTTGTGAAAGATGTAATTAGTTCTTCATCTCCCCAAAAAGTGGGGTCATAATAACCATTTCTTAAAAATGAGCTGAAGTACCCTTTGTACACCATTAACCACCCATACCACCCATCGTGGTAACTTCAAGCTCCACTGACATGCCCGCTCAATGAATGTATATAATACTTGTCTACATTTTTAGAATGTTTCTATCAAAGAAAGTAACATCAATAATTTTAATGCAAGATGACAAACTGTTCTCTACAAGAGAATAGCTGCAGTTTAAAGGCAAATATGCACCTATTTAACTTTTCTTTGAAAATCACACATTTTATTCAGACAGTATTAGGAAATAAGATCAAGTACATATACAGCTGAACCCTCTCCTAGCATGATCAGCCTTTTACTACACAGATTCTATTTGTTTATCTTCCCACACACAGAAAATGGAGAGGCAAGGGAGCTACTTGACAGGTGCGTTGGTGCAATTGTTGTGCATACACACACAGGCTAAAATATTTACACTAATGCTCTTTTTATTTATTTATAACATTTTTTTGTTTACAATATTTTTAATCTAAAAGGTTCTTTGTTTCTTCTTTTTTTATTAATTTATCTTATGAAGAAAATGACACTGAACACAGCGAAGAATGAATTAACACAGAGTAAATGTAAACTGAGAAAATCCTGGACACAATACTGGTGGACATAATTGCAAGAACAAACAAAATACCAGTCATTTTAGGCGCAGGATCCACAAAATCCAGTAAATCCAATCGTTAAAGATACTTCAATTCTATTTCACAGTGAAGTGACAAATAATGAAAAAAAAATTCTTTAAAATTTGTTTATTGAAGATGGAAATTTATATATTTAATGATTTTTCTTTAGGGGTAATTAAGCCAGTTTTTTAGAAATTATTATTGCTATTCACAAATAAGTGCTATGAGGGATTGAATAACTCATTTTGCTAGACATTTGGCCATAACCACCCTTCAATCAGGAGGCTCATTGATCACTTAGTGGGGTGACACAGCTCTTCAACAAAAACATATGCTTAACATACACATGTAGTGGGCAAAAAACTGTTTTGACTGAAGATTTTTTAAGTTAAATTTGGAACACTATTAGTCTAAGGTAGAGATGAATATACCCCACAGCCTGGGAAAAGAGCATTGGACACCATAAGATATAGTACTTACTATGTAAATGTGCAAAATAACATTCAAAAGAGAGAAAATGTATGTAAAGAAAAGATCAAAACAAAACAATTTAATAGCTACAGCATTAATTGGTAAACTAAACGTTATAAAATAGTAAATTATTAATTGAACTAAAGCTTTTAATGGAGATGGAACAGTAAGGTAAAAAGTACATATACTAATCAGTTTCAGTAATCCATATATCTTTGTGATAGTACAAATATGTCTCAAATGTGGAAGTAGAAAAACACTCTGGCAGAGCCAAAGTCAAATGTTACAAAAAAAAGTATTTTGTAAGTGCACTGTAGTACAGTACTGTATCTTTGTGTTGATTACAAATATATTAGTGACCAGCATTTTGTCCACCCTGCCCCCAAACTGAGAGGAATTTTGTCCACTCGTGCAATTTTGACTAGCATTTTGTCTACTAACATTTTCTTCACACACTCTTTTGATACAGAGTCATTAAATAAAAACAGTCAAATATCCGAAGAGACAGATAAATCAAGCAAAATACTAATCTACACAGTTAAATCTGTAAAGCTGCACACACACAGATCCCATCTTCCTACGTTGCAGCTAAGAAATACCTGGCTGTCTTTTTTTGCACTTGGTGACTCAGACAAATGGAGATTCGAGACTAACTGGAGACTAACTGCACGCTCCTGAGTTTATACACCAGGCAATAGTTGAAAGTCACTTTTCGATGCAATTGGGCCTGATTGCAATGAAGAGAATATCCGGATAGCTGGTGATATTGCAACTAAAATCCAACTTGTTGGTGGAATATTTAAAGCTTGTGTAAAGTAGTTTAATCTGCACTATGTAATAGATATGGTAGAACAAAATTAATAGCAGACAAAAACTATGGCTTTTTTAATCTCACAACTAACCTAGATCTTTGCGAACGCATGTAATAAGCCACCAATAACATTTAAATATTACATACCCCATAGCCTGGATAAATAGCATTGGACACTATGCAGTACTGAAGAGTTGGAAAAGTATAACTGATAAGGAGTCCCGGAACAGAAAGTGTCTGATGAGGTTATATCTCCCAACTACTACACTACTACTAGTGCTTTATGGTTACATAGTATCTATGTACATGTTTGCAAAGTATATGGTACAAATCAGACATTAGGTCACATGGAGCCATATCTCCATACTCCTTGCTTCATTATCAAAGACCTTCCAGAAGCAGCCTCGGATCTAGTATTCCAATTCCAATTCAACTTTTATAGTGCTTAATCTCTGCCAAAGTGACAGACTCTAAGGCGCAACTTCATAAGCATAGTCACAAAAATCATTGTCCTTATCCATAGCAATGGTTGACACCACGGAGAACGCCATATAGTATCCCAGGAGAGATGTGTTTTCAATACACACCTGCTATTATCTGCCAGTCTACTGAGAGGAAAGGAAATGTCAAATAATTTGAATAATTTGTACATCTTATAGCAGACCTTATAGTGGGTGTCCATGGGTGTCATCCTGATTTCACCCCAATCTCCCTCCCTGAACCTGGGTTCAGAAGACAGAACCACATGGTCAATACACTACCTTACTGCCAGACCTAGCCACCAGTGATCTACATGGTATCTGTAGCTATAGATATGAACCCTGAACTCTTCAGTGATGTGGGTGGGACTGATTGGCTGCAGAGGGCCATGACAAGGTACTGAGCACCCACAGAAAACTTCTAAGTTGAGGTTTTACATCCCGCTCAACTACCAGGTTCATATGGGACAGGTCCTCAGTTTTGCCACTTATGTGACTCAAAGCTCACACAGTGGTGACAGCTTGTGATTAGATGCCAAACTTGCTAACCACTAGGCCACTGTGGACCATGAGCACCCATGGAAGATTTCTGGCTATGAGAGATATGACCGGCAGCTTGACTTTTGATTTCAGGTTGGAGTGATCTAATGACACTGACATGTGCTGGGCCATTATAGCAGGATACCAACAGCAGTGGTTGGTGTGCGCACAACACCAGATTCCTGGAAAGAGATTGAAAAGATCTTTCATAACAGATGGAATGAACCTATTGTTTGGGGTGAACTTGGTATAAAGCATAGTGCATATTCCGGAGGAGGCAAGAGCCAATATTTTAACAAGATCCTCTACCCTATAGACCCCACTCTGTATTGCGGGCCTATGTATATTCCAACTACTGCTTCCTGTCGGAGGATTGTCCTGGTCTGAGGGATATGATAGAAGATGGCTGTATTGGATTCTCATCACAACAGAAAATCAGTTCAAAAGGACTGATACTACTCTACTTCAAACTTTTCTCTTAACAAAGCATGTCTGCCAAGGTTAAAAATTATAACTGCTGAATAAGTAGGCAAATAGGTTGTATAAGAATGTTGAAAGATGCTCAGCAAATAGTGGCAGATGCTCTTGTCACTGGCACAGTAATAGCAGGAGATGGGAGCCATCATCACCACAGCATCCGGGATACTGCATAACATTTTCAGTGTTAAATACGGTCATGTGGCGGTTGCTAAATAAATGGGCAAGTCACAAGTCAGTAGAGATGGCCATGAATGACGAGGGGGGACCTGGACTTGTAGTTCAACAAGGGACAGGTTTATGGCATCAGGACATGACAGGAAAGTCCTGTTAAAGACTTTAAACTTTTCAAGGTCACCCCATTATTCCCAAAAACAACTGATTGCTCTATGTATGCAGAACAATAAAAAATTTTAAAAATTTGAATCACAAACTACACTCTCATGAAACAAATCAGAAGCATGGATTATTTAGGTGGTAAATTTTATTCGGGAATTAGAATTCAAGCCCTTTAATTCTAAAATCTTGGGGGCTTAGGATTCAAGTCTTTTATGTTTTTAAATATATATATACATATCTTTATTCCTCAATTTAGTGATTTTTCAGGAACTTGGTGCAGAGTAAAATACCTTAACATCAGGGTAGCATTACATAGGACACATGAAACAACATGGAAACGATAAGTTTCTTTTAAAAAAATAACTATTAAATGTACAAATTTATGTAAATTGTTCTGTTAAATACCCACTGCTGTTACTTTACATTTCAAAATGCATCACAGTTACACAGAATGCATTTTATATTGATTTTATTTTTGTTCACTGAACTGGTTCATACTAAAGTGGTTAAATTCAAGCTCATCATTTCCCACTTGACAAAAAAACCCACACAATGCCATACTCATTCTTGACTACTCAATGTTGTAAATTGTACTAAAGTCTCATCAAATTTGTAAACCCTTCAATACCTAAAAATGTTTACATTTTGTATTGTACACATATGTGTTCACAATTGTGAAAAGATAGTTCAAACTGTCCTTATTATGGCCTTCCACACCCCCTAAAATCACATTTATGTCATTCAAATTGCTTCTGATTTCTTCACTTGCATTTATTGCATCTAGAATTTGTAACCAGAATGTCTTTACAGTAGGGAAAAACCAGAAAAGATGTTCCACAGTTTCAACACTTTCTTCACAGAACCAGCATTTATCGCTTTCACCTAAGTTTCGCTTAGCTAAAGAATTTTTGTAGGAATTGTTCTGAGGAAAATCTGATACTGGAAAGCTGTCAGTGATGTCTCTATTACACTTTGATAGCTATTTTGATAGATCTTCAACCAGTCGGTTTCTTTGGAATTCTCTGTTCCTAGGATTTGACACCATTTTGTTCCGTGTTCTCTGCAATACTTATATGCCCACTTAGTACTTTGTTTGTGCTGCTGAAATGTATGTACTAAACATTATTTCATTTTGTTGTCATTTAGTTTTCTTTCATGAGCTTTTAATAAATCTCTTGGTATAGATTGTGTCAGACCGTGGAATTCCACAAAGTTTATTACGGTTTGTTATGTTTCCATAAATACCCAGTTTTCCACTATTTTCCAAGATGTCATTTACATATACAACACCTTTTTGCATCAGTTCCATAAAGATCCCTACAAAGGAGATGTTCTATCATCAATAGTTACGTCAAAATGTAATTTAAAATTGCTCCAAATTTTAAGAACATTCTTGCAGACAGGGTTTAAACCTCTTTCTACTCTTTCAGTTAGTGATTGTTAGTAAAATTCCAAAATCATTTTTTGGATATTCCAAGACACACTTCAAAAATACTTTGCAAGCTACCATATGTGGCTGTGAGTCATTTCAACAATGACATCTTGAATGAACTGTTATAGTCAGTTATATTTATAACTTTAAATAGCCCCCTGGGTATATCCTTTTCTTATTGCTTTTTGTTTATTTTATTCCCAAAAAGTCCTGAAATCTTTTTTCAATCACATATAATATGAAACTAGAGGGTGTTGGTAATACTGTTAATAAATTCACTAACCTGGGTAGTTTTTTACTTTAATACATTAATTCTCCCAATTATGGACAATTTGAGCTTACCATACATGTTTAATATTTGTCAACTTCACATATTTTTATCAAATTTAACTTTTATCATGCTTTCTTGTTAGTTTACTACTTTAATACATTAATTCTCCCAATTATGGACAATTTGAGCTTACCATACACGTTTAATATTTGTCAATTTCACATATTTTCATCAAATTTAACTTTTATCATGCTTTCTTGTTTGACACAAAAAGTAATACCTGGGAGCTCAAACTGATTTACCCATTTTAGTTGATGATGCATTTGCAACATTTCTGTCCCTTTCATCACCTATTATACTGCTCTGGTTCCTTCCATATTTGTCTTAAGTCTAGAAAAATCATTAAACGTCCATAAGCTTTCCTTTAATGAAGAGCTAGTACCATTCAAAAGAAGGAAAGTGTCATCAGCATATTGTCCAATTTTAACCTGTTTTTCACTATGTGGTGTTCCACTGGAGCTGACCGGTCAGTAACTAAGCACTTTTGGAGGGTCGAGAGCAATGTTTACACTGTCGCTTAGGGTTTGCTGTAGTTTCCAGGTCTGTTGGGGAGAGTTGACAAAATATCAAACATGTTTGATATTTCCCCAATTCTTGTTCCCAACCTACGCTACATCACTTCATGTCTTGTCTTATCACTTCCAGGCATGTCTGTATCACTTCCAGGCTTCTTCTTATCACTTCCAGTATTGTCCTGTCATGAAACCGGCTTGTCTTTTGTGACTTTAGTGGTGCTCATTTGCTGTCCATTTCCAGCATTATGTGTAATAAAAATATTACCAATAATTATGCAAAGAAAGACAAAAAGAGTGTAAGTAATCATAATTTAGAAGTTAACAGATGAAAAAGGTCCAAAAGGGTTTTAATTGGTTACATAATAATCAAACTCTCTGCCTATTTCAACAGCGCAATTACTGGTAAAAATGAGACTCAAGTGTTGGCCAATCAACAAATCGAGAAAATTAGGTCACGGACAGTCGAAAAACTATTTGGATCGTATTACATAATAATTTTTCTCACTGTAAAACCCATTAGCAAATTCTGGAAAAAGAGGGATCAAACGTAGTCTAATCAGCAAAATCTGAAACTAGGTTACTAGTAAATATTTAGATCCCATCAAGTGACCAAAAGTACAGAAGGTTTACCTTCACATCCAGAATCGGGTCTTTTTCCCAGAGGCTCGAGATCATTTTATATAAATATAAAGAGATATTTCTCAGATGGACGAAATTTTGAAATGGTCTTTCCCAGAAGTTCGAAATTGGAGTATAAAAGGCAGCAACAGGCAACAGTGCCTTTATTGTCATGTGAGATATTGTCAGAAGCACACCTTCCTGTGCTTGTTTGAGAAGAAAGTACCATTTTTATTGAAAATTTTATATTTTAGGTGGCTTTTTTGCATAATCTGAACTAAACATTGATTTAATTCTTACACAATATTACAGAAAAAACCTAGAAACTGTAATCAAAATAATAAAAAAAGTAAATTTGGACATTTAGGTCACGTGATGGGATACAAATATTTACCCTTGACCTAGTTTCAGATTTGTTTGTTGGTCGACACTTGATCCTCCTTTTTCCCAAAAATTCATCAAAAAGGTAATGACAATACCGATAGCAAGTCTGGTCGTGAGGTTCTGTATGTTTCTCCAGTCCTGTCTGTCAGTCTTGTCGGGACCTGTTACAGCTTGTCTGTTGGGCGTTTATGGTTTGTCCTGCTAGTTTCCAGACCAGTCTGTACAAAACATCTTGGCCTGGATGTATCAACACCGGTAGGCAAGGTGAAAGCGACCCACAAATTTCCCACCTTTTTTGGAGGATTAGTGTCCCCGATCCCCAACTTTTGCAGCTGATCATAGAGTCGTAGGGTTGGGCTCCAGTGGAACACCTGCATTAACTACAAACCTTTTTGTGTAATTGACGATTCCCCATTCATGAAGGACTCATTCAAGGATTCATCCAAATTCATCAACATCTTTCCAAAACATTTATAGAACTCTGCAGTATAGCCATATAGCCATCAGTTCCTGGGGGCTTACCATTTTTCATATTTTTAACACTTTTATCATTTCTTTCTTAGTAATAAGCCCCTTCATTTCATTTGTTCTGTCATGCTTAATTGTTTACTGTTAATATAATCTAGGCAGGGATTTTTATCTAGTATTTGATTTTTTATGTTTACTTTTTCAAAAGAGTTTTATAAAAGTTTTAAATTCGTTCGGAATCCCCTGTTGATGAGTTATAACCATATCCTTTATCCTAACTTTATTTACAGCCTTGCCGGTGTAATTTTTTTTCTCCATATTACAAAAAAAAAAATAGCATCACAGATGCCCGTACCCCACAGCCTCGGGAAATATTTTTAACACCATGAGATATGGAAGTACTGTGTCAATACAAAGTTCAGGATACTTTCAGAGCACTGTCAGTTATATAAAGACCCAAACAATGTTTAAATACAGAATATAATGTCTAAGGGAAAGATAATGTATGTAAAGACGAAGTATTAAAAAAAGACAATTCAATAACAAGATGATAGCATTAATGAGTAAACATTACAATTTATCTATATCTGGCATGGTCGAATTATGGTTTCGATGTTTTGAATATTACCATGCATACAGAAGTGGCAATACACTCAATGAATGCTTATGTGTGGTGTTGGAGCAAAGTCTGTGGCTCATTTGATGAATTTCCATCTGTTACAATGGGAAGTTGTAAAATTAAAATTCTAAATGAATTCTAATATGACTTTAAAAGTGCTTAACCTGCACCAAAAGACAGACCCAAAGGTGCAACAAGATTTTTAAGGTCAAAGTCACTACGACAAGGTCAAAGGTCAAATAAAGTCACACCATGATGCTGCACACCTAAAACCCCTAACCAGTGTCCCTACCAAGTATCAACTTCCTACACCTTACAGTTTCTGAGATATAGCCTTAACAAGATTTTATAGGTCAAAGTCACTACAGCAAGGTCAAAGGTCAAATCAAGGTCACACCAGGATGTTGCACACCTACACCCAACAACCAGTGTCCCTACCAAGTATCAACTTCCTACACCTTACAGTTTCCGAGACAGAGTCTGGACAAGATTTTATAGGTCAAGGTCATACAGCAAGGTCAAAGGTAAAATCAAGGTCAGACCATGACATTGCACACCTACACCCCGCAACCAATGTCCTTTCCAAGTATCAACTTCCTACACCTTACTGTTTCTGAGATAGAGCCCGGATTTTATAGGTCAAGGTCACTACAGCAGGGTCAAATCAAGGTCAGACCATGACATTGCACACCTACACCCCCTAACCAATGTCCCTACCAAGTATCAACTTTGTACACCTTACGATTTCCGAGATATAGCTGGAACAAGATTTTATACATCAAGGTCACTACGGCAAGGTCAAAGGTCAAATCAAGGTCAGACCATGACGTTGCACACCTACACCCCTTAACCAATGTCTCTATCAAGTATCAACTTCCTACACCTTACGATTTCCGAGATATAGCTGGAACAAGATTTTATACATCAAGGTCACTACGGCAAGGTCAAAGGTCAAATCAAGGTCAGGCCATAACGTTGCACACCTACACATCCTAACCAATGTCCCTACCAAGTATGAACTTCCTACACCTTACGGTTTCTGAGATACAGCCCAGACAAACTTTTTCCCGCTGTCCGCCCGCCCTGCTTTCAGAGGACTTTGATGAAATTATTACTTCAGAACCTGAAGTTTATTTTTATCACCAACATGGATGTCCAGTAAGCAATAAATTTAGAACTTTTTATCGTTTAAGCAGTAAATTTGATGCTGTAATTGTTTTAAATTATTAATTTAAAATTTTTCAAAAATATAAAGTATTCTAAGGGTAACCACTCAAAACAAGACACCATTGTTTCCCATTATATGATGTATGATGATTGATCTTTTCAGGAATATATACAATAGCAAGTTGTCTATATATTCTATAATAAACCAGTTAAGTATCTTTGTAACAAGTGAGATTGGATAAAACTGAAAAAAATACTTGGTGAATATTTTCACAAGAAAAGAATTAAAATATTAAAAATAATAAAAGAAACACATTGGAATATATAGAAAAGAGAAAATAACTTAATAGACCAAATGGAGAACTGGATAAAATGGATTTAATAGAAATGATGAATGGTAGCGAGATATTTACAGCAATGAGCAAAAAATTTTTATACCGTTATGGTTCATCATGTTATATAATTTCAGACCACGAAGTGAACAGAAAGTCAAAATTCTACTTTCAACATTTTTGCAACACTTTGAACATTTATAAAAGTTATACCATACATGTTCACTAAGTCAAAAATAAAAGATGACAAGATTGTGTGTTCAGATTACACAGTACTTCACATTTATAACACTATGCTGAGAAAATAACAAACTTTTGGCAGTCCCACAAACGATCAGAATTGATTATTACCATTGCTCCACATACTACTTAGAATATTGTATCTCTCATAGCATTTGAGTGTCTTTGATGTACAACATAATGGTTTGTATGAGTTTGGTCTGAAATGTGGCAGATGTTGTTTTTGATAAATCTATTTTTTGATAAATCTGTCTAATGGTTTTACCGCAAATAGGGTAATTAAGAGGATATATTCAATATATTGGGTTGTAAATGGAAACCTGGATGCAAAAAGGGCATCAGTGATGGACAGAAAGTTTAAGTTATGTTGCCCTAATAGGTAAATGTATAGTAAACAGCCTGATAAATACCACAGTGACATAATTAACTGAATAAAATCCATTGTTGTTGCAACTTATATTTAGTTGAAAGAATAATAGCACATCTAGTGGCATCTTGTGATGTCAGATATCCAGGTAGAAGAAACATGTAAAAGGAAAAATAGTCAAGTTATAGTGTTACTCCCTCATCAAATACCTGAGGGAAAGCATTAAACCAGGATACAATATTAATATGGCAGGAAAAACATCGCTGACTCTCCAGCTAAAAATAAGATGCTGGATATAACAGAAAAATCACAAGAGGAGAAAATAGAACTCGTATGATTAGACAGATTTCCAGTGTTCTCCAAAAGTTAGAGTTATATTTAGCAAGGGACGAGACCTGGACTACTGAAATATAGGGCTGCAAGCGAGCCCGAAAATGCGCCTCGATTCCTCGTTTTATAAGAATCGACTCAGACTCGGTTAATCGCTTGATTATCGCCCACGAAATAAACTGCTTCATATTTTGACATACCATGCCTTATTAAATGGTTAGAAACCACACAACAGTAAAGAATTTTGATAATTTATTGAATTTTAGTGAAAAGACGCATTTATAATGCAAAATATAGAAACTTTAACCATCTTTATATTGTGAGATTTGAGGCGTCTTCGAAATACGTTAGAATAAAATGCCGTCTTATAAAACGTTGTTACACAAAGAACTAAAGTTTGCAAATAGTTAAAATATAAAATACTAAAATGGAAATGCCTTATATTAGTAAAAGATATAAATATATTAATATATTTAAAGAAAAAAAATTGAATTTTGTAGTAGATTTTACTTCTACGTTTAGTTGTTTTCGAAGACCCGGTTCACTTTTCTTGCCTCGAGTATTGAACTGAATCGTTTCGTTTCCGAGTAACCGAAGAATCGTTGCAGCCTTACTGAAATACAAAGGTTTAATACTGGAAACCAACACCTAAGAAGAAATGTTGCTGACTTAGAGTATCTGACCATTAGAATGCAAGATCATTTTGAAAGTATACACAAGAGGTTGCTGGACAGGGAACAGGCTAACATGGGCCAGCATGTGGTGATCTCAAATGTGGTTGAAACAAAAACTAAATCAGAAGAAGACTGTGAACATATATGGAAAACAGTCATAATCTCAGAGATGGAAATTACTCCTGATAGAATCTACATAAGTGGAAGTATCACGGGTCACCTTAGAATAGTCCCTCAACAATGTCAAGACCCTAGTGGTAAAATTTTATTACACTTGATCAAAAAATAATTCTTCAGGTATGTCCAAAACCTGAAGGGCAATAAAGGCAATATTAGATGTCAGGTTTTGTTAACTGGTTACTTTTTGTAACACAAATATGTGGTGTAATTGACTGTACAAAGAAAGATTGTGCATTCAATCTTAATCCAGAAATTGAGCCATAGGGACCGTCCTAACACTTTTGTGTATCTAATCTAATCTACTGCTTTACAAGTACAATACCTTCCCTACAATGATGGGGAACTCTGTTTGCTAGGGTAACAGAAGCATTGTTCAAATGGATAGTTAAGGGACAATCTATCAGTATTCAAGGGTTGTGGCTGTGGCAAGAGGGAAAAGAACAAAGTTGAAATGGTTGAGTTAAAAAGATGAATCTTAGAATACCCATAGAGGGAATAACAGAGGGCTATTTCTTATGTGGAGAGGAAAAGAATCGCCGAGGGTTAGGGTATAAGTGCTAAAGTAGTTAGAGAAGTGTTCATGTGCTTTGCTGACTTTACAGTTAAAAGAGGGGATATGAAATTTTGGGCTACTACTTCTAGTACTTCTAGATGAGGTGTATTCGTGGATTATTTCAATAAGTAATGTTGGTTAGCCATGTTTAAGAATTTTGTATATAATAATCCTATTTTAATTTGCACCTGTTTTTTTACTGGAAGCCAATGAAACTCTTTTAATTGGGGGGTGATATGCTTCAAAGAACTAGTGCCAGTTTTGGAGTGTGAGTTTTAGATGTGCTATAATCGCCTGAACTCAAAGTCAGTGAGTGATGCAAAGAAGGATTAAAGAGACCTAACCTACTGCTCACTAAAGCATTTGCCAGTAAGACTTGTATAGACTCCACAGGTTGCTCCTTGTGAAATATACTGCTTGGGTGGCAAGTGAGGTGCCACCTAATTCAGTGCTGTCCCTCGAAAACTGTTCTTGTTGGGAATTGACCTGTAAAGTCATTGGTCACCCCTGACCCAATTAAAGGGAAAATTTCCCGCCTTGGGGTGGCCATATTCATATGAAATTCTGAAATCAAGCTGGCAACACGCCATTTTAAAAAATATAAATTTTTGTGTTAATTCTATTTGAAACTTGCGAGTTTCACAACACTGAAACTCCCAAGTTTCAGTGTTTTTCAGAGCCAGGCGTCACCTCTTCTATCTGCATAGAGTGGCTGGGATTACCTCTGGCTGTGGATTACCATCACATATTGCTCTTTTGAGTCATGCTCGTATAGCTCACTTGTGGAGCTCAGGCTGAGGGCTGTTTTTACTTTTATTTTAGTCATTTTACATTATTTTTATCAGTTCTTAACACAAAATTTTTACCATTTTACCCTCTATTATTATACGGGCACGTATCAAAGGAGATTTGAAATTTGTGTATAGAAAATGCCGAAGAAACTGCTGGACTGTGTAAAGTGTGGGGGCGTGCATGAAAGGCCCATAAATTCAAAATGTAGAAATAATATTATAGAGAAGGACACTGCCTCTATAAGTGAAAGTGAAATGAGTATCCAGGATTCAAATGCTCTGATATTGCAAGAACTCAAGAGTTTGAGCAGTCGCATGGCGGTAATGGAGAAGAAAGCTCAGGACAAAGACTCACAACAAACTTCACCAAGCGTCAAATCGAGCGTCAGCCTAGTACAAGACACAGAAGATGACTTTTTGCTGCCTTCCATTTCAACGTTAAAGCAGTCGCACCAGATCCAAAGGCAGGTGGATGAAAGGGTGAAGCAGTTACAGACTATCAACGAACAAGGCAAGTTTAAGTCCCAAAGGGGGGGCAGTGAGACTGTTTATGTAAAGAAAGAAGTTCCTTGGCCCCATAACTTTGTACTAGGGGGGTCCAAGAAATCCAGAATCTCATATGACGCCCTATCCTTAAGCCAGTGGGTTGCAGGTTTTAGTCAAATTATAAGGGAAGAGTCCAACACTGACACTAGAAATCAAATGCTTGACTACTTAACAGATCTGATGGAGGACAGTCATGACTTTGGGTGGCAGGCAGCCAAGGGAAGTCATGCTGTCCTCCTATGTCGAATGGAGGATGGTAAGATCAATTGGGACGAAACTAGCAAGATAGACAGGGTAAGGCGAGCTCACGCTCAGAGAATGACCAGTGGTCACTCACAGAATGTACAGACCAAAAAAGGTGAACGTAGAGATAGGGCTGTCCCCTGTAAATTCTACCAGAAAGATTCTTGCTCTCATACTAAAGACCATGAGACGAATGGTCAATTATATTTGCATGTATGTAGTATCTGTCATTCACAAGGCAAGTCACTCACACATACCAGCTCCACCTGTAGAAATCGCACAAAAAACGAATGAGGCACTGCCCAAGGGCAGTGCTTAAAAATGGTGTTATTGAACAGGAAATAGGCCATGTTAGAACTAGAATTTTTCACAATAGTAACAGTAAATGTTTACCCAGTAACAACTGGAAGCGTGACCATGTTACAAGTGTTAAAACCTATGCAGATATGGTTAAGAGCAAAAATTCTTGTGTTTACAGTAAAACCATGTTGCATAATATCACAAATGTCGAGAGACAATACAAACCACTTGTTGATACAAAACGTGGAAAAAACAACCAGTGCATAAACAATATGTATCAAGGTGTTAATGTTGCTCTTGACCACGGTGCCAAAACATGTCATATTGGCGAGTTTCCTCACATATTGCCAAATCAAAACAATGTTAGAATCGTCAAAAAGGGGATTCAGAGGGTTTCATTTGAAAATAGTAGGGAGAAAGCTGGCACAACGTGGTCAAAGGCTGGAAAATCTCATTCCACCAGCAGTCCTGTTCAAGTAAAAGCAAAAGGTAAGATTAGTTGTGATGATTCAAATGACTTTGTTTCAAAAAATAAGTTTTCTGTCTTAGCTGATCTTGATACTGACGTTAATACAAGTCAAAAGCAAGATAATTGTATGACTGCTGGTGAGAATGTCGACAACACCAAGGTGAGTACCAAACACAAAAGTACAATACCCTATGTGAGTGAAGGCGTCGTTTCACGCGTCGTAACCGCATTTCCTCTCACTGAAGATAAATATGACTTACAGGCTACGTTTCGACCACGTCATAGGAGCGTCATATCTTCTGCTGGTGCTGTCAAAACGTTTCAAGCTTGGAATAGTCAAACAACTGACAAATATGGATTTATTCCATTAGGGGACCTCATGTTACCTCAATCCAATGACAAGAACAAAAATGACGCATCTATCTTGAGTATTCATGACAAAGTATGCAGGTCAGGCCATTTTAACTTCATGCAAGCTCAGATTCAAATTAAATCCCAGCTGAATCCTGACGTTTGGGATAAATATCTCACCAATTACTGGGATAAACAGTTAGGTTTGCTCATTCGTTATGGCTTTCCCCTGGATTTTGACTATCAAACACCTCTTAAGAGCAATGAATCGAATCATAAGTCAGCTGTTGACTTCCAGGACCATGTCGAACTTTATTTGCAAGAGGAAATGGACCATGGGGCCATACTAGGGCCATTTAGACACCCTCCCATCAAACAATTGCACATCTCCCCTTTCATGACCAGGGAAAAAGCTGACTCAGACAAGAGAAGGGTCATCATAGACCTCAGTTTCCCTTTTGGCCATTCTGTTAATGACGGCGTCACTTCAGAAGTCTATTTAGGCACCCCCTTCCTTCTTACCCTCCCCACTATTGATGATATTACTAGTAAAATTATAAAATTAGGAAAAGGCTCACTTCTGTATAAGATAGATGTCTCAAGAGCTTTTCGCCATGTCAAAATCGACCCTAGGGACTATTCATTGTTAGGCCTGAAGCTTCAGGAGTATTTCATTGACACCTGCCTTCCCTTCGGATTTCGGCAAGGTTCGGCCATCTTTCAGCGCCTAAGCGACGCTGTGCGTCATTTCATGGGTCAGAAAGGGTTCCAGGTCACAAATTACATTGATGACGTCATTGGCCACGCCACAGTGAGCCAAGCAGGCCCCTCCTTTCAATTTTTGAAGGCCCTCCTCACAGAGCTAGGTTTTGCCCTTTGTAATAAAAAAATGGTCCCCCCAACCACTAAATGTACATGTCTGGGCATTGATATAAATACAGAGACGTTTGAAGCCTCCATACCAAAGGAAAAGCTTGAAAAAATACTTAAAATATGTTTTCAATGGAAAGACAGAGTCAGCTGTAAGAAGCGTGAACTTCAATCCCTCCTAGGCAGCCTTCTCTATGTTTCTAAATGTGTCCACTCATCTAGACCCTTTCTAAACAGAATGCTGGATCTGCTAAGGGCTTCCAATAAGCAGGAATCCATAAACTTGAATGTCGAGTTTAAGAGGGACTTAAACTGGTTCTGTGAGTTTCTCCCTGATTTCAATGGTTCGGCTTTCTTCAAACATGACCACATCGATGGTGAAATTGAATTGGATGCTTGTCTGGAAGGCCTAGGGGCAATTTATAACAACCACATCTATGCCATCCCCATTCCCAAGGGTTATATGCACATGGGCATAGTACATCTTGAGATGTTGAACATTTTGGTCGCCCTTAGGGTTTGGGCTAAACAGTGGGCAACCAAAACAATCTCGGTCAAATGTGACAACCAGGCTGTAGTTACCATATTGCAATCAGGCAAGACAAGGGACCCTTTATTGGCTGCCATTTGTCGAAACATTAGCATGGAAACAGCCAAGGCTGATATTAGGCTTAGAACTATCCATATACCAGGCAAGGTGAACATCATAGCCGATTCATTGTCTAGGTTTCATATGTCATCCATACATAGAGACAAGGTTCATGAATTGCTCACAGGAGCTCACTGGGTGCACCCTACCCCTGCAGACTTATTAGTTAATTGGCAAATATAACTCTTTTCTGTAGGTCACCATCCCCGCCTCCAGAAGTTACTGGCTTCAGCCTCGCAGCGCCTGGGAGGGGCCTTCAGGGATTCCACCACAAGAGCTTACAATCACATGTTCAGGGTCTTCCTGGCCTTCTCCATCTTCTTCGCCATTGATATCAACCACCTGAATTCAGACCACACACTGGCATTTTTGGAATTCCTGGTCTTTAACCAAGTCTCTCAGGCCAGTATAAATAACTATCTTTCTGCGATTAAAACCATGCTCCAGCTTTATGGCATCCAGACTGCAGCTCTTAGAGACCACAGGGTCTCTTATTTCACAAAGGCTCTAAAACTTAAGGCTCCTTTACGAGTCTCCCTTAAAACTATCATTGACATTCCAATCCTTACTAACATTGTGTCCACCTGTGATTCTATGTATATGGGCCAGATATATAAGGCATGTTTCCTCACATCCTTCTTTTCATTCCTTAGAATCTCCAACCTGGTCCCCCATTCCCTGTCCTCCTTCAATCCCCTTGAGCAGTTGGCCAGGGCTGACATCTTCTTTGCTCCCCCAGGTGCCCACATTCTCATTAAATGGAGTAAAACCCTCCAGAGCAAAAACACTGTCAGAATTATCAAAGTTCCATCCCTGGGCAAATCACCCCTCTGCCCAGTCAGAGCCTTGAAGGCCATTTTAGCCATTACCCCTGGGTCTGACAACTCCCCCTTGTTTCAAGTCAAAGTTAAGACCAAATGGCTTCCCCTCACAGACTCTAGACTAAGGAAAAATTTGGCCATAATCTTAGCCAAGCTTGGCCTTGCTAAATCCAATATTACATTCCATTCATTCCGACGTTCGGGTGCCACCCTGGCCTTCAACTCCAGTGTGCCTTTGCAGGACATACAAAGTCATGGCACCTGGACGTCGGACTGTGTCTGGTCCTACATCACCCAAGACCATAATGCCTCCCATGTGGTGGCTCAGACTTTTGCATCCCTACTGGCTTCCTAACTACTTTTACCGGGTGTTTGGGGCTCTCTATCTCAACATTTCAATTAATTTACAGTAAAACATATAACTTACCTGTAAACTTACCTCTAGCCAAGTCAAATGTACCAGTAAGACATCAGATGTCAAAAGCCTTTGATAACAATTTCAAATCCAATCAACCATAGGGTCATCCACAGGCATTACCCTAACCATAAAGTCAAAAATTTAGGGTCACCTTAAGTCACCCATCCTAATCTCAAGTTATAGTCCCAGTAAGGGCACCTTACATTGATGTACCTTTTTAAGTAACCCTAAGATTAGGTTAACATATATGCATATAGTTATACATCACTTTAAGGTCATCTTAAATGACCTCGTTTTGAATTTAGTCAATTATGTAACTTTACTCTGGTATTCACCATAGTAAATAGTGTGCAGTTGTTGAGGTAGATTTCATTACATATATACATTTATACATACTTACTGTTATCAGCCGCTTTAAGGTGGCCTTAAGTCTGTTGTGTAAATTGTGTTAGTCACAAAGTATGTAAATATAAAGTTAGAGCCTAACATAGAATAAACTAATTTTATTCCCAACTGTAGTATCATTTATATCTTTGTTATTTCCGGGGGGGGGCACTGTGCTTGGGTGGCAAGTGAGGTGCCACCTAATTCAGTGCTGTCCCTCGAAAACTGTTCTTGTTGGGAATTGACCTGTAAAGTCATTGGTCACCCCTGACCCAATTAAAGGGAAAATTTCCCGCCTTGGGGTGGCCATATTCATATGAAATTCTGAAATCAAGCTGGCAACACGCCATTTTAAAAAATATAAATTTTTGTGTTAATTCTCCCACCCTCCCATGTAGCCCTGTATGAATGTGGGCTTAGATTAACATGTTAGTTACTGTAGTTTCAGATTGTTGGCACACATCACGATGGCAGGATGTTCCTCCATGTGACAGATGGCTACAGCAGCAACATCTGCTCATGGAATGGAATTGGTGGAGTGTATGCTTATGATGGTTGTAATCTGTTAGTGTGAACAGTCTTGTGTGCCTTCTTCCACCATCAATATACATATAATGCATGTCTTCTATGAAGTTTTGTGTTGGCCTGGCTTCACATACTCATGGGCTTCACATATCCTGCTTCACGTTGGTAATGGGAAGCAGGTAGTCTTCACAGAAGTCACGTGGCGATCTTCACAGCCAATCATCGTCTCCACACAAAGACAGTCACAAACATGGCCTTCACGTAGCTCAGCCATGTGAAGCATCTCCTGCCTTACTAGCCAGTTGTCACAGGGAACTGTAACTATCAACACAGTCAAAAATCCTGGCGTTAAGATACTCACTGTAAAACCATGTAACATGAACTGCCAATTTTTAAGCCAGAAATTATTTACACTAATTTTTAATAATCATTATCTTTGCTGCCATAAAAGTGCAATTGTTGTGTTTTTATTATATGTCATAATATATACATTATCTTGACCTATGACCTGAATCTTAACTAGGCCCGAACACTGTATCTATTAGGGTGTTTGGTTTTTGTTTTTAGTTCCCAAGGGGCTGCATTGCGCTAGCCACGTAAGGTGATTTTAGTTTGAGCTAGATGGATACATTGGCCTTGGATTTTATATTTTAACTCTTTTTACACAGGTTCATTGGTCATATGGGTTGGGCTCTCTATCTCAACATTTCAATTAATTTACAGTAAAACATATAACTTACCTGTAAACTTACCTCTAGCCAAGTCAAATGTACCAGTAAGACATCAGATGTCAAAAGCCTTTGATAACAATTTCAAATCCAATCAACCATAGGGTCATCCACAGGCATTACCCTAACCATAAAGTCAAAAATTTAGGGTCACCTTAAGTCACCCATCCTAATCTCAAGTTATAGTCCCAGTAAGGGCACCTTACATTGATGTACCTTTTTAAGTAACCCTAAGATTAGGTTAACATATATGCATATAGTTATACATCACTTTAAGGTCATCTTAAATGACCTCGTTTTGAATTTAGTCAATTATGTAACTTTACTCTGGTATTCACCATAGTAAATAGTGTGCAGTTGTTGAGGTAGATTTCATTACATATATACATTTATACATACTTACTGTTATCAGCCGCTTTAAGGTGGCCTTAAGTCTGTTGTGTAAATTGTGTTAGTCACAAAGTATGTAAATATAAAGTTAGAGCCTAACATAGAATAAACTAATTTTATTCCCAACTGTAGTATCATTTATATCTTTGTTATTTCCGGGGGGGGGGGCACTGTGTCTAAACTTCCAAAAATCTCTGAGTTGAACAAAATATAACCTAACACACAGTGAACATGCCTAGGAACGGAGAAATCAGTCAAGCCAGTACACCGACTGGCAAGTATGTCACCTTTTTAGGCCGCACGTTGGAACCCAAAATGATGAACTCAGATTTTTGGGATTAACTTTCACCTAAGCTGCTGATATTTGTTTTTGAAGCCTCTGTTTAATAGTTAAGATTTATGTAAAGCCAGAGGCAGATCGGAGGGGGGTGGGGGTGGGGTGGGTGGGTTTGAGGGCACACGGCCCCTTTGTCATGGGGCTTTTTATGCCTGTCCACACCCCTCCATGTCCCCCACCCCTAGATCTGCCTCTTCTTGGTTAATATACCAGTTTAAAGTGACAGTTATACCTGGGTTACTGTCAAACTGTACCAATATCAAACGGGATTAGGCTCTTTTGTGTGTGTACTAAGTTAGGTCTCAACCTCAAACAAACAGGGGATTACATCTTTTGTCAATAACTTTGTTTATAAACCTTTTTTGTTTACCATTCTATGTTTAAACATGAGATATACAATTAACAAAACTGGAATCACTCATCCCCAATTAATAATTTATTACTGCACTTGTATGTTTCAGTTAGAATTTGCTACAGTACCACGATAAGATTCAATTGAAAAAAAAAACTTAAATTCTGAAAACGTTACATCAAATTTAATCAAGTGATGTATGTGTTTTTTAAAGGAAAATGATGAAAGAATCTGTTATTTTAAAATGAAAAATTTGAAAGCAAGAAACATTGTGGCATATAAATTCAGATTCAAGAATGTTTCTCTCCAATTTTTTTTACCGTTATACAATTGTTTGTTGTGGGAAGCCCCTTTGAAGTTTATTTTAAGTTTCATCTTATTTTGGTCATGTCAACTGAATTGATTAACTAATGCTTCATTAAGAATGTCTTATGCTACATCCATATATGTATAGGATTCCTATGATGATAAATATGTCTAGTTCCTACCTGCAACTACCAGTTCCACTGGGTTGGAGTCTTTGCGATCCACACCAAGTTCATTTTCAAAAGTAACACAAATATACAGGCCCTTATCTGTAAGCCGAACATTCTTCAGTGTAATGTAATAGCCATCACTCATTTCTCTGCCAAATGCTCTGCAAAAATACAGCATCACCCTTTGATGTTTTAAGCTATAATTTAAGCACAATTAGATGGATCAGGATGAAATTATTATTTATTTAGTGTTATATGTGACGCCAAGTACCTTATGAATTATATTGTGACGGGTGGTTGGAAGGCAAAGAAAACCAGTACATATGTTTGGTCAAGGTTCTGCACTGTAAACTCCCGACCAACATCAAACAACCAACAGCTTGGATCAGGATAAGAATCTAGTTTCTGCATAGCTGTTTGCATTAGCTATTGACTGACTGGTTCACTGTTGTCAAAAATAGTAAATAGTGAGCAGGAGATGCCCATACCACAGTAATCACAGTTACTTTGTTAATAATCAGATTGCAGGATTGGCCATGTAACAGTTTCCATGGTAATGGTGCACATGCACAGTGCTTGTGGTATGATAAGAGAAGAAGGCCAATCTGAATAGTACTTTAGTGATGATGTCAGGTATACAGTATGCAAAAACATTTGGCCTATTTCTCTGGAAGTTTTTCAATAAAGTTATGGTTGCTATGGGGCTTTTAAGTAATGGTTGCTAGGTGTGGCCATATTTTCCAGCTGATAACATTGTTGCTAGGTTGCTGAAAAATGTCATAGTTCCTTTGGGCAATTTTTTAAATAATACCAAGGGGCCTCTTTGGCAGAGGGGTAACACTCTTGCCTCGCACCTCTGAGGCCAGGGTTCAGTTCCTGGCATGGCCTCAAGTGGGAAAGCTGGTAGTTGCTTGCCATTGGTCGGCAGTTTACAGTACAGAACCCTAACGAACTGTATGTACTGGTTTCCTCTGCCCTTCCAACTACCTGTCATGATATGATCTGTACAGTGTTGAAAGCAACATAAAACCCCAAATAAATAAATAAATAAATAAATAATACCATGGTTACAAAGGAGGTTTGATGCTATGGTTCCCAGCAAGGTTCAATGCTATTGTTGTTAGAGGGCTATTTTTCAATAATGTCATGGTTCCTATCTGATGCCATGGTTTCTCAGAAGAGTTTTAGGGATCTCCCTTATCTAGACTAGAGCACAGTAAAATCAGATCAACATGTTTCAGATTGAGCGACAGACCTGCCACCAATCCAACCCCTCCCCCAATGGGGATATTTACCACTTGAGAGGGAGGGGCACTCCACTGAACAAAGCTTTGCAAAGTGAATACATGAATTAGCTCAACGTATGGGTTATTGCAATTAATATGTAAATGTTAGAATAATGTTTTATGTAACTTAATTACCTCAATATATTTTGTTCACTGAAACGTCACAGGCTGGAAAAGAATATGTCTAACAGGGGAAGTTGTCCCAAGACAAACATTAAACTTATGTTTTAACATAAGGTTTTTTCTGAATGCGTAAGCAAACGCATATAACTGTTGAGTATGGTGTGTCATCTCTCTGAGAGTGAAAACATCCACAAAATTATATTTACAACAGTATACAGTGGACATATGATGTCATCTAGTCTGTATCAAACTTTTGATATTGCCCTGGCTTTGATCAATAAATTTTGCTAAGGTACACCTTGTATGCAGCAGTGATGATACAATAGGAAAACGTCCCACTAGACATTTCTCAGCTTTAGAGGCTTCCCCCACCTAGGTAGTTAGTTTTGCTTCATTTGCATACACTGTTTATGGTATAAAGGGAAGATTCTCCTGATCACTTTTGTAAAAATCCGGGGAAAAATTATGCTAATTGACCTGACCATGTGCAAGCAATATCAAAGTATCATTTTTCTGTTTACACAGAAGTGGCGTGCAAGAACTGTCTGCATCCAAATTATATTGCTTGAGTTTACCTGCCACAAACTTATGTACATTTTATTACATAAAATATAAGCCAAAAGGCAACCCCTATCATCGTAAAAAAATTATGCTTTCATATTTAATGATGAAGGTATTTCCTAATTGCTTATTGTGCATTGTTATTGTCATTATTATTAACATAATTATTTTTGTAATATTAAGTTGGTAATTTGGAAAAAGGTCATTATTTTACTGGTGAAAACACTCTCTTTGATACATTTGTTGTCCCCACAAAGTCACTGAGTATACACCCATAAAACCTAGTACTGACAGTGCTACAGCATTACTTATAAATAAACAAATCAAACTGAAATTTAACTTTTCATTTAGACAGAGAAAGTTAAAACAATACTTAGGTTTTAAATACCATATAATTTACATACATGGGAGACTTATGCTTTTTAAAAATATTGTACTGTATGGTGTAGATAATGTATAGAGAACAAATATATCACCATAAAAGAGAGTCAAACATGATTGACTGTTAATTATATCAATGTAAGGATAATATATGTCATGGAATTGACCCAGCCAACATAATTGCAAATGCAAAGAAACAACTTGGAAAAAAGTATTTTAGTACTGAATAGATTATTGTAAAATAATATAAAATCAAATGACAAAAAAGGTTTTGGTCTTCACTAAGATTATCATCCTGTTGTAAAAATAATACCCCTGTTGCACTGTAGCAAGTTTTCTGCCTCACTACCCTTATCATGTTGACTATGATTACTGGGGATTCCAATTTGTTGTAACTGATACTTTTGGTGTTGGGGCTGGGGACTTGACAAAACAGATCAAATTAGCAAATTGACCCCCTGAAATCTTGACCATGTAAACTGAGCCCCCAGTGTGAAACCATCAATAAATGTAATAAAATAATACTTTTAGGTGCTTAATATCCTTCATATTGTTTCATGATGATTTTCAAAGTTGTAATCAATGCTATTTATGGTCTGTCATTTGCTCACTTGTTTAGTTAGAGTTATGAAAAGTGCAATTGGTTTGATGGAGATTAAGTGTTATAATAGTTTTATTGAACTATATGTTAGGTTAAACCCATATTGTATGTTCACCAACCTAAAACATTCATGATAATTTTACGAAAATAAAAACCTAAAACATTTATGATAATTTTATGAAAATATTTTATCCTACACACCAATTTAGTAATTTTTTTTCTGAATGCCTATTGGATTTGAGTATTTTATCCTGGGATCAATCTGGTGGGTGCCAATTTGGTAAAAACGCCAATTTCTATATGATTCATTAGGACCAATCTGTTTTGTGATAAAGCCTATGTTGTCCACATTTCCCATGATACAACAAATCTTGAGTGACTGCAACTCAGTGTTATCGGAGTTATTTTGTCAGCTATGATAGTCACAGAGCACGTTATAAGTTCAATATTTGACTGGTGAAACCAATGTTTTTATTTTAGAAAATTAATGAGATTATTTATTAGAAAATTATCCAGACTTACACATTGGAGAACCAATCTAAATCTGTATTCACCGGAAAGACAACTCACAAAAGCAAGTGAACCATCATTTGACTTTAAAGGAGGGGCCAAAGGTCAAATCTAACATCAGAAGATTCCCAGCCCATAATTTCCTACAAGTTGGTTTCACATTGCAAACCTCTAGGACCAATAATAAGCAAGTTATAAGCACTTTTAAGTTTGGCTATACTCATTTGACCTTGAAGGAGGGACCCAGGGTTAAATCTGACCATATCAAAAGATTCCCAGCTCATGATTTCCTATAGGTTTCCTTTCAAAAGAAGATATAGGCACTTTTAAAGTCTGCTATGTGGAGTACTTTGGCACTCCATGGATGACCTTGAATTAAGAGCTTCAAGATCAAATGTCTGCAAGGTTGTAGAGGACATGTATATCTGTCATACACATCACCTATGAAGATATTCAACCTTCTACCTTTGAGAAACAGCCAGTGGAAAATGCAGATAATTTTCAAAGAAATGCCCCCATGGCCATAATTTTAGTCCCAGAGAAGCTTACCCCCCAATGAAGATATCCTGCAAATTTGGTGAACCTAGCTGATGTAGTTTTTCTCTTAGAGTGTTAATGCCCAAAATCTCTTTACGCACGGCGGTGTAGCAAACGCTAAACCAAAGTGTCCACATCCAATGGATGCATCCAGTGGATACAATTAGAGTATTATCAGTTTTTACCAGTTTCCCCCAATTTTAACATTCATTGTGTCTTAAGGTTAATCACAAAAGTGGAACAGGGTCATGCCTTGATTAATCTGTTCATGGTTTAATATTGTCTATATTTGGCTTTGTGTTTTATATATTTATTTATTTGGGGTTTTACGTCGCTTTCAACACTGTACAGGTGATATCACGACGGGTAGTTGGAAGGGCAGAGGAAAGCAGTACATAGAGTTTGCTAGGGTTGTGTACTGTAAACTGCCGACCAACGGTAAGCAATTACCAGCTTTCCCACTTAAGGCCGTCATGGGGATCGAACCCCCGACCTCAGAGGTGGGAGGCGAGAGTGTTACCACTCTGCCACCGTGGCCCCCTTTGTGTTTTATATATAATTTACATCAAAATTTGATTGGTTTATATGGTGTATTGAATTAGCATAATGTCAGTGGACACCAAATTAACATGAATTGTCCCTGGGTGTTTCACAAGAGTGACCAGGAGAATCTCCACTTTTGTCATAAACAGTGTATGCAAATGAGGCACAAGTAACTACCTAGGTAGGGGAAACCTCCACAGTTGAGAAATGTCTACTTGGTGAATGCAGAAAAAAATATATCATGAATGAATACGAATATTATATATTTTATATATTTTTCTGCATATATCTAATGAATGATGTCTTACTTGTATTATCCACTATTTTGTATGCTGTATGGCTTAAAAAATCCATATTTAAAAGGAGAATGTGAAAAAGGATCTGATATGTACAGGGACATTAGTGAATATAAAACCTAAACTTTAAATAAAACTTCTATATAGGTTATTCAACAATAAACATGTGACCGGAGAGAAGTCGTGCCTGTGACCTTCCTGACTAAGCTCCATTGAAACCAGGGGATGGGGAAAGGAAGGAGAAAAAGACAGCAGGCTTATCTAAGATTTTAATTACTCATATCTAAGGACACCAGCAGTTACAACAATCAACAGCCACAAGTAAACTGAATGGCTACGCTGCTGCAGACCAAGAAACACCTGCAAGCCTGCTACACTGTTGAAACGCTCCAACAAACATTCAATACTAGCAACATTTCCTAACAATTGTTCACCATAATGTGATCAAATGACCACTGAAATTCCCGCAGTTTTCACAGTAAAAACCTCACTCTCACTACAAGTTTAAGTATTCCAGCTGGCAGAAAGCAAATATAATAACACAACTGCACCGCTTAAATTGGCCGTGATTGCCATGGTCACAAACAAAAAATATATACACAAAAATATATCTGACTTGGTCTATCCCTATAAAAAGATCAAATTCATGATTGATTTGTGTATCTGAGAAGCCAAGCGGAGCATTACTTTTCATGGGCACAATATAAAATATGTTAAAATCAAAGGGCCATATTCACAATAGTCAGAACTATTTTGTCATTATTGAGGCAGGAAGCAAAGTTGCGACTTGAAGCAAAATTTGGAAGAATTCCAAACACATTTAACATTTTTGGCAAGCAATTTTGGGTCAAGTGGCCGGTTTCACCAAGCCTCCTTTGGAAAGGAGCTCTATCCCACATAGCATTCTGCCAATGGCTTTTTGACCACTGGGCCAATGTTGGCCAAACGTTGGCAAGCCAGCAGTAAAAGTTATATTCTATGTATAGCATCAGCCAATCAGATAATGTTCACCAACAACTTTTGTAGTGTGAATGTATAATGAGAATATTATTTTTATGTGTAAAATTGTTAAATGGTCCGATATAATTTGTTGGCTCACTGAAATATGATTTTTAGACATACCATAATAAATAGTTTTTTTCTAAGTTTCCCGAAATCCCCTATTATTGCTTGCTGCCATCTTGAATAAAAATCCACTGTTGGCCCAACGTTTTCCCAACATCAGCAAAATATAGAGACATCTAACCTGAGTAGTGGTTGGCAAGCCAACATTGGCCCAATGTCGGCAAAATGTGCCAACCTTGAGACCAACAGCCAATGTCGGTCCGACGGCAGAATGCTATCTGGGATAAGTAAAGATTAAAAGTAAAAATACTTCCAGCTAAGTCAGGAAATAATGCCTTATATAATCACTGGTGTTACTGGTGATTGTTTTTTGACTACCTATATTATAAACTAACAGTCTCGTCAGAGGCATATGTGGTTATTCGTTTTTTGCCCGTTTCTGCTTGCAGTCCAGGGCACTGTGGGCATTGACCTTGCCATCTTGTGCAAAGCATGAACTACATATGTGGCGATAAAACACCCCTTTTGTTTCATGATTCTTACTGAAATTGCAAGAATTATCATTATAGTAGACACAGGGCATTGATTTTACAGTTTTTTGAGAATTCTGACCTTTTCGAAATTTTTGAGATGCAGAATTAGCTTGAGTTGGAATGACATGTCGTTGAGCATTAGCTCTCCTAATTCGATAAATTTTGTCAGTTTCTGACCAACTGGTAACTTCGCCTTGCTCCATGCGACATAATAACACAGCATGGCTAGCTTTTGCTGTCTGCCACGTGAAATCATTAGAATCATCTAATAAGGCAATCAAATAATCAAGCATGTGATTTTTTGTAATCTGGCAACTTCCCTCTTTCATAATTCAGCAAAAACCTGCCATCCATTGAGTTATGTTTAACTGGTTATAGGTGATTCTGTCTTTTGTGTCACCAGCTAGAACATATTCATGGGTTCATTTGACTTGTTCTTTGACAAAAATATCAACCACCCCACCCCTCTGACTTTTAATTTTTTGATCTGTACCTCGTTTATCAACGCCTGATAATTCCCTGAGCCTATCTTGGATCTGATCCTGAATGGATCTATCATTTCAAAGAGTGTGTAAACTAGGCATATTGCTAGCTTCCTCTACAGAGGAATGCTTGAACTAGCAGTACGCTTCTTTTTTGTCAATTTTTTAGCCTTAGGCTTGGCAGGAGAAGCCGATTTACTTTCAATAACAGTTAACCTCTTACCAATCGCGTCCAGTTGAGACAGGATTTGAAAGGTCCTCAGTGGCCTAGTGGTTAGCAAGTTTGGCATCTAATCATAGGCTGTCACCTCTGTGGGTTCGAGTCCCACAAGTGGCAATTCTGAGGACCTGTCCCAATATGACCCTGGCTGTTGAACGGGACGTAAATCCCCAACTTTGACTTTGACCTTTGAGACAGGATTTGTTGGTTAATCAGTGCTTGATCCGGAATTTTCTCCCCTCTCTGATCCAACATTTTTGATGTACTGGCTACTGGGTGTTGAGTAGAATCTTTAAAATGTTTCCTATGTCTGACAACAGGAGATTCTTCAAAGTTCGATTCAGAGTAAACAACACCACTAATATTTAACCCAATACTGTCGTCAGTTCTAGTACTTTCAGTATCAGACCCGGTTTTTGAACTCGAAACCTGACCCGGTATTGGCTGAGAGGCAAATTCATTTAAAAATGCACTGTCATCTTCCAACTGAATCTGTACCGGAATTTCAACCTTTTTACGCAAATTGTAAGGGTTACCTGCCATTCTGTGCTTCTGTTTCGCTGCCATTTGAGTTGTGTAGATGAGAACAGAAGTTGTTGAATAATAAAGAAAAAATAAATTCAGAAAAAAAATATTTTAAAACTAAAATCCAATTTCTAAAAATAAATGTTTCTCCTTCAACTGCCAGTTCAAATCTGACACTACAACCTTCAAATACACATGTTTCGAGACCTTGGCCAATCAAAAGCGACCATGTGGCCACTGTCCACTTTATTATACAATAGGGGTGATCAAAAATTAGGGGTAAAGGAATGATTAAGGTTGGCACCTAGATGCCAACCCGCAAATACTTTCAATAGTTAATTACAGTTAGAACCTCTGTTAGCTGAACAGGTTTGGAGTGAGATTTTGTTTAGTTAGTATAAAAAAGAATTTTTCATGTACAACACTAGGGGAATATAAATGTAGGGTAGTGGAAATGGTTAATACAATTGAATAATCACATATTACAAGGTCAGAAAACATATTTTGCTGTTCAAAAATCGCTTTAAGGACGTTTCCCTTAAATTTAAGCTAGGTAACAGTAGAAATCAATAGTCACATAGCACACCGCCTCTAATAATAGCCTCAGCCTATCCCCACTTCTGTGAGATAGACCTCTCAGAAATAAACCCAGTAATTGGTGACAGATAATATGTGTTAGTGTTCAGTGACTGGTATAAGAACTTCAGCCTTGAGTTGAGGAGAGGACAACAAGAGAGATCAGGACAATAACAAGTGAAAGAACATGAAAATAGTTTGCAGAGGGGGAGAGCTTCGTTTGCTCTCTCACTCGTGAGAATGTGTTGTATTATTATTGGGACTTGTGTTTATTGAACTGGAATAAATTGTGAAAGAGTTATCAAGTGTTTCGCTTCTGTCTTTGTGGCGATCCTAGACCTCTCAATAGTTGCAGCCAAGTGAGTACAGACAGAAGTGGACATAGTACAGATCTTTTAGTCCACAGCTGCCCTAAGGCACTGCTGGAGCCCACCTCAAACTTTTCCCCAAACTCAACATTTGGACAGAAATGCATCAAAACTGTAATGGTAACTGCACTTCTGATCATGGTGATTCTGTCTATTTCTCCAGCCTTGTCTGTTTGTCAGTACAGCTTGTTGGAACTCGATACGGCTTGTCTGTTATGAGTATATGGCTTGTCCTCGTAGTTTCCAGACTAGTACTGTACAAAATATCCCGACCCCAAAGCAAGTTGCCCTCTAGATCCAGACAAGACTGTATGTTTCACGTCCTGTCAGGGAGGTGAAGCCGACCCAAAAATTTCCTGCTCTTTTTGTGGATTTTTGTCCCTGACCCCGATTTGTGCAGCCGACCATAGAGTGTTAGGTGCAGCTGTAAGTTCAGTTCTAGTGGAACACCAGCATTAAATTCTGAATATACGCCTATATAGGGGGTTTCTATTGGGATCGACCGGCCAGTAAATTGGTATTTTTCACAGGTGGGGAACATTGTTTACATTTTTGGTTTGGATTAGTTACACTTTCCCAGTTTATTGCAGACTACATTTCAACAGTCGAGAAGATACCAAATATGTTTGATATTTCCCCAAACCCCCATGACTCTTGTTTCCGACCATGGCTCTACTCACCTAGAAACTGGCTTGTCCAAGTCACTTCCCGCAAAGTCTTATCACTTCCCGTCTTGTCTTATCACTTTCTGTCTTGTTCTATCATGAATCCGGCTTGTCTTTTGTCACTTCAGTAGAGCTAATTTGTAGTCCATTCCCAGCATGATGTCAGGTGGAAATATGACAAAAATTATACCAGGAATTGTGTAAAACGTGCCAATGATCATACTTTTGAAGTTAAGGTCCACATGAATGCTGTAAGTAAGTGAGAGTATTTTATTTGGTCAAATAATAATCAAATTCTCAGCCTATTTAAACATAGCAATCTTTGGCCAAAAACAGGATCAAGTGTCGACCAATGAACAAGTCTAAAAGTAGATCAAGAATATTTGGATCCCATCACATGACCCAAATGTCCAAATTTACTTTTTTTGTTATTTTAGCTGTAGTTTTCAAAGGTCATTCACATAAAATCTAGATCAAACACATGCCCTGTCAAGGTCACATATCAAAAGTAGGTTATTTAAACAAATGCCTATATTATATTGAGGTCTAACAAACAACTAAATGAAATGTATGCATTCAATTTTTACCCCACAGCCCATATGGGATTTTACAGTATTATTTTCGCCCATAGTGTCTGGATGGGTGAGTGGGCCGCTTGTGCTGGCAATGGGAAAAAGTTTGTCTGGGCTGTATCTCAGAAACCGTAAGTTGTAGGAAGTTGAAAATTGGTAGAGACATTGGTTAGGGGCTGTAGTTGTGCATGGTGTGATCTCTATTTGACCTTTGACCATGCAACAGTGACCTTGACCTGTAAAATCTTGTCTGTGCTATATCGTGGAAACCATGAGGTGTAGGAAGTTGATACGTGGTAGGGACATTGGTTGGGGCTTCTAGGTATGAAGTGTCATAATATAATCTTGATTTGACCTTTGACCTTTCCGCAGTGACCTTGATCCTATAAAATCTTAAACAAAAAATCGGGCCATATCTCAGAAACTGTAAAGGTGTAGGAAATATATACTTCGTAGGGTCATTGGTTAGAGGGTGTAAGCGTGCAATATCATGATGTGATCTTGGTTTGACCTTTGACCTTCCCATAGTGACCTTGGCCTATAACATCTTGTGCTGCCTATATCTCGGAAACTGTAAGGTGTAGGAAGTTCATACTTAGTAGGGACATTGCTTTTGGGGGTTGTAGGTGTGGATCATAATTTTTAGTTTACTGTAAGCTGTCATCTTGCTGTTGAATTGTTTTGTTTTAATAGTTTATCTTTACATTCAATTTCTTTCTCATAGATGTTATTTACTCTACTTAAACATTATTTGGACCTACATATAACTGACGTTGCTCTGAAAGTATCCTGATCTTTGTACTGTTTCACTACTTCTGTATTTCATGGTGTTGAAACTATTTCCTCAGGCAGTGGGTTACGGGCGTCTCTGATGCTATTTTTATATAATGTGGTTGAAGATCTGAACAACTTGTTATTTCCTCATACATTTTGATATATATGTGAATTAATCCTCTTATTAATGCCTATTAACTTGTCTAAATGGCTCTTTTTAGAGATATCTATGTCAAAGGTCAAAGTTGATGTTTTCAGGTCACTTTCAAACTTTCAATGCATAACGTCATATCCTTACATGGTACATCTTTCAAAAATATTTAATTTAGTGTACCATTATTAAACACCAGATGATCCATTGAATATGAAACCTTTACAAATGGGAGGTTGTCCTCAACATTTAATTCGTATGACTTACAAATGTCTGTGTGTAGTATTTCGTAGATATCTACATTTTGAGACTTTTATTTAATGTTTCGTCAATGAATTTTAGTTTCCCTACACTTTGCAATTTAAACTCCTAGTACTGATTAAAATTTCCCAGTGCTGAATTGTCACATGAGCTACTGATCTATAAGTTATACAGAACACTCTTTTTAAACAAGTACGAGAATAAATCATTTTATGAAAACAGTTGTGTCAAAAGATTTAGTTGAATGTAACATAGTACTTTAAGTAATGTTTATTAACTTTAACTTAATGGCTACAAAAATAGTGTGGGATCTCTTCATGTGTTTATTCCCACCTATATATCAAGATTGAATGGAATCTGTCAAGTCAATTCAGCTTGATTGACACTTGAATTGATAACATTTAAGTTCATTTATAAGTTGCTATTGTAATTTTAAGGCCACCTAACAGTAGAGAGCTTTCATGGTCCGAATATCACTCATATACTGTTTATAACAGATATTCTTCAGGCCTTTTTTTATTTTGGTCCCTTTAAGCTGTAACCTTAAACTTGCTATAACAGACTTATTGCCAGTAATTTAAGGTCACCATAAAGCAGCACTCTCCATAATTAGTGTCATCATCTTACTAAATGTTAATGAAATCCATCAAACAGCTTTGAAATTATCCAATATGTGGTAATATAAATTCTTTAAGCACATTCATATTTTTAATTCTGCACTGTGACGTCACAATCAAGACTACTGTGGTTGCTATTGACATGACCTTCACCTAGTAAGTTGTGGGAAAGTTAAAACCATCAAACAGTAAAACAGTAAAATGGAAGTGGATGTTTTACCATTTTACTATTTCTATGTAGAAGTAGTTAATGGTATGGTATCTTGATTTGATTTACCTTGATTTACTGATTATTTGTAGAAAGTTCTAAATATGAAATGGTTTTGATTTTAAATGTGGGTACCTTGTGAGAGGGTTTTAAACTTATTATTTTTTATTTTTACATATTCATCACATGCAAATTAATTATATGTGTGTTTCAGTTTGTTCAGAGCAAAACAGTAAAATGGTAGAAAACTGCTTACAATTTTAATCCCAATAAAAAGAGACATAGGTAAAGAAATTAACGGTAGGCACCCTCCTTAGTACCAACACAAATTACTTGTTAAAATATTTGCTAAAATTGTTAAAAATTGAAATTGAAATAAATTAATGAGATGGACCCTTCTACCCGATTCTATTCACAATTATCTGAAGTGACAAATTTTAAAAAGCTAGGCTAGAAATTCCCTTCAAAAATATGAAACATTTATGAGCCTTCTTTCAGTTTTGAAGTAGCTGGAATGATGTCCACTGGGGAAATTATCTGGGTTTGAAATAATTTTGGAAAATATATATTTATTCTTCTTGACATGAGGATGATTTCCACATCTAATCTCCTGCCTTGCTTGCCACTAGCTGCTCATCTGGTTCAGGTGGATCAGCTTCATGATTCTTTTCCTCCGCTACTCCATGGCACGTCCTCAGGAAATTATGCAGTACCACACATGTAAGGGCAATGTTTGTGACTACCTCTTGACGATGCTTCATTGTGTTCAGGGGAACTCTGAAGCAATTTCCCAGGATCATGAAAGTGTTCCCCACCAGCGTTCTGTCCCTGGATATTCTATAGTTACAAATCGTTTCATTTCTGGTGAAGGTTCTCCTAGAAAAGGACTTAATGAGTCATGGCTTCAGAACAATAGCATCATCCCCAAGCAGGAAATAGATCATGTGTCTCCTGTGATTAATCACTGGCTTGGATCTGAGTAGCCTTCTTTTTCCGTTTTGAAGCTTTTCGTCAGTCCAGAGTGATTAAAAATTAATCAATCTGAGCAATGAATTTATAATCTCCGTCCATCAGAGCAAGGAACCCAGTTGAGTGGAACGCTTCATTATTAAAATATTGGCTCACTGCATGGGATGATTTCTTTATGGCCAAATGCTTTCCATATATGGATCAAACAGTGTGTGTTGGTTATATACACAACTAGTAAGTTTTCCTGAGGGAGAAGACAATGGGCTGCACCCTTTGTATTCTAGCCTACCTCCCCGTTATATGTGCATGAAGAATCATTATTGGGAAATCAATGTCAGTTTTTTTTTACTTTAAACTTTATTATGCTGAGTAATCCTATAGCCTGAATCCGGGAAGCATGAATGGGACCAATTATTTTGCAATATGAACCACTTGAGAGGAAACATGAAAGTTGCTATCACTGAATTATTTTCATTCCTTAAGGCTGTCACAAACTGCACATCTTATTGGGACCAAGACATCTACCATGCAGTTCTGGAATAATATCCCATGTCAGAACACATGACAAACACACCGTTACAGGCAAGCACATACTACATTTTAGAATATACCAAACAACAAGCCAGTGGTAGGTAATGTTACACAAAATCAATGAATACTACCAAGAGTAATAAAATACAGGTCTCTTACATCCTCTCTGCTGAACAATATTTCTTACCTATTGAGCCAAGCATTTGTGCCATTACTGTACAGCGACGAAACTGTGCTATAGCCATACACTACTCTCCCCAAGTCACGGGCTTTACAATCACCCTGCAAGTTTTCACAGATGTGGTACCATCCCATGTGCTTCACTTTGTCCGGTGAGTAGCTACACTTTAGTTGCACAGTGTCACCTTCTACAATCATTGTCTGGCCGTTTAATGTTGACACACTGGCAAATGGAATGTCTTGGGCATGTATTACTGAAAAGAGATATTGAGCTATGATAATTTACTGTAATGTTAAATACTACTAACCAAAAAAAGTAAGCAGACGAATAGAAACCTTACATAAAGTATAAATTCATCACTATCAGAGATAAATATCATATTACTTTACTTTAACAAAACAGATTTTTTAGACTTTCAACAGCCCATATACAATTGTTGTAATTCAGATTAAGTATAAAGTGGCAAAAGATGCAATCTATACTAGTTGGTCAAGATTTTGCACCAAATAACCACAGGCCACCAGCAAGGACCTATCAGTATTGTTACTCCAGGATAGGTCAGAAATTGTGTTCAAAAATGAGGTGACAGGTAAGTGTGATATCTGCTGTGCAGCTATGTAAGCAAATGTTACATTCATGATAAAGTGTATGATTAGTGCAAGTTAACAAAAGAAAACTAATAATATAACAGAGTGCCCTTGTCTAGCTTACAGGAGGCCTGTTTCACCAAAAAACATTATTGAATATAGAAGATGGTACGCCTCTTATACTATTCTCTGGCAGATGCTCCCTGGCTGGAAGTAAAACCCGAACTTTGACCTTTGGCAATTGCTAGGTCCTTATAGCAACCATACCAAGTGATCAACCAAAATCATATACTTAGTGCCTTCTAAACTTCTTAGATTGTAGGGCTTCCCGTTCCAGTCAGGAGAACCTATTATTTATCACAGTAATACCAGGTCTGTCAGACTCCATATTCAGTGAATGCTCAATATTAAATACACCATACTAAGAAATATTTGTGGAATGCTATCTTTTCATTAATGCAACAGATAGAAGACATTTACTAGACTACCAGTATTAAGAAGGCAACTGCATAGATTAAATGGCATTTTAAAATGGGTCCCTGATATGTGGAATTCCCTTTAAATAGAATCTGATATTGGGTCTTCAGATGATCCTTCCTTCTGAAGTTTACTGTTGTTTGCCAGTGTCTCTGTGGAAACAACCATTGCCATGCCCATGGACTGGTGAATTTCGGTTTAATGAGTAAAATTGTTTAAATGCAGAGATTAAGTGCTATAAAAGTTTCACTTGTCAAGATTCAACTGTCAATCTGTTTTGTAATTTTTTTAGAGAGTAGTAACTCATACTTGCATATGTTTAATTACATGCTTAAGACGGTAGCATACTTAAAACACAGGGTAATCTGCTTATGACAAGATAACACTATTTTATGATTGTATGATACTGTAAGTTCGTAATTGCAGTAGAAGCTATCACCTAATCAAAAAGTTATATGATGTCTTATAATTACAACGTTGTCAGGGTTTTTTTGCATTTATGAGATAAGAATAGATACAATTAATCAAGATATATGACATTATTGCAATGCAGTCAGTAATAAGAAGGCGTTGTTCCATTCTCTAAACTAATGTTACCCTGTGACTCTTTATTAATTCTTAAGAGAGAATACGTTTTTGCTATTACCTAATCAGATTTATGTAATAGATACCTCATAATTGTGATAATACAAATATACACACATACTTGAGGGTTTTACAAAGAACTTACATAAAGGAAAACGTGAGCCCAACACCAAGGCTAGAATGGTCCTTTACAGCTGATTATGTTTTAACATATTCACAATCCCAGAGATTGTAGAGTCTGTGATCCTGTGATACGTTAAGGCACAACCTTAGGTCTTATTTTTTGTTTGTTTGATTGTCAGTGTTCACAATATTCCAAAGTATGTGAACAGACTTTTCTGAAACTTTTTGAGGGGTAGATCTTGCCCAAAGGAATGAGTTATTAAATCTTGGGACAGAGAGCACATATGCTGGATATAAAAACTTTCAAATTTTCAGAGGTCCCATTTTAAATGCATTTCCAATGACTTAGGCTTTCTTGCTGACATTACAGTAGTGACCAGATCACTGTAAAAATCTTTCCACCATTGCACAAGATTAAATAAATAAGAGAATATATTTTGGGAAAGATCTGGAGCATATTCCAGATATACTTTCTAGTTACATATAAAAACCATCATGTTGGAAAGTTGGCAGTTACTTGCTGATGCCTGGGGCCGATTTCACTAAAGGACTTAAACTAAGTCCCTTCTTTGGCTAAGTCAGGGACTTAAATCTAAGACTTTGGTCTTAACTAGGTTTGGGACTTAAAACGGATTTCACAAAGGTGACTTAGCTAAGTCCAAGCTCATCATATAACCACAGTGGTTTTCTGTGTCATGTGACCTTTTATATCCTTCATTTAATGCATTTTATCTAAGGATAAGTGCTGTTTTGAAATGGAAAACCTTGTTGCTACACATAAACTTCCCAAAGACTACTTCAGTGATGTGTTCTGTGTAATTATACTTTATTTACAGTCATTTCAAATTTTGAAGTGGAGAAAAGTTTATGGCGGCCATATTTAAGTCCCCTTTACAAAATTTAAGCCCACTACTAACCAGACTTAAATCTAAGTCCACTGACTTAGCAAATCCATGGATTTAGCCCCTTTGTGAAATCCACTAAGTCTAAGCCCGCTGACTTAGCACATTTTTGACAGAATTTAAGACCAAAGTCTTAAATTTAAGCCCAAAACCAGGCTTAAGTCCGTTCATGAAATCGGCCCCTGGTGGTTTACAGTGCAGAATCTTGAGCAACTAGTGTGCACTGGTTCCTCCACCCATAAGGTACCCGTTGCAATATGACCCTGGCTGTTGAACACACTGTAAAACAAAAGAAAATAAATTTAAATCATATAAAAACGATAAAATTGCAAGATTTATAATTACAGATGTAGTAAATAGATCCATGGATTCTTGCTGTT
The DNA here is from genome assembly GCA_964017235.1 of Sabellastarte sp. h YS-2021. Taxonomy (NCBI): domain Eukaryota; kingdom Metazoa; phylum Annelida; class Polychaeta; order Sabellida; family Sabellidae; genus Sabellastarte; species Sabellastarte sp. h YS-2021. The sequence goes on along the minus strand of OZ024939.1, from coordinate 2,451,067 downwards.
GCTGGGTAGTTTTTTTCAGTACAATGTTAGAGTTTTACTTTGTGTCCAACGACCAGCGTCAGATTAGGAAATGACATAAGCATTGCCAAGTCTGGGATGCCTTGTGGTTCCAACCCTGTCACACATATATCTACTGTAACATCTGCATATATTTGCTTTCTATTTGATGACCTAGTCCTTATTGGGTCTGAAAAGAGATCCTCATATTCTAAGAAGTACACATTGAAGAACAAGCCTCCGCAAGTATTCATTCCCCTTATTTATCTCTCCATTTTTCCAAACATTTCAATAAGCACAAGCCGTTTTATTAAATTGTGTCAAATGCCAACAAAAATGTTTTACCTTGATGTGAACCTCAATAAAGGGAATGAATCACAACCAAAAGCAGGTGAACCTGTTTAGTTATGGCTTGTGAATCCAGTAAGGCAAGATGTGAGTTCTCTATAGATGCCAAGAACTAGGTCACTGAAGATCTCTTTCATTTCCATAAAAATACATATCCCATATTGAAATCCCATATTGAAATGGTCACAATAAAGTTCCTCCAATAGATACTTTTTCTCTTGAAACAATTTCTCTCCAGATAATGGCATATGGATGTTCCGGTATCAGATATCATATCTACCCATTCATTGTTCATATGCATGCACATGTACACTTAACAATGCTGTTAGAAACTTACCAGAGAAGGTCAAATAACCAAGTAAGTACACTGCAAAATTCATCTTCTCTGTCGAGTTTGTGTCAAATTAGTACAGTAATCATATATTGTTTTTCAGTAGCCCATATCATAAAAGATGCAAACTATGGAGTTTGTTTCTTCTGAAATAGAAATCAAATGAGCTTGTGTACAACACACAGAACATGCATTTTTTTTTTAAACAGAGATAAAGGAATATAATTTTGCTACACAGAGTAATTTTATACCTAATAATTCCAGAATTTATACAATGATATTATATCCTCTGCACTTTATATTGAATCAATGTTTTTTTTCTTATTTTACACTTAAGATCAACTCAGTCAGAACGTAGCTGTACGTTAATTGTTTAATGTATCCATTTTAATGGAGCACATAGCCTGTTTAAAAAACAATACAGTATGCAAGTCTTATAAATTGCACTTGATATGTGATATTTATTATTTTATGTATTTTCATAATTCATATAATCAATATCAAACTACCATCTGTGATTGTGCTCAAAAATAATAAATTCTAACTGAATCTCAGAATTTGATAATTGTTTAGTTCATTTTCAAAAAAAAAACAAAAACGGAAAAAATTCCACTGGTAATATTTCAAGTCTTTAACCTTGCATGTAAATCACTAAAATATTTGTTATAGAATTATAAGATATTAACCACACATTAATCTGCTGGATACCTTGATTGTCAAGATAATCCTGCTTTCTGACAGTTTTAGCAGTTTGCAAGTTGTGAAATATAAAATAAGAGATATATACTACTAAATGTTATAGTGGAAGATTATGGACTATGAAAGAACAGGAGGACCACCCCAAAACACCCCCCCACACAAAATGTTGGCCATTTCAAATCCAACTCGCTGAGATTTAACCAGCATGTGTTTCCAACAATGATTTAACTCTTTCGGCGCGATTGGCGACTTCCGTCGACATATATTGAAAGCGCGACGTTAACGTAAGTTTTGAGCAGATCGACGCGGAATTGTTTTCATTTGGAAGTGTCTTTTATGACAGGCTTTGCTGGTGATTAGCGAATGAGAAAACAGGATTTTTTTCATTGGCTGAGCCCTTGACCAATGAAATATCAGTAGGAAGTAATATATTTTCTTTGCTTTCTCATTGGCCGACTGCTATCCAATAGAAATTGAGTATTCATTGATTGACAGGCTCTCTGCTAGAGATACGCAATGATGAATGTCAGTATGTATAAGTTCATTTCGCTGTCTTTGAACAATAAATTCCTTGCTTCTTTTGCAGGATAATGTCTTTTAGTCACTTTGTGACGCCATAAAATTTATTTTATTTACAGCTTATTTACACAGATGACGTATTTCTCACGTCATTATAACGGTTTATAATTTCATACGTCACGGCGATTATTGTCGACTTTCGCGCTTCATAGAATAGTCGACAAAAGTCGACTGCCGCGTTTTATCCACAATTTGCTAGGTGAAACTCGCGGCGAAAGAGTTAAAAGTTTATAATTTATATTGTTATGATTTTGTACCTCTACTTATGTATAATTACTAACACACTTTTTACAATCTTTCAAAATACAATTTTGACAAACAACTTTATACTTTTAAAAGACTATGCAATTGAAGCCTAAAATTGGTTTATCTATGTTTGGCTAAATTTAATTGTAGTAAACATGCATAGATTGCTGGTTTATTAATTGTGTTAGTGGAAACTACAAAGGATTTGATAACATATGTTACAATTCCCCCTCACTCAATGTGTCAATACAAGTTTTTTTGTTTAAAACAATTAATAAAATAACACCGCTGTCAGCATCAAGTCAATTGGTTATAGTTGATCATAAAAAGATTGAGTCAATTTGCTTTAACACATAAATTAAGTGGGTTGAGATTTAGCCGTTATAATTTTACATAGTTATAGCTACTCACTTCGCTTATAGCTTACTGAAAACTTACATCAATTGACAGTTTAAACAGGAGTTGTCAAATTAATATTAAAATACAATAGTGGTCATTTCTTTCATATTGGATTGTATATAATCTATTGAATGTATTTCACTTCTGTTGTAGACCTGTCATAAACTAATCAATGAACTGAAATAAAAAAAATCATCAAAAGAAACAGTCAACAAAGAAAACTGCTTTGTTTTCTACTTTTCAGGTAGATTTTGTAATAGCCAGACTCTTTCAAAACCAAATGAGGTTGTGAAATATCCAGATGAATTATTTGGTCATTTCAAACTGTTGCGAGGAGTTGTACCTTAAAAGTTCAGACATAGGAAGTTTATTTATTTTTGTTTACATTGGTTGTGCATCAAAATTGAGATTCACTTATCTCTGTCCAAGGGCATGCTTACAGCACTGGTGCTGCTCGACTTATCTGCAGCCTTCAATATTATCGATAACGACACACTCCTTTCCTGTTTGTCAGTTAGGTTTGGCTTTGCTGGATCTGCACTAAAATGGTTTCAATCCTACCTCCAGGATCATTTTCAGTCAGTCAAGATTGGTTCTACTCTTTTAAATGTGTTGAAATTGAAGTTCGGAGTCCCCCAAGGTTCTGTCTTAGGTCGTCTTCTGTTTCTCTCTGCACAACACCTCTTGGTCATCTTATTAGAAAATATACTGGAATTAAATACCACTTTTATGCTGATGACACTCAGCTGTTCATTCACTTATTCCCTGATGATAGTCTCAAGTCTCTTGACTGTCTAAAATCCTGTTTGAATGATATTCAGGTCTGGATGTCTGAAAACAAACTCAAGCTAAACCCTGATAAAACAGAATTCATAGTTTCTGATGCCAAAGACAGATACAAATGGCTCAGTGACTCATTTCCTGTTTATATGCTGGGTAATTGTCTCTCTCCCACAGACGTTGCTCACAATTTAGGTGTTCTGTTGAGTTTTGTTTCACCAACCACGTCAATTCTGTTATCAAATCTTATTTTGTTAGCCTCAGGGACCTTCATCGTATCTGGAGGTTTCTTTCTGTTGATACATCACTGGTGATTGCAAATGCTCTGGTCAGCAGTCACTTGGATTATTGCAATTCTCTATTTTGTAGTTTGTTATTACATATTGCTACCAGACTCCAATATGTTCAAAATGCTCTTGCACAGTTTGTCATCAGTGCTTCTACATTCACTCACATCACATCCAGCTTAAAGATACTTCATTAGCTACCCATCAGACAATGAATCATCTTCAAAATCCTAGTTCTTGTGTATAAGAACCTCACTACTTGCCAGCCTAAGTATTTTGCATCATATCTCTCCTTATACAAATCAGCAGTGAATACAACACGCTTTAACCCGCAAAATTTGTTCCTCCAGGTTGCTCATTATTGTTCTTCCATCCATAAATCAATACTTATTGTATGCCTTTATATGGTTTTGTCCTTTGGGATCTTAGTAATAAAAATGTGAGGGATTTTATACACAGTGTCGTAAAGCTTTGAGAAAATTGTTGTCCCTTCCTAAGACAATAGCAAGTAATTTAATACACCATATTTATAATTGCCATCCGATTGACAATCAGTTGGCGTTTAGGTTTTTAAAACTTATGAACATTAATTTCACATCTGATAACATTAAAGTTAGAATATGCGGAAATCTCTGGCTCCGCAGGGAAGTGGCTCAGCAGTAAGTAAGACTCTGCAGTTTCTTAGCCAAAAGATTAATGTAAAGTGTGAATCCGATCTCTATGGTAAATTTAAGAAACTTTTAAGTTGCCCTCTTACAAAAATATCATTCCAGGTCTAATTCATGATACTCTATATTTGAGAGACTATGATCACCCTTATTTTACATACCAAGAATGGAATGATATTCTTCAGTTTATGTGTTGCCAATGAGTACCCTGCAATGTCTCTGGTTTTTGAATATTGAACAATGTTTTTGTGTGATGCGCCTTAGAATCTGTCTTTTGACAGAGATTAAGCGCTATAAAAGTGCTATTAGAATTAGAATTACCTAAATTTACTGGGCATGTACTTTGCTTATTTTTTTTGTACATATATTTTGCATTGTACAAACTGAATGTTCTTTTTTATGTGTTCATTTGTGCTGTTGCAATTTTGTACCACGAGTACGAGAAATAAATAAATAAATCCGGTCCACTTCAACAACAGTTTCTCATATGATGCCCCGAAATTATGTAATAATCTTCCACATGATATTCGCAGTGCCCCAAATCTCTCGTGTTTCAAAAGTCCACTAAAAACCTACCTATTTCAGAAATCATTACCACCTTAGTTAACTACTGAACTCTGTATTGCCTCCCTCAGTACGACTTGGAATATGTCTACCGTCTTGATGATTTATGCCTGACGAACTGGATCGAGGTTTGCTTTACAAATATCTCCACTAGTATGTAGGGTGTACATGTTAATATTTGTTGGAACTTACTTGCCCCTTCATAGCAAAACAGAGTTCTACCTCCAAGAATTCCCCTGTAAGGCAAAACATTTGCTAAGGTTTAAATTAGCCCCTCAAGTTATCTCAATGTACTTTTCTTTTCTTATACACAATAAAAATCATGCCTTTTTGGATTTTGTAAAATTTATTTTTCTTTGATTTCAGTCTCTTTTCTGTTTTCTTTGCTTCGTTCCACTTTTAATCAATGTCCCCTTAATTGACATAAAACGATGCTTTGCTAGAAGCCCTGGGCCTATTTGCAGCTGATTTCAGTTCAACAAAAACACTGGACGGAGTACTGAACACAAAACAGTGTAAAGTCTGTTTATTTTAATGTTGTATCAAGAGAGCTTCTATGTGTATACACTTTACTCGGTATATGTTACTAAACACTAGGAAAACTGTTTAATTTTCCTGATTTTGACATTTACCATAATATCTATGTTAGTGATGCTCATTTTTAAGTTATCAGACTTTCTGGAAAAATTAAATTATTATCAAATGTTCCACTGGAATTTAAATAATCTTTTTAAAGATACATGGCAATGTGTCTTGATGAGATTTTGGGCTGAGATCTTGAGAACTAACAATGAGCTTTTATTGCATATTTGGTATGGAAAATTCATATTTACAGAGGGATTAGACTTAGTGCTGTGAAATATTTTACAGAAATTAGTATTATGTAATTTCGAACAATGCTTTGGAAGAAACTGATGTAGCTTTGAAAAAGAATAACAACACCATAAGTTTCTAATATGACATGGCTTATTATATTTCAAATCACAAGAAAAACCTGTGACTATCGCTTGCATATTTTCATATGATAAGATCTTTTAGTCTACCGTATAACAGATATCCTGTTATTTTTTTGTGTCTGTGTCAGTCAGACTACATGTGAGTGGTGCTTATAAATGTTTTTACTGATAAATTCCTGGAAAACTTCATAGTTGCTGTCTTATATCAAACTTATAAATATCCCAAATATTTAGCTTGGGTTATTTATCTTTTAGCTGGATTTCAGTAACCAGACAAAGAACAAGACTACTGCCTCGGCGGTTATCTCCCCTTCAGCAATAATGGAAAACTAAAGAAATAGTAGGGCTTTTTAGTAAGATGACCCCACTTGACATTGAAGAAGGGATCAAAGGTCATATTCAGCAATTGGAAAAGAGTTTCAGGCCATGACTTCCAATGAGATGTTTTGCAACCCCATGAAGCAAATAAAGAGGAGATACAAGACCTTTTAATAGGATAACCCATTGAAAATAAAACATGTAATATGATTACCATTTTTAACTAGATTGAATTACTATCATTCTAACTTTCCTAGCCATACATCATTGTGCAAAATAGTATAAGATTCAGGGCATTCATCAAGCAATAACTGGCTGTGGCGGCCATTTTTGGTTTTTCAAAATGAGGGCAAAGATTTTCAAAGGCAAAAATTTCACTCCAGGACTTCCCATAGACTCTTTCTACATGTTTTTACATTCTGAAGCCATATGATAAATAAAGAGGGATACATCAGGATATTTTAGTATGTTGACTCCATTTGACTCTGAAGCAGGGATCAAAGGTCAAATTGAACATTAGAAATGATTCTCAGTCCATGACTTGCTATAAGTTGTTTTCACATTCCTAAACCCTAGTAGCTATGGATGTATAAGACCTTTTAATAGGATAATCCCATTTGACATTAAACATGTGATATGACAGTCATTTTGTTTTTAAAACTACACCAAAATTTCTATCATGCTAGCTTTCCAAAACATATTTTCTGAGCAAATTTGATTAAGCTAGCTGCAATATTTCAAGATTTAGAGCATCTTTAAGATTTTCAAACAATCAACCATTTCGATTTTCAAAATGAGGCCAAAATGTTGCACAAACATGTTTTAATGGCCATGAACATTTCCTGCAAATTTGGTGACGATATCTGTATAAATGAAAGATATACAACTCACGCATGGACGCACGCACAGATGGATGGTTCCATATTCAGACCACGGCCGTCAGCCACTGATTGGTGATAAAAATATCATTTTTCCCATTTATACCCAAGTACTGAATGGCTCTATTGTTTCCTATTTGATCACTTGCATTTTCACAATAATGTGATAGGTCAGTAACATTTGGTTCCGTTATTTGTACTGATTTGTGAAAAAAAGATATAAACTAAAATTTATTAATTTATTTATTTGGGATTTTACATTGCTTTCAATACTGTACAGGTCATATCACGACAGGTAGTTGGAAGGGCAGAGAAAACCAGTACATACAGTTCATCAGGGTTCTGTACTGTAAACTGCCAACCAATGGCAAGCAACTACAAGCTTTCCCACTTGAGGCCTTGCTGGGAATCGAACCCCGGCCTCACAGGTGGGAGGCAAGAATGTTACCACACTGCCACTGTGGCCCCCTAACCTAAAATTAAAGTATATTTCACCAAAATGATATGAATAACTAATTTTCTCTGTGAATCGAACAGATATTTATTTATATGAATTTAAATAAACATTTAAGCAAGCATATTTTTTCCTCCGCTATAAAAAGGCTGAAATAATAAATTGCACAATATTTAGCCTTAATGGTATTATAAGTAGTAATACATAATATCCATGTGCTATCCCGTCACCATATTTCTCTAGACAAAAATAGCTGGCAGTGCATTTCGTATCAAACTGAGTGTAATAGTCAGTACAATTGGTTTAAATATTTTACAAATTTTGAATAATAGCCTCAGAAATTTAAGAAACACATGGAGATACTTATATTTGCTTTTATACAATAAAACCTTATGCAAGTCTGCCAGGAAGTTATGCTTTTTAGGTTGTTATTTTGTCCACTAATTGCTCCAGAAAGAATTTATAGACCTTTTTATCCAGGAAGGGTCTCACCAAAGGAAGAAGTGATAAAATTTTGAGAATGGTACCTATAACCTAAATATAAAAGTCTCTTTTTCTTAAAAATGGCTCTGGCGGAGGTTTATGCTCTACAAGTGTTTCTGTTGTATATATATGTTGCTAGACTTATTATCCAGCTGGACTTGTTATTTTAGAAGCTGGTTTATAAAACATAACTAACACATACCCATTAAATGACAGATCTTGTTCTCCAGCTTTGCAATGTTACAATCCGGGCTTCTAGTAGTGCAATATCCATTCTGTGAAATGTTGGTGTGTTCGCCTTGTACAAGTAACCCTTCCTCTACACAAACAATGACAACCACTAAAGTTTAAGTCTAAACATCTCGAGCAATTACTGAATACATTGCAGTAAGTTTGTCTTGGTGTGACAAATTCACATCAGAAGAAATAAAACTAAATATCTAAAACTTATTTAAGTGGTTTACCTTGTTTCTTAGAAAGCCCAAAATATATGTCATGAGGTAATAAGAAAGTCTAGTGTTTTACTTGGAACCACCTGTCAAAGTATGTATGATATGTACTTGGAATCTTATTGAGGTAGTAAATTAAGAGTTAAAGCCGAAATACAATTTTGGCTGATTTAGACCTCCTGGTATAAGAAAGTCAGCATATGAACAAATCTAATTTGTCATTGGATAGGCTAAGAACCTAGGCCAATAGAGAACTTAAGAGCACTCACAGAGCAAAGACCTCTGCCGTTGGGCGTCTCTGAAAATTTAGGATGTTTTGTATCAAGAATAGTGATCCAGATCGACCATAATATTTAATCACTTCTCCATTTTATAAGTCCCTATAAACATCAAAAAATCCAAAAAGATTTGTTCATTACTTTTGCATGATTACAAATACAGACAAGCAGATCTTAGACATACCCTACCCATGGAAGGAACAATGATTTGATGTATTTGTTGTTTTACTTCACGTTCAACAGCCAGGGTCATATTGCGAAGGGTAGTTTACAGGTGGAGGAAGCCAGTGCATATTGCACTGTAAACCACCGGGCATCGGCAACTTTCCAACATAAAGCGCCCAGCCTGAGATTCGAACCGGTGGCCTCAGAGGTTGGAGGTGAGAACTCCAACCGCTACACCACCGAGCCCCCGGAAGGAACAATGAAAACATATTTATTGGATAAGATGGCTGCTACAATTGCTAAATTGCCAAAATTGTCAACTACTAACACTGTTATGTATAACCATTTGTAAGCCTACATAAACAATCACCAAAAAGAATTAGAGTTTGTAATGTGTTTACTGTGTTACAAAAATTTTGACACATTTCACCAACATGTACTGAGAGCCAGCATAACAGGATGGCTGGAGAACAAAGTCCAACACTTCTTTACATGTGTTTCATTCTGAAACACCTCTGGGACAAGGTAAATACACATGAACAACAACTGTTAAAACATCAAAACAGTTGTGTTGTAATATGTCTCTTATGTGTGCACAACAAATTTTCCCCCCAAAAATGATTGAAAACTATTTCTGTTACTGACCATGATAAAAATAAATAAGTTTCTTTAAGGAAATGAATAAGTTCCCAAAAGGGAAATAGAATATACTTGTGTGAGATAACTCCTGTACTAAGCAAAATAATGCTTGGTCATTACAAGAAATCCAATAAATTAAATACTGCTCTTCACTCTGTTAGCAGTAAATGGACATGTGTTGGTGGATGTGTCTATTAGTAAACCCTGAGAAATTGTGTCAGTAAGTAGGCCTGTGTTGCATGTCAATATTGCTTGTACTAGTGCTCTAATGACTTGACCTTTTAAGGGCTACAGGTTTGTGCGAGGGCACTTTGGCTGTTTTGATGCATGTAACGGCTAGTGCTGTAGTAGCCCTTGCAGATTGATTTTCTATAATAGCCAGGGCTGTGACCTCAATAACACATTATGTTGAGGTAAGCTCCTGTTAGTTGGGAGTGCTGTGGTAGCACTTGTGGATTGATTTTCCACAAGTGACAGTGCCCTGACCTCAACAACACATGATGGTAAGGTGAGCCCCTTTTATGATGGTAGAAAGATGGTAGTTTCTAACTGATGGTCGATAGTTTACAGTACAGAACCTTGACCAACTGTATGTACTGGTTTCCCCTACACATAAAATTACCAGTCCGGGTATGACCTACCCTGTGTTGTAAAATGCAAATAAATAAGTGAATACAAATAGGGTATGGTTTTCTATGTAGGTATCAAAAAGCGTAGGGATTTTCTCCTGTAGGGCTTTTCTTTTTAGTTTTTTCCCAGATTGCAACCATTAACCAAGGGACTGGCACATTACACTTATCAAATGTGATTTCTTTACTTTTAATCTCCAATATTTAATATACCTGTTCCAGTAAAATTATTAACTCTGAAAATACTTTAAAGCACCAACAAAACAATCAAGTGTTATTCATTGGCCCACAAATATGATCACAGTTTAGAAAGGTCATACACACACTAATATATTAAAAATCCCTAGAAAACAGGCACCACACACTTTTATCACTAACCTGAGATGTCAAAATACTTTCTAGCCATTAAAAGATTACAACAGACAACACAATATATGGTCCAGTTTTCGATGTGTACACAATTATTGAGTTACACAGATAATGAAGTTGCCAACCCTCAGATTTTATGTCAATCTGGCACTACTATATTAGGAGGGTTACTAACAGCTTACTTCCCACTGGTGTACACCAGTGGGAAGTAAGCTGGGTATTTACATGGCAACTTTGTGCATGTGTAAAGCAATATTTATGTACACATCCAAAGCTGGATAATATGATGTGTTGTCTATTGGAACCTTTACATGTATGGTCCATAGTATGACATCTCAAGTGGCTGGTTATGAAAAGTGTGTGGTGCCTATTTTCTATTGTTTTTAACAAATTCATGTTTGTGTATTCTTGCTAAACTACGGTCATATTTGTGAGCCATAGAAGTATGACTGAATCATTTTGTTGATGACTGAAAATATAACAGTTGACAGTTAATAACTTCATTATCACTATTGGGTAAATTAACTACTAGAGTTTTGAAAGTAAAACAATCACATTTTGTTAATGTAATATGTGAGCCCCCTTAGTTATTAATTGGAAACTGGGAAGCCCTACAAAAAAAGCCCTACAGGAGAAAAACTCTATAGTTTTTATACCCATTTAGAAATGCAATACACAATTTTTTTCAGATCATGAAGAAAGCCCTATACACCATGTTTAGTTGACTAATGAAAGGGTTGATCATTACTTAAAGAGGTATTTCTCTTTCAATGTAAACTATCCTTGCCTGAAATTTTCAATCCCAATGCCTCTGTTTATTTTTAGAACCAATAAAATAGATTACTGGGATTACTTAATAGATTACTAAACATGGTAAACATGGATTGCAGTTACTCAACCTCTAGATGATAACTGATCAAATGGGACATGAAATCAAAAAGAAGAAATGGATTTTCAATAGACTTAGAATTTGTTTCTGAAGATTGGGATTTGCTTACTTTCCTTTCATTAGTAATACAATAAATTGTTTCTTTTATATGTCATTTGTATTGTGAATGTTTTTTGTTTGCAGAACAATAAATGTGTATGTCAAAAAGCAAATACTTAAAAGTAATAATTTTGAAATAATAAAAGTGATACATAACTTTAAATCAGTTTATGTTTGTACATTGTACTATTTGAAAAGGACTTTTATCCGCAGTCTCAAAAATGTTGTATGGCATTTCTCCAAAAGTGTCAACAAATTGTATGACTTTCTCTGTATGGATTTTGTGTGCAGGGCTTTTCTATACTTTACATGAAAAACTGGTGCTATATATTTTGGAAAAGGAAATAGCAAGAAATTGTTATTTCTGTAACTTGATCAATTTTATAGTTAAAAATACATGATTTGTGTATTATCTTTGAAATTCTGGAGTTATTTATTTTAGGCTCTGTGGTAGGAATTCTGGAAGACATGTTATAAATAATGTTTTCTGAAACTTCAAAATTGCTCAAGTGATATTTTAAAACACTGACCCCACACTCTGGTGTATCATATTATTATATCAGTGTACCAACACATCTAACCTTCCCCATGGGCTGCACCTGAGTTCCTGGCTCAGTGCATGTTTGTTTACTTTGGTTTAATATAGCTTTCCACACATTGTTTAAGGTCATATCATGATCAGTAATTTTGTGGGAAGAGGAAACTAGTACATACAGTTGGCCAAGGTTCTGTGCTGCAACTGCCAACCAATGGGAAGCAACTACCAGCTTTCCCACCTGAGGCTGGGATGTGAACTTAATCTCAGAGGTGTGAGGCAAGAGTGTTACCACACTGCCCCCCATCCCCCAGCCCATTGCATGAGATACTGTAGGTCTGTACTAACATTATACTGGAATTTAAATGAAACATAAAAACTTGGTATTTGATGTAGGACCTTAGCCCATAGGCTTTGTTTAGACCTAAGTAGAATGTAATGTAAAATGTATTGCTGATTCCCTTTAAAAATTAATGATGTTTTGTACAGGTCAGATTGTTTCTTTAAGTCACACTTAATTCCAGTATTCAGTTTGCTCTTTGAGTATCATGGATTCTTGCTGTTGGGACAATTTAAAATTATAGAAAAATATGTAAAATGTGAAAAAAATATCTCAGAGCCTAGAACAAGACTACTTAAAACCAAAAACTGTAAAATACTATACATACATGTTCCTTTGGGTTAATCATTTGCATAATGAATTATTATTATTATGTACTTATACTCAGCGCAATATCTCCATATACTACAGGACTCAAAGCGCTATTTAACCAATCTGACTGTACCGGTACAGCCCCAACACACAAGTAACTGACATTCCCCTAACTGGAAGATAGAGGCTCAAGGATGACCATTTATCAACGTCCTTGAGGTTCTTTAACCTGCCACTGGGGATAGGACCCAATGACAGAGGACCGCCAGTGGTCATCCGAGCCACTATGTATCTGTCTGTACCTGGGATTGAACCCACGTCCTCTGAGTTCCTAGGCAAGTGTGTTACCCGCTAGGCCACAGTGGCAGAAGGACTGTCATATTTGGCCATGTTGTTTGGGAAATGTATACTTGGTCCTTCATCCCTCTAACAAAGTGGATTCATATTAAAATTTTCTTATATAATGACCTTAGATACCCCTTGTACACCACTGACCACCTATGCTACCCTAAAAGGAAACTTCGAGCTCCACCCACGTGTCTTTTAAATTATTTTATTGATAATTCACAAAGAGATCAGTGTACTGCCCTCGGTAGGAATGGTTACAATGTAAAAACTCAAATAAGTTTTGTGCCATCAGGATAACAAGACAGTAATAAATGTACATACTTTGGCAGAAAGAATACAGTTTTCGTTACTGGCAAATTTTATGCATAACAATGAAGGTATGTAAAGCATGGCCTTGTTAAGGACCTGAGGAGGCAATTGTCTCTGACCTTAAACTTTTAGGCACCAGGAATTGGCCTTTGTTTAATCTTAAAGGGCCTCAGCCAATCAAGTTAAAGGTTGCACAGAATTACCTTTGTTTCAAATATTGGGGTCACTTTGAATCTGACAGCCCTAATCCAAGGATCTGAAACAAAACAAAAAAGGGAAAAATATACAGATTCTCTGTTTTGCTGTTATGAGTTTCTTTTAAGTAATTGGAAGTTTATCATCAAGTTTATTGTCACATCATGCCAAAATATAACAGGAAAACACCTGCCAGCGATGCCAGAAAAGAGGTTACAGTGTCCGCCCACTCTAGGATCTATAAAAAAGAGAGTAAGGAAACCTGCAGTCACAAATTCCAACTGAAGCTTTAATTACTGTTTCTATGAATCAACTAGGCCCATCTAGTTCTACATCTTCTATTGCAGCCATTATTTCACTTTTTTAAAAACTTGATGAATCTTATAGGGTCCTTATAAACTGGATGGGCAGAATGAACTGGAATATCCTTTAATTCAATGCTGGTAGTTCCTCATTCACAGAGTCATGGCTTGTAGCCTTACACAACCATACCATGTCAAGAAGGCCTGAGTAGATTTGAAAATTCTATCCTATCCCATTGAACGGGGATCTGACCTCGTTGCACATAACCAGCCAGCAGCAGCCACCGAAACTCACCCCATATAGGGCTAAATCAACCTGCATCACATACAAAAGCAAGTGGGGGCCAGTGCTTTCTAATCTGAGGTACATCCCCACAGCATCTGAGAGCGTTAATAATATTCTATTAGCATATAAACAACAAGGCTGCCAAGAACCTGTGCACAATATGTTCCACTTGGGCAAAGCAAGATAATTTACAAATAAAAAAATAACCAAAAGAAGATAATATGGTGACCAGAGAGAAGGCCCTGAGATGGACTCCCAGCAGAACCAATCAATAAAATCTCTCCAAACAGCACATGGTGGAATGTTTAAATATTCCCCCTCTAACTGCCAAGGGAGTAGAAGTGTAATAATGTAGTTATGTAAAACCTGAGGACAGGTCTTTCTTTGGAGGGGTAATATGTAATATCCTGGTGTATATTAGTTCTGTTAACATTTAGACTTCTGGGGGTGCCCCTTTAGCTCAGCTGGTTAAAGAGCTGGACTTGTGTTTATACCTGAGTGTAATCAAAAGTCGGTGGGATCAACTCACGGTAGAACCAATCAATCTTCTGAAGCTTCAGATCTGATTATAAGTTTTTATAATCTCACAACTGGATTTGCTAAAACAATCTGCCTGCAGTTGCAACAGATTTAATTGGATAAGGCAAGTTAATAAAAAAAAGTTGTTGGAGATTTCTTATTCATTTGATCATCTATTTTTCGTTCTGATTTTTGTGAGAGACTTGACCAAGGCTAACTTTGTTTTTCTTTGTTTTTGTGAAAAAGGACAGAATGCATAATAAAGTTGAACATTTTGGAGGTAGTGTTAAGGAAAACATTCAGGGTACAACACCCTAAATATTTCATTGAAATGTGCTAATGTTTGTGAGGTTGGAAGCCAAATGATTGTGAGTATGATTTTTTGTTATTAATTTATTTGTTCTATTTTTTTCATATTTAATTGTATGTAGCATTACAATTTAGCTATGATAAATATCTTCTGTTTCATGGTCTATCATATGGGTCTAAGTTGCTGTAGTAGTTGAACTTATTGTGCCCACTTTTACATAATGACTGTATTGAAACCGGTTATATTCTGGGTTAATCATATTTACATAGTTATTAGGTTTAACTTCTATAAGCCGTAAGCAATATTGTATTTGATTTGTTTGGTAGATTAAGCACTAGAAAAGTATTTTAATTACATGTGTAACATTACTAGTTGTTTGCTTGGTTTGGTATCTTGTACTTAGGGGTTTTTTTATTGTTGTTTCAGGTTTACCTGAACTTTCTGTGTACGCAATAAACCTTCCAAAAAGTTTTTTTTACTTCAATAATTACCTCACATATGCAACAAAAGTTATTTTGAATTATGTAATTTGAATCGGTTTTTCAGCTTAATTTGTCTTAATTCATTCTTAATGAATATTTTGTTTAATATCACCTTAAATAAATGCAAGATGTCTTATAAAGCGTTTTTATAAGTGAACCTCGTTAAAAGGTAATTTGTTACACACCCACGCTATATTTGATCTAAATGCAGGGATATAGGATGTGTTACGTGCTGTGTTATACAAGCTAACACACTTGTGTAACATTGTTATCGTCATCCATGATATATTTTTTCTGTATACATCGTTTGGGGAGTTTTCCTATTAAAATCCTAGGTAGACTTTTTTATAGAAAATTTTTCTTTATTTTAACATGTCATTAAGGTCACATAAGATTAAGGCTGCTTTTAAAACTATCCTGAAAAAATGTTATTATGAACTACACAAGGCATTTTAATAATAAGTTTATTATACTAGTTTTAACTTTTAAATATGGTTAATTTGTGTCATCTGTGTATGACATCTTTATTTCTGTGCTTTGAGCCTTTGGTAAGGCCGTTAGTAATCTGTGTTCCATGGTAAAACTATACAAGCAGCAGAAAGTTGTTTAAACAAGCTGTTTCTTGTATAATCTATCAACCTTGTATAACCTAACAAATCTTTCTTGTAAAACTTTTAAGCCAACAATCACGAAAAACAAACTACATCTAGTATCTGAAAAAAGTATTAGTGTCTGCAAGAAAGCTTTAATTTTTTTTATTAAAACTGCCGCCTATGAAAATGAGGCAAAGTTTCATAAAAAAGTGCTGAAATATGTGCACATCACTTAGAAGGAAGAGATTGTAAAGTTGGGTGAATAACACACCCTCAGGAAGTTTACAGTGTATGCTGCTTTTTTGTAGAAGCATGTGGAGAAATATGTAACATTCTTCCTTACTACACTTTGCTTCTCTAACAAGACCTCTGATATGGTCATTTATCTGTGAAATGTAAGTCACAATCAAAACTTTGACATCTATGTGTGAGATCTTATTAAGTGAGTTAAAGACCCACATACACTGACATTCCAAATTTCTATCACCAACAATTAAGGTAACTAGACATTGGCTGCATCTGTGGTCAGATGGAAGAGTGTATCCACGACATCCTTCATGTGTAAGAACAAATTTTACTATAGCCTTGCTTAATCGTCCAAATCTCATTAATAGATTCACAGACCATGATTTCCTACAGGTTGGTTCAACATCCTAATGCTCTACGACAATTATAAGGTAGTTTTAGTCCATTTAAAGATGGTTGTTCGTACCCACATGTGGGTGTGGTCAGTTCTGGGGAAGTTGGTGTTACCTTAACAATTTTTGTTACTGACAAATTGATTTTTTGTTGCTGTGGCATTTTCTGATTGATCACTTTTTATTGTGAGTGATTGGAAACCCCCTCTTCAATCTGCCATTTTGAAGTTGGAGGTACATGGGGTCACATCTAAAAAATTACTTTTATATTATTAATTTTTATAACCTTGAAGGAGGGTCAAAGTGCAAATCTGACCTCATCAATAGAGCTGCAGCACATGATTCCTATAGGTTGATTTAACATCCTAAACTTGCAGGAGCAATATCAAGTGAGTTTTAGACCCTTTAAAGACGATTCACTTATATCTTAGCCACATATCTTTACTCAACAGTAAGAATTTCAAAGTAGCTATTACTCAGCTATACGATGTGCAATCGGTCACTTTAATGTGTGATAGCTTATCAAAAACTAGATAAATAACATATTGAGAAGATTAACAAAACTTTAATACTTTTTAAGATATTTGACATCAGTATTTTGGTATTTTGGAGAGTAGATCTTTCTCACTTAAGGCATACAATGGAACCTCAAACATTTTATCATGTTATAGCTGAGAAGAAAGTAGCTAAACAAGATATCTTAGGAAAATACTCTAACTGCAATAGTTTTGGAGTTACCATGGATTTACTCAACAGTAAGAATTTCAAAGCAGCTATTACTCAGCTATACAATGTGCAACAGGTTTTAAACTTCACTATCTGATAGCTTATGAAAAACTAGATGAATAACATATGTAAAATGATTTGCCTAACTTTAATACTTTTGACGATATCTGACATTACTTGTGTCATTATTTTACTACAAATAAGAATTTGTAAATATAACTAAGAATTAGGGCTGGGACGGTACAAAAATATGTACATTGGTAGGTCGCCAATGCAAAACCGTACCGATTCCATAATTCTGCGTTTTAGCACACCCCAAACAAACACAGATGTTTTCTCTTCACGACATTGCAATAAAAGTGGCCAAATGCATGAAATATGAGGTAAAAAGTTAAAATATCTTCAGATTTCTTGTTTGTTCCCTGACAAGCAAGATTGAGGTTATAAATTGTCGTAACCAAAACATGGTAGTTCTACTCAACGTAATCGGCATATAAAGTCTACATGTAAATTGGGGATAAAACCTTTTCATTTCTTCAGATTTTGGGTATGTTTCTAATATTTTAACTCTTCCTTCAATTATATGTTCTGACAAGCGAAGTGGTGGTTGTAAAATTTCATCACGGAATTTCAGTAAAATACTCTCGATACCGAAATACTGGAACTACCGTCCCATCCCTGCTAAGAATACACAATTTTTAAAGTAGCTATAGCTCAACAACTTTCTATGTGATAGCTTATCAAAACTAGATGAATAACATTTTGCAAAGAATAAACCTAACTTTAATACTTTTCACATTTCCTTGTTTCTTTATTCTCTTATAAATAAGAAAATAGCTATTATTCACTTATGGTATGCAGCAAAACCCCAAACTGTGTACCATCTTGTAGCTGAGGACAAAATAGCTGAGCAACATATTTGAAGACAAACTCTAACTGGAACAGTTTTTGAGTTATGAGTCCTTTATTCAAAGTAGCTAAAATTGCTATTACTTGCATATCTTTAGACCTAAGTCCACAAAACCAACAAAAATGTGGAAATTCATTATGACAATTAATTGAAAAAAAAATCTGTAGCTGCGGTAGTTTTGGAGATATCTTTGTGACATGCTAATGCACACAAACACACCTACTAACGCACGCATACATATGATGCATTTATAATCTCCCTCCACGGCTAAAGTCTGGTTGGAGATAACATTTTCTACAGAAAAAATTCTGGGGATAGTGTAAAGTCCAGACCGTTATAAAATGCACTCATTCATTGTCTCAAAAATACCCAACAAAGCAAAGATTTGTAAACATGTCTAAGAAACATGGCTTTCAAGATTCACACTGAAAACAGGTCCCACAGACCTCTGTCCCTCACCATTTAGAACTGTCAGTGATAGGAATTGACAATGCTAGGAGACATGTGGGTGTCTCGGGGCTCAGTTCTGGTACAACCTTAATTCTAATTTTTATTGTAGTTTCTTGTGACGATGTTGGGTTAAATATAACCTCTGTGATTGGCCTGTGAGGAGTGACCTTTCCCTATAGCATCATATCTAGTCAATTTTGAATTTTGTAACCTGTGAACATGTATTTTTCTTCCAAAATTTTACTTTACATTTTTAGTTGTTTTAATTTTTACAAACTTTAAATGTGAATGAGGACAAATACAATTGGAGGTCAAACAGAGTGGAGTGCCATATACCAACCCAGCTCCAGTTGGCATCAGATGATGGATTTTGACGGCATCAGGAGATTGAACAGACTCTTCACAATCTTGGCAAGTTGGGTTTACTGATTTATATGATTGTGGTTCTGATATTTACATATCTGCTTTGATTGACCACTGTGATCAAAATTTGGTTTTGGACATTGGGTCCTAGATGATAAGCAAGGTCAGGCCTCGAATCACGGTTTGATGGATCAAACCCATATAAACCGCCAGATGTTGGCCCAGTTGAGTGCATTGGGAGATAGGTTGAACAATATCGAAAGCTCCATGAAAGAATTGGTCAAGAAGACTAATGATAGTTCAAAAATTAAAAAATCTTGAGTCAAACCTAAAGCAAGTGTCACACATACTGGACCTAAAGGTTAGGGCGGTTCCTCCTCCTGTTCACACAATCCAGAATATTTCCCCACCTAGTCATTTGAGGGAGAAGGCGGGAATACAAGAGTAAGTACAACATAGGCTCAGGCACTTGGCAGATAACGTAAGACCATGTATGAACAAGATTAAATCCCAATGGGTTGTATTTGTCAATCCTGAGGTTAGATGCCCACATGAATTTGTCCTATCAGGTCACAATAAAGACAGGGTCACCTAAACCAACACTTCCTCAAACCAATGGATGGCTAGTTTTTATTGAACCATCAGGGAGCAGTCAGATATAGCAATTCAAGACCATATATTAGATTATGTTATTGATTTATTGGATGACTTCTCCTGTGCTTCTGCAAAGGCCGGTCATGTGGTGCTCTTACGTCAGATAGAGCAGGGAGAGATTAAGAGTTGGTTGGAAACTAAGACAATTGATACAGTGTGCTAGGCTCATGGTCAGGAGGCATAGTACCTCTCAAAGTAGTTCTCAAATAATGCAAGAAAAACATTCTTCTGCGGAAAATACCACTTGTGTACATTATAACAAAGGTGTTTGTTCACAAAAACAGACTCATGAAACAAAAGTGGTACTGTATAAGCATGTGTGTGCTTCATGTTGGGCTAAAGATGGCCAGTGATATCCTCACTCACAGACTGAGTATCATAAGGGTACAAAAACGAGTAGCCCTGGGTATGACCTTGGGTTCGAGTCATGTCCACAATACGTGCTATAAAAGTCCACATTAGATTAGATCACATGATAAATTTAAGAGGTTAACCTCATGCATATTCATGAATTCAGAGTCGAGAAGTTCACCCCTCGTCGACCAAATGGTAATAGTAACGATTAACCCATATACAAAGCTCCACTAGATCAGTCTCCCTCCCCAGGACTGAAACCCTGTTCTACCTTTTACAACATAATTTCTAGACTTGAAATTTCATAGTTCTTAAATTGCACACTCTTTAACAACAATTTATCAGATAAAATGTTTGAGCAATTAGCATATTTTGGTAGACCCTGCTCTCATTCTTGTCCCATATATTTCTTTTACAGTGAGATGTATTTCACATCATTGTCATAGCAAAAAGATACCTAAATCATAGTGCTTGCAATTTTAAGGTATTGTTTACTTAGGTTACTTGTTATTCTATGAAAGAAGTGGATACAAAAGTTTTAAAAATTTCCTGGTGTATATTTTCAATTTCCATCATTAAAGAAGACAAGTTCATATAACACCTCTCCTAGATAGCAGATAATACTGTGACAGCTTTGTAATTAATGATTTTGACAATGTTGTCAACTGTTGCAAAACGCATTCATCGTGGGCTCGATGATTAAGGGGAGTAATGAAAGTTCTCTGAATTAATCAAGTTGATTGGGCTTAAAATAGTTCTCAATGTACCCTCTTAAACAGCAGGTGGAGGATATGTAATACACAAACAGTTATTGGTGCTAAGCAAAATGATAAATTTATTTATTTATTGATTTGGGGATTTACATCGCTTTCAACACTGTACAGGTCATATTGTGACAGGTAGTTGGACGGGCAGAGGAAACCAGTACATACAGTTGGTCAAGGTTCTGTACTGTAAGCTGCCGACTAATAGCAAGGAACTACCAGCTTTCACACTTCAGGCTGGGTTGGGAACCGAACCCCAGCCTCAGAGGTGGGAGGCGAGAGTGTTACCACTCTGCCACCATGACCCACAGCAAAATGACAAATATATTTAGCGTAATTCATGTCCCTGATACACTCATAAAGGAAGTAGAAGCATTGTTTTTAGCAGTTCTCTGGGAAAAGGAACAAGAGAAAAGGTTTGAAGACATACAGCCATCAATTATAAAAACTGGGGAGGGATCAATATGATTGACTTTAAAAAATATTGTTTCATCCTTGAAGGTCATGTAGGTCAAAAGATTATAATCAGAAAATACAGATAATCCAAATATTGAGAATTGGAAAGTTCTTGCATGGGCCAATGCTGGTATAACAGATCAAACTGTATAACCAGGTTTTATAATCATGGTTTAAATTTTTTGCAGTTGCTCCAAACAGCTTAGAAGAAATTCTCAGTGAAAAATTGGCACATAATAAATACATAAGTGTTGGAGGTAGAGTAACAGAACCAACATTTAGAGTTATCAAGGAGATGGGGATAACCAATATAGGTCAACCATTTATGAAAGCATAACACACAGAAAAAGCATTCCTACTGCAGACAAAAAGTGGGTGGAGTATTACCCTTTTTAGAAAAGACCAAATGGTCCACTATATATCAGATACCACAGAACAACACAAGATATTGGGCTACATAGTTTACAGTTAAGTATACTTCATTGTTTCATAGGGTGCAACTATAATTTAAGCAACTGGAAAATAAACGATAGTTCCTTATGTGCATTCTGCTCACAACTGGATACTATGGAACATTTTTTCTACTATTGTACAAGTTGTTTGGAGCAGTCTAAAAAGAATTAAATGTCAGTATTTTAAAGGTCAATTGCCAAGCTATACTTCTAGAAATTTTATTTGGAATCCCCTCCACAAGTTTACTCCATAAAGTACCATAAATACACTTATAAATATTAGTCAGAAAACAGTGAAATGTACCTTATTGCATTAAGCAAGAGTAAAAATGGTGGCTGTCTATGTGAATTTTTTAAAAAAGTAATGAAATACTATTAAACAATGCAACAAGTAAATACAATCTACCTGTGGTCGATTTTTTTTTTATTTTGTTTGTATGCAATTTATAAATAACCAATGTGCTATATTGTAAAATATAATATTAAAAATTAAAAAAAAAATAAAAATATATATCTATATGTGATATTATATGTATATGTTTATACCTTATTGATTGTGTTCAAGGCACTTCATAAGTCCTTAACCAGTATTATTACTATCTGAGCGTGCAGAATGATTAACAGTGCAGAATCGAGTTTATAAAAACACAGTATTTTACGGTTAGCCGGTCCGTGGTCCAATAATGAGCATTATTGACTGGGTTCAGACGTCACCAAGTATTTGTTTACAAAAATTGTACTCTCACTTGAAATTTTTAACTTGCAATATCACACTTATTACTGCACAGTAGTGGTGGGAATCGGACTTGAAAATCAGAATCGATTAATCGGAAAAGTCTAGAGACGATTAATCGAGTCGAATCGATTTTTGGGTCATACAGGATTTTACAAAGTTCCTTCTATAAAAAATATTAATTTGGGTTCTCTATCTCATCCAGGTCATCCTAAATAGCAGTCAGAGTCATATTAGGATTCAGCAATGTAGTGGTTTATAATAAATCAGTAAGTTTTATCTGTAACAGTAGTAAACATGAAAATTTTATAATTTTTTTGCTGTTAAAAGGTTAACATGTGAAGATTTAAATTACATAATTTAAGTAAAATGCTGCATTTCTCATTTCAATGTACTTGAACGTTTTATTTATTCTTTTCAGTAATTTCACAGTGAATTCTTAACAGAAAATACAAAATGATTGAAATGAAAAATAAAATAAAAATTGAAAAATAAAGATGTCCAATTACTTTAGACTCATTCACTAACTTTGACAAATTACACTTTGGCATTTTTTGCCCATTTCAGGTTACTGTATGTTTTTTTTTTAATTAGTCAGTACTACAGGACCCCTTATTATTTACAGTTCTTGTTGAGAAATATAAGCATATTGACAGTTTCAGGAGTTAGTTGTGTTCTCTTTTTGTTAACAATTGAACCTGCCAAACTAAAAATTCTCTCTGATGAAACAGAAGAGGCAGGAATACACAGGTATTTTTTGGCTAGAACAGTAACATGAGGATATTGTACTTTACTCTGCCACCATTTTAATGGACACTGATCTGATGGAATTTGACTCTCCATAAGGTAAGAATCAATTTCTCTACAAACAACTTCTTCATCGGAGAATTGGGGCTGGTCACTTCCTGTGCAGACAACATCATCTAACCAGTGAGTAGATGGTTTGCTTTCATGTAAACTTTTGTTCACCTCACCAATTTCAGTCTTAAGTTTCTTTCTCACAGGGACCACATTCATATTGGAATCAAATCCATCTGACTCAAATGGATCAGCCACTGATGGTAATGAAGGTAAGTTGGGTAACTGAGGAAGTAGAAATTCTGAAGCTTCACCCTCAGGTTTGGCTGGGTTAGACTCAGGTAATATTAATGTGCCACTGTCTTCTGTAGGCTCAACAGGCTCCTTTTTAACTTGAAATTTCACTTTTAATTTCAACCTTTCAATGCATTCAGTTTTTAGTTGCTGGTGGATGTCTCCCCTCTCTTGTAGGCGCATGAATGCCAATGTCTTTGTTCTCGGGTCTAGCAAAGATGCCAATTGATATGATGTCAAGTGGGTTTCAACAGTAGGTTTTCTCTTCTGGAAATTTTGAGACATGGCTTCCTTTACTTTCTTTATTGAAGCTGGATCATCAGGTTTCTCTAACAATGCACATTCCAATTTAATAATTGTTGGCAAAACCAAGGATAAAGTAGGTGTCTTCTCACCAGATAGAAGAACAGTGGCTCTCTTGAATGGCTGTAGCACTTCTATAAGTAATTCAATGACAGTTTGCTCTTCAAAAGTATAAATTTTAGACTTAATGTTACATTTGAAGTCAAGGTCTTTGTCAGTAGCCACAGCAGTTATGGCAGGTAACTGTTCACACAGTCTTTCAAGCATGTCCAAGCAAGAGTTCCAACGTGTTGGACAGTCTATTATCAATTTGTGACCCTGAGCTGCCTCTGACAGCAACAACTTCTGTTTCTCCAATAAGGCACCTGTTGCCAGAGGACTTCGATGGAAAAAAGCAACTAGAGTTCTACCTTTTGCTATTAACCATTGTACTTCTTTTAAACCTGCAGTAACGATGAGATTTATGTTATGACCCATACAGCTAAGTCTTGGCCAGTTGATAAGTGAGGCAGCTTTGACTTCATTTGCAGCATTGTCTGTAACCAGAGTTTGAGACAAAAAACCCCAGTTAGTCTTCACTTGCGTCAAGCAGTTGGCTATATTTTCCACAGTATGACTCCCACAAACTTTTAGAGTATCTAAAACTTTACACTGCATGTTCCAGTCCTTGTCAATGTAAGAACATGTAACAGTGTCATAGCTTTCTGTATTAAGACTTGTCCATCCATCATGGGTCAAACCTACAAAGTCCACAGCACACATATCCTTTTTTAGACTTTCTTTCTTTGCTGTATACTTATTTTGTAATTTATCCTTTAAGGATTTCCTACACATTAGCTGATATCTGGGCTCTAAGGTCTTGACAAATTGACGAAAAGCAGGATTTTCCACAGTACTGATTGGCTCCATTGATACAATTACATAATTAATAAGAGATTGATTAATACAGTCAGTGCGTGAAGATGGCAAAGGTAACTCACTGGCTTTGCTACTAGAGGCAAAGTGACTTGTAATAGTTTCCTGTGGAGCAGAATGTTGACCTTCTTTTTGAGCATATAATTGGGGGTGGCTTCTTTTTAGATGATTTGAGAAATTTGTTGTGTTGCCTGAAAATATAAAAAGTGTTTTTGTAAAAACTGAAAATCAAACAATATTAAATTACAGAGTAATTACAAAGTTAAGTGGGGCTTTGCATCCCATTCAACAGCCAGGGTTATAGCCCTCAGCCTTGCCACTTGCTAGCGTCGAACCCAGGCAGAGGTAACAGCTGTAGGATTAGATGCCAAACTTGCTAACTACTAGATTACAGGACAACATTTAATGTCACGCGAATAACAATTATTTATATGCAGACTCTTAGACCTTGTGTCACACTACTGCCTTGCAATCTGTTATTGCACATGAAGTATTATTGTCCATGGGAAATACTAAATACACAGGGACTCCTGTCACTGCATCGTGGTTTTACGTTTTCATCTAAAATCACGGCATTTGCAGATCCCAATCATAATACCATTGATTCACACAAATAAAATAATACTGTGACCTCATGAATATTAATTGAGTAGTCCACAAATTTTGGTCTTCGACTAAAATATTGTTAAAAATCCCCCAAAATCGTGTTATATTTCCTGCGCATATATAAGTATTCATGAGCTGTGTATAGACCATCCAGTGTTTGATCTTGAAGCAGAAAATGTTGCCAGGAAACTGCCCATGGAAATCTGTGACCTCATGAATATTAATGAGTTCTCTGTGGATTTTGACCTTCAATTAAAATAATTTTACACATTGTTGGGAAACCCCACAGAATTCTGTGACCTCATCAACATTCTATGCAATTGTCAAACAAATATACCACTAATAAATTAACTGATTTTTTTGTTGTGCGATGCCATGACTTCTGACGAAAACTTAAAACCATGATGCCATTACAGGAGTCACTTCGTACTAAATAAGCTAATACATAGATTTTGGCAGTATTGATAAGAGGGCTGAAGAAGCAGTCCACACACACACACACAAAAAAAACAAAAAAAAAAAAAAAACAGATAGAATACAATACTTCAATATATTTTTCTTGGAAATGCCTATTCAAACTTCATGATTTATGACTGGAAGAAATCCTTGGCCCTTACCATTATTACTGTATTCTTTTTTACATTCCCTGCATACAGCTTTTGTAAGATCAAGCTTCCCATCCTTCATAGATTTTTGGAAACCAAAATGGGCCCATACATAGCTCTTCACCTTCCCTGGGTAAGGATAGAGCTGGCCCTCACTTCCCTTCAGTGCCTCCATATTCCATACAGAATTAGTGTCAGACTTCAGAAAATTCATAAAAACAATCACACATTGTAATATGTATTTCCACTTAACTCCATACAGAGTTATTGTCAAGCACAGTAAAGCAGTTAAACAGTAAAAGTTTATAAAAACGATTGCATATTGTAGTAAGTATGTCCACTTGTATCCATTGGCTCCATACAAAGTAAAAATCAGACACAGTGAAGTAGTAAAACAATAAAAGTTCAGAAACTTCATGAAAACGATCGCACGTCATCGCACATTGCAGTAAGTATTTCTATTATCGTCCATTCAAAACGTCTTCGATGGTTTCGTTTTTTCTTTCGTCGCCGACGTTCCCAATGCAGATCGATGTGGATGCTAAAACGCGGAATCGAGTCCAGGAATCGAGGTATCGTCGAATCGTTCCACCACTACTGCACAGATTTAAACCAAACAAAAATTAATTTGTTAATGGGTTCACTGATTATTGTGAAAAAATGGCTCTTGTTTACGGCAAGAAAAGCATACAAAAACCACTTCAAAACAAAACTTCATGGTGACGTATTTTTATCAGCCTCTACTTATATATGTCACAACATTATATTTGAATATACAACGTCCAGTTATATGAAACTCAGCTAGTAATAATAGTAATAATGTAATTTGTATATGCAATATGCTGTAGAAATGGACCTTCATCAATGATTATTGGCCTTTCACTTCCATTAGGTATGTCAGGCCAATAATCATTGATGAAGGTCCATTTCTACAGCATATTGCCCTATAAAATTACATTATTGTACTATTAATCTGCCACAGTGACCTAGTGGGTAGCACACTTAAAATTGCAATCATCTGTTATTGGGTCTTATCCTGAGTCTTTCCTGTCTTGTGTTGTAATTAGCCTGCAAATGGAGTAGGAAATAGATTTAAATGGCTTGACAGACCACTTCTGATAAGTTGAAGGTAATGGTAGCCATGTTAAACTTACAATAGTATCTAACAGATAACCACTGAAGATTATTTAGTATTGGTGTAGTACAAGCGTAAGGGCTATAGTTGATAAGAAATCGGCATGGTATGGGCAAACTTTATTGAACGTTTATAAGTTATTATATCCTTAATTTCAATTATTAGACAAAAAAAATAAAAACTGATGAATTTTCCATATGACAGATTTATTTTTATTGCATCATCTTAACAATTTTCACTCAAATATCAGCAAAGTATTGTATTTACTTTTTACATGATCTAAATATTTGTTCAATTAATTTTGGTATATTTCAATTAGAATATCCTCTCATATATTGAATTTGTTTTTACAAAAACATTGCAGTATGTCCATGCAATATAGTAGTATTCGTGCATATTTCAGAATCATTATACTTATATACACATTACTGAAATAAAATATATTGTATAAAATATACATATAGAATATATTGTACTAAGCTGAACAGTAAACTACAGAATCAAAATGTCAAGTATATCCCTGAATACTTTGCTACTTTACAATACTGAATGCATCCCGATTACAATTTATGAAAGTCAAAATTACCCGTGGTCAATGTTTAACAAATAATTTTGAATGCATTATTAAACCACAAATTGTATGTAAACTGTATGTACTATCTTTCAATAAATCACTTACAAACTGGATTTTAAGTTGATCAATGCATTGGATAGTCATATAACAAATTAAATAGTATGTACAAATGTATCTCAAAGCATCTTATCACCAAATACAGATACTCCAATTAATTTTTAAATCACTTACTATTTTAAAAATTAAATGATATATTAAAAAGTTATATTAAATGATATTAAATGATATATAAAGGCATGTGACCTCATGAAAGTTCACATCAACAAAATACTACATTTTTGGTGGCGCCATGTTCAAAACTTTATCAAGTCCAATATGCAAAAAAACAAGCACTACTATTTAAGATACATGTAACTAAGAAATAAAAGAATAACTAAATTACCTTTTACTGATGTTATCATAATTCTTATCATAATCAGTAAGCACCTGGGCAGTACTTATATATCTAGAAGATGTTATAACCAACATATTATACATCAGAAAATCCTGTATTTGGTGATTGCTTTGAATATGAACTAATATGAGCATGAATTTCCAAAGACTCAAACAATAACCAATTAATGATCATTTTAGATGACATTTATGGCATAATGTAATTGGTACACAAAAGCACATCTGCACTTGGTAGGCAACAAACATACACATAATACTGCTTTATGTTTTGTCAATGATTCTTTCACACATGGAATTTTTAATTAAGTTCAGACCAAACCACTGTAAACAGAACAAAATTTTCACAGTATATCTTCATAAACACACTAAGTTACCCACACAGTAAATACATTTGAACAAAATCATTTGGAGAAACACATAAAATACTTCTTTTAAATTTGCCTGCAGAAATCTTCCTCACTAAACATTTGCTCTTTATCTTGTGTATTCAAGCCACAAAAAGAACACAAAAAATCTCTGGTACTCGCACATCAGTATATAACACACTGTGTACAGTAATTTGAAGTCAAAACACTTGTATCATCAATTACCAAAATTTATTGGATCAGTTTCTTGGAATTACCTTCCTGTTCAGCATTTGCAATATACATACCAGTGTTTTCCTGAGCTCAGGTGAGCTCATTGAAAAAGGGTAAAAATAAGGAATTTTATAAAATTATAAATAATATATTTTAGCTTCTACTACATGTCAATAATTTCTAAAATAGTAATTCACTTAGAAAATAAATCGATTAATTCATTAACATAAGCTGGATATAAAAAAATAGTTCAGAATTTATGTACAGTAATTGGTAACCGTCGTAAAATGAAAACAGTTTCAGTAAACTTGTATGTAGTAAGATTTGTGTACTTACTACTTTTGATATGGCTTATTTTTCCATTATTTGCATAACCTATTTAACTATGTGCAACACAAAAGTGTTAAAACTAAACATAATAGGTGTCAATATGCAACATAAATCATAGTATGACTGTGCAAGGAGGATTCATTTTGGAATGTTGCAGGACACTAACTTTAAGTCCTGGCAGCCTAAACATAAATTATAGATAATTTACCAACAAAAGAGCAGTTATTCCCATTGAGAAAGAAATGCTCACTGGAAGAGGTTTATACAATCGTGTAAAAACTTGAAAAGAGCACTTTAATCTGCAGAAGATAAGGGTTTGATCATACACAAATGTGAATTGAAGTCAATTTATTTCCACTGCATGGTGTAAGTAAAGAAGCTAGCCTAAAACTGATTTAAAACATTCAGTTGAAATAAAAAATAAGAAAAGCCAAAGATGAATAAAGGACTAAATGCTGGTGGAAAAATGGTAACTCAAAATTGCAAGGCTGGGCAAGATGCTGGTCTTGCAGAAACTCTGGTAAACAGTTAAAACACTTCATTCGATAAAATTCATGTGGATTGTTGAAAAATGGTGAAGTATGGTTTATGGTTTTAAGTTAAGCGTGTTTTCTAATCTAGCTAATGCAGTATCTCATAATCAAAGTATACATATAATTGTACAATACCCATTGGGTTTAAATGCTGAAACCATTTGTTGTATTAAGATTTATTTCAATGTTGTATAACAAACTAGAAAAAAAATACAAGTTTCTTCAGTGTTCTACCTAGACCAACATTTAGTCCATCTGCCTACAAGCTTGTATTTCATGAGAATCCCTGAAATATCACTGGTAAAGTTCCCATCAGGCAAATTTCCACCAGGTAAAATAATGGATATGAAAACTTTTCATTCACTATTCAAAAATAATTATGAAAGAAACTGCAATAGCTCTGTAATGGCTGAATTGATGAAAGCAAAACACAAATTTAAACTTCCTTCAAGGACACCATATATTAATTAATTTTCAAAAATGAAATAGTACATATCTAATGTATTATCAGGTCAATTCTCCAAATATAATACTGAATCAGAAGATTTATTGGTATTTTTCCTAGCCATCGATTTAGTTGATAGGAAATTTTTAAAAAGGGCTTTACTTAATGGGGACTTTTCCTGATAAGAACTTTTCAAACTTTCTTTTGCCACTGTTGCAATTTACACTGACACTTTGTATTATCTATTTTTTTTGGCATTCAAACTGAGAACAACATGCAGTTAGCACACATATAAACACAAAGTATCATAGATTTTTTTGCAAAGAACAATGTTAATGAGTTGAAATTACTAATTTAAACCAACAATATTGAAACAATTCTATCACAAAGTAATAATTTTACTTTTGATTAAACAAAAATATTTCATTAAAACACTTTTCAATGATTCTAAAAACTTTTCACATAAAAATCAGATTATGCAACCTCTTTCCATTGTAACAAACATTTTTATATAAGTCATATCACAAAGAAACTTGTTATGAGTCAACATTCCCACTTTTTAAAATATATCTTGAAAAAATTGAGTGTGGCCAATATTATTCATATTGATAGTTAAAATTTATAATTATTTCATCACAGAATATCAGTTTCATCATGCTACAGTTCTTACACATAAAGCTTATATTGACTTTAAATCAGCTTTACAAAACTTCTGAATTATCTGTTAGATACAAAACTGGTTTTACATTTATACAATTTAATTTCTAAATGTATGGATCATCCAAAAGTACAACAATGGGATACCTTTTATTTTAGACTAATTGTAGCTTTCAGGGGCAATCAGGAATCCTGAGAAAACATTTCCAGGGAATTCACTCCATGAATATAGTGTGATATCTTGATAACTTTGTACCCAGACCTTTTTTCCTGCCTCACAATTGATAACTGCTGACCCACTGAGTACAGCTTCAATTTTCTCAGGATTAAAATTTGATCAAGCTTCCCATCCTTCATAGATTTTTGGAAACCAAAATGGGCCCATACATAGCTCTTCACCTTCCCTGGGTAAGGATAGAGCTGGCCCTCACTTCCCTTCAGTGCCTCCATATTCCATACAGAATTAGTGTCAGACTTCAGAAAATTCATAAAAACAATCACACATTGTAATATGTATTTCCACTTAACTCCATACAGAGTTATTGTCAAGCACAGTAAAGCAGTTAAACAGTAAAAGTTTATAAAAACGATTGCATATTGTAGTAAGTATGTCCACTTGTATCCATTGGCTCCATACAAAGTAAAAATCAGACACAGTGAAGTAGTAAAACAATAAAAGTTCAGAAACTTCATGAAAACGATCGCACGTCATCGCACATTGCAGTAAGTATTTCTATTATCGTCCATTCAAAACGTCTTCGATGGTTTCGTTTTTTCTTTCGTCGCCGACGTTCCCAATGCAGATCGATGTGGATGCTAAAACGCGGAATCGAGTCCAGGAATCGAGGTATCGTCGAATCGTTCCACCACTACTGCACAGATTTAAACCAAACAAAAATTAATTTGTTAATGGGTTCACTGATTATTGTGAAAAAATGGCTCTTGTTTACGGCAAGAAAAGCATACAAAAACCACTTCAAAACAAAACTTCATGGTGACGTATTTTTATCAGCCTCTACTTATATATGTCACAACATTATATTTGAATATA
Source organism: Sabellastarte sp. h YS-2021 (assembly GCA_964017235.1). Classification (NCBI taxonomy): domain Eukaryota; kingdom Metazoa; phylum Annelida; class Polychaeta; order Sabellida; family Sabellidae; genus Sabellastarte; species Sabellastarte sp. h YS-2021. The sequence continues at coordinate 2,419,255 of OZ024939.1, read as the reverse complement.
CAACGTCCAGTTATATGAAACTCAGCTAGTAATAATAGTAATAATGTAATTTGTATATGCAATATGCTGTAGAAATGGACCTTCATCAATGATTATTGGCCTTTCACTTCCATTAGGTATGTCAGGCCAATAATCATTGATGAAGGTCCATTTCTACAGCATATTGCCCTATAAAATTACATTATTGTACTATTAATCTGCCACAGTGACCTAGTGGGTAGCACACTTAAAATTGCAATCATCTGTTATTGGGTCTTATCCTGAGTCTTTCCTGTCTTGTGTTGTAATTAGCCTGCAAATGGAGTAGGAAATAGATTTAAATGGCTTGACAGACCACTTCTGAGAAGTTGAAGGTAATGGTAGCCATGTTAAACTTACAATAGTATCTAACAGATAACCACTGAAGATTATTTAGTATTGGTGTAGTACAAGCGTAAGGGCTATAGTTGATAAGAAATCGGCATGGTATGGGCAAACTTTATTGAACGTTTATAAGTTATTATATCCTTAATTTCAATTATTAGACAAAAAAAATAAAAACTGATGAATTTTCCATATGACAGATTTATTTTTATTGCATCATCTTAACAATTTTCACTCAAATATCAGCAAAGTATTGTATTTACTTTTTACATGATCTAAATATTTGTTCAATTAATTTTGGTATATTTCAATTAGAATATCCTCTCATATATTGAATTTGTTTTTACAAAAACATTGCAGTATGTCCATGCAATATAGTAGTATTCGTGCATATTTCAGAATCATTATACTTATATACACATTACTGAAATAAAATATATTGTATAAAATATACATATAGAATATATTGTACTAAGCTGAACAGTAAACTACAGAATCAAAATGTCAAGTATATCCCTGAATACTTTGCTACTTTACAATACTGAATGCATCCCGATTACAATTTATGAAAGTCAAAATTACCCGTGGTCAATGTTTAACAAATAATTTTGAATGCATTATTAAACCACAAATTGTATGTAAACTGTATGTACTATCTTTCAATAAATCACTTACAAACTGGATTTTAAGTTGATCAATGCATTGGATAGTCATATAACAAATTAAATAGTATGTACAAATGTATCTCAAAGCATCTTATCACCAAATACAGATACTCCAATTAATTTTTAAATCACTTACTATTTTAAAAATTAAATGATATATTAAAAAGTTATATTAAATGATATTAAATGATATATAAAGGCATGTGACCTCATGAAAGTTCACATCAACAAAATACTACATTTTTGGTGGCGCCATGTTCAAAACTTTATCAAGTCCAATATGCAAAAAAACAAGCACTACTATTTAAGATACATGTAACTAAGAAATAAAAGAATAACTAAATTACCTTTTACTGATGTTATCATAATTCTTATCATAATCAGTAAGCACCTGGGCAGTACTTATATATCTAGAAGATGTTATAACCAACATATTATACATCAGAAAATCCTGTATTTGGTGATTGCTTTGAATATGAACTAATATGAGCATGAATTTCCAAAGACTCAAACAATAACCAATTAATGATCATTTTAGATGACATTTATGGCATAATGTAATTGGTACACAAAAGCACATCTGCACTTGGTAGGCAACAAACATACACATAATACTGCTTTATGTTTTGTCAATGATTCTTTCACACATGGAATTTTTAATTAAGTTCAGACCAAACCACTGTAAACAGAACAAAATTTTCACAGTATATCTTCATAAACACACTAAGTTACCCACACAGTAAATACATTTGAACAAAATCATTTGGAGAAACACATAAAATACTTCTTTTAAATTTGCCTGCAGAAATCTTCCTCACTAAACATTTGCTCTTTATCTTGTGTATTCAAGCCACAAAAAGAACACAACAAATCTCTGGTACTCGCACATCAGTATATAACACACTGTGTACAGTAATTTGAAGTCAAAACACTTGTATCATCAATTACCAAAATTTATTGGATCAGTTTCTTGGAATTACCTTCCTGTTCAGCATTTGCAATATACATACCAGTGTTTTCCTGAGCTCAGGTGAGCTCATTGAAAAAGGGTAAAAATAAGGAATTTTATAAAATTATAAATAATATATTTTAGCTTCTACTACATGTCAATAATTTCTAAAATAGTAATTCACTTAGAAAATAAATCGATTAATTCATTAACATAAGCTGGATATAAAAAAATAGTTCAGAATTTATGTACAGTAATTGGTAACCGTCGTAAAATGAAAACAGTTTCAGTAAACTTGTATGTAGTAAGATTTGTGTACTTACTACTTTTGATATGGCTTATTTTTCCATTATTTGCATAACCTATTTAACTATGTGCAACACAAAAGTGTTAAAACTAAACATAATAGGTGTCAATATGCAACATAAATCATAGTATGACTGTGCAAGGAGGATTCATTTTGGAATGTTGCAGGACACTAACTTTAAGTCCTGGCAGCCTAAACATAAATTATAGATAATTTACCAACAAAAGAGCAGTTATTCCCATTGAGAAAGAAATGCTCACTGGAAGAGGTTTATACAATCGTGTAAAAACTTGAAAAGAGCACTTTAATCTGCAGAAGATAAGGGTTTGATCATACACAAATGTGAATTGAAGTCAATTTATTTCCACTGCATGGTGTAAGTAAAGAAGCTAGCCTAAAACTGATTTAAAACATTCAGTTGAAATAAAAAATAAGAAAAGCCAAAGATGAATAAAGGACTAAATGCTGGTGGAAAAATGGTAACTCAAAATTGCAAGGCTGGGCAAGATGCTGGTCTTGCAGAAACTCTGGTAAACAGTTAAAACACTTCATTCGATAAAATTCATGTGGATTGTTGAAAAATGGTGAAGTATGGTTTATGGTTTTAAGTTAAGCGTGTTTTCTAATCTAGCTAATGCAGTATCTCATAATCAAAGTATACATATAATTGTACAATACCCATTGGGTTTAAATGCTGAAACCATTTGTTGTATTAAGATTTATTTCAATGTTGTATAACAAACTAGAAAAAAAATACAAGTTTCTTCAGTGTTCTACCTAGACCAACATTTAGTCCATCTGCCTACAAGCTTGTATTTCATGAGAATCCCTGAAATATCACTGGTAAAGTTCCCATCAGGCAAATTTCCACCAGGTAAAATAATGGATATGAAAACTTTTCATTCACTATTCAAAAATAATTATGAAAGAAACTGCAATAGCTCTGTAATGGCTGAATTGATGAAAGCAAAACACAAATTTAAACTTCCTTCAAGGACACCATATATTAATTAATTTTCAAAAATGAAATAGTACATATCTAATGTATTATCAGGTCAATTCTCCAAATATAATACTGAATCAGAAGATTTATTGGTATTTTTCCTAGCCATCGATTTAGTTGATAGGAAATTTTTAAAAAGAGCTTTACTTAATGGGGACTTTTCCTGATAAGAACTTTTCAAACTTTCTTTTGCCACTGTTGCAATTTACACTGACACTTTGTATTATCTATTTTTTTTGGCATTCAAACTGAGAACAACATGCAGTTAGCACACATATAAACACAAAGTATCATAGATTTTTTTGCAAAGAACAATGTTAATGAGTTGAAATTACTAATTTAAACCAACAATATTGAAACAATTCTATCACAAATTAATAATTTTACTTTTGATTAAACAAAAATATTTCATTAAAACACTTTTCAATGATTCTAAAAACTTTTCACATAAAAATCAGATTATGCAACCTCTTTCCATTGTAACAAACATTTTTATATAAGTCATATCACAAAGAAACTTGTTATGAGTCAACATTCCCACTTTTTAAAATATATCTTGAAAAAATTGAGTGTGGCCAATATTATTCATATTGATAGTTAAAATTTATAATTATTTCATCACAGAATATCAGTTTCATCATGCTACAGTTCTTACACATAAAGCTTATATTGACTTTAAATCAGCTTTACAAAACTTCTGAATTATCTGTTAGATACAAAACTGGTTTTACATTTATACAATTTAATTTCTAAATGTATGGATCATCCAAAAGTACAACAATGGGATACCTTTTATTTTAGACTAATTGTAGCTTTCAGGGGCAATCAGGAATCCTGAGAAAACATTTCCAGGGAATTCACTCCATGAATATAGTGTGATATCTTGATAACTTTGTACCCAGACCTTTTTTCCTGCCTCACAATTGATAACTGCTGACCCACTGAGTACAGCTTCAATTTTCTCAGGATTAAAATTTGTTAATCTTACTCTGGCTATTTTTTCCCACGATAAATGAGGGAAGCAACCGGCCCAAACTCACCTAAACTGCTGTTGGTATATCCTTGGACCATAAAAGTAAACAAATACAGGCCATTAGTTGGGCAGGTATACTCCCCAGTGGTGTTACTGTAATGGTTGCCTGTGTTGACTGTGACATTAACAAAAACAACCCTGTCACCATTATTCTTCACAACAGATGCCCTGCCAGATGCAAGATCTTTGGCTGAGAAAGCAGAATTATAGAGGCTGGTCTGATCTAAAGAAACAAAAAACCACTTAGTTTTTGATATACTGCCAACATCAGCTAAATTTTACAGCTTGTTTATGGTTTGAGGAAATCCCTCAACTATGACCTTTAACCACTTGAGTTATGACACTTCTATAGCTGATGGTTGAAATCAAGATTATGAAAATATGCAAAAAAAATACGGACAGCCTCTCTGGATAAGAGTAATCTGCTAAAGGGAAGGGAAACTCCAAACTGACTTCTGCAAGGTTATGTGACAGATTGATAGAAAAAATGAATATATTCTTGATGACTTAAATTAGAGTGCAGTAAAAGTGCAGTTGCCAGAACAGTGGCAGAATTCACAAAGATTATTTTGAGCTATTTTTCACCAGCAATAATTTTAAACTACAGCAGTATTTAAAAGCTCAAAAATTAATTTTAAATAACCAACTCCAACCTTCATTACTTTCTTCATTCTAGTAAGTAATTATGTTTTTGGCGAAAGATCTTTTTATAATATAAAATGTTCAGAATTTTGTTCAGAAATTGAAATAATACCCTTCAAAATTCTTAAAAGCATCTTATGTATTTTTCCAAGATACCTGGAAATGAAAGCTAGATAAAGTTGCTGAAGAGGTGCTGCTAAATGTTTAAATTTAAAATGCGTTATATTTATATGAAGAGACTGTACTTTCCATTGATGCACTACCTTTCCATTAATACATTCACGGCAGATTCTTTGCAAATGTACATGTTAATTTAGTTTAGTATTAATTTTAAAAAAAATGGTGGATACTTAATGTAAAACATTGCTTGCAAATTTTTCGCACTGTAGTGTATTAGGCAATTTAAACACACATATACTTCAACATACCGTTTTCCTTCTGTGTCATATGGCTTTCAACTCCATTCATCTTTTTCTGCAAATCATCCACTGATTTCATCAGTTGTCCTGTTTAGTAAAATAGTCAATCTGAATTATAATGTCCAATGTTTCACAGAGTGATAGAGGAACAACAGTATGTAGCATTCTGAATATTAACCTATACAACAAAGATTATTTACATCATGATGCCTGAATCTTTAGAATGTTTTCTAAAAATTCAAAATTCTGATTAACATTTAAGGTTTAAGACAGTTTGCGTACAACAAAACATTTTCTCAAACATTTTTTGTTTTAAAAAGATGATAAATGGGTATAAAACAGCTGAATGTAGTAGTTTGTTAATGTGCCAAAACCCCCCAAAATGATAAAATCACTACTACTGGCTTGGGAAGTACAGAGATCCCTTATAGCTCACCCGGTAGAGTATAGGCCTTTTGATGGGGAGGTTGTGGTTTCGAGTCCCCTGGAAACCTGGCTGCCGGTGTGGCCGGCTAATGTATTTGGATTAACCACACTGTAGAGAGCCAGTGGTTCTGGTTACTGTGAACCAGTAGGAACCCAGTGACAGCTTTCGTGTGTGGAGGGGAAAATGTGACACAAGCCAAAAAGTGATAAAATCACAACTATTTTCTCGTCTTGTAGGGATTTCCCCTCATAGCTTACCTACTACAGTTGTGGGCCTTGTGAGTGAGAGCTTGCGTGTTCGAGTCCCCCCGAAACCTGGTGCTGTGACATTAATTTGTTATTTCTTAGTTTTTGGTTCTTGACATCAGCTTTCCTCTTATTTTATGAATTATTTACTTAAACATATACTAAATCTCAATAAATATTATACAGGTCATATATTTTATCACCATTTTATATGCTGTTTTTTGCATTTGTACTTTCTTCTGCATTTTGTTAACTCCTTTTATTCATGATTAGTTAATAATTTTTATTTGAAATTGTTTAACTGTAACCTCAGCAGTTTTGCGTTTAAATACAACTGTTGTCCAAAATTTATTTGAAAGCTTACCAGACTGCTATGTTTATTTGTTTGTATGTTACATTTGATAGTAAAAGTCCTCAAATGTTTATTCAATGATAATTTTGGCAATTAATTGTTACTTGCCACTTAGCAGTTTTCGGTTTTATTCTAGCTTTTGTAAAAATGTCAGATTTTTTTATTCTTCTTCACAGACATAGAAACAGCAATTTCAAATTAACTGTATAAGTGGTCCTTGTATTATATAGTGAACTTGTTCCATAGTGGAGATGGGTTCTCAAAGGAAGCTATGACAAGTTTACCTATAAAATAGGATTTACCCTATTTTTGGAAATCTTCATGTTTTCAGTCTATCTGAAAGAGCCTATATGAACTGCACTATATTTTGAAGTTGGGTATTGGGAGGGTTACTTAAGAGCCATCAGGTCTCGCTGAAAGTGTACAATTTGACTATACATTTAATTTCCTTTGGTAGCTGTACACACTAAAACACATTTAGCAAGCACTGTTATCATTTGTCCATTTCGTTGACATTTTATCACTTAAAATTACGAAGAGTAACTTGTTTACCTAGCTAGACATTTATCAAAGAAATGTTTTTGTTAGCTAGGTAGCTAGTAGTGAATCAATTCATTTATGGAATGATATCCTTCATGACTCTGCTTCAGTTGAAATAAAAATAATTTGATAGGTTACACCAAACAGTCAAGTTTAATCACCAATCCCATGGGTTTGTGAAGACATCTGGTTTTCCAATATTTGGTAATCGCTCTCACATGAGGAGCTCAATTTTATATCAAAATCAGAAATACCTTTTAACCAATGTAAATAGTACCTTTAGACATGTCAAAAGTAGAAGAATTTATATTTCACTAAAGACACATTTAGAAATTATTAACCAATTCAATCATGATTTTACTTTTGGCAGTTTCAAACCAAAAACTTTAAAACAAAGATAATGGATTTCAGAAAAAAATAATCAGTGGCAACAAACAAATAATCTTAGTTGACATTATTTTATTTGTAAGCAATGTAAAATTAAGTTAAAATTTTATATTCTGTGTTTAAATAGGATTAAAAGAAAGTTATAGTATTGATATATAACTGTCAATTTACTATTACATTTTTCAGAAATAGTTACCATGGATGTATTCTTACCAAGTTCCTTATCAGACTGCTGAAATTGCTTCTGCATCTGATTCATGCTTTTATTCAATTGTGCTGTGAAATATATTTATTAAGGATTTAACAGTAAATTTTGGTAGTCATAATTCAAGAATCTCATTGTTCAGTCATTTTGACCCACAATTGTTTGACAGCAACCACAGAAGTTTGGTTATTAAATTCAGTTTATATGATCCAATATATTAGGATGGTGACTGGAATGCCATAAATTGTCCATAATACTTACAATTTCACCTTGCAATTTTTATATTAGCCAACAACAGTGGCAAAGTTTCTATGTTTTCATGAGCACTGTCAGCATATGCTCATTGCTTCTTTTAAACTTTATCACTTGAAAAGGTAAAGTGACATCCTACGATCTCTGGGAGTTTATCTCATATTTTTTTAGAAAATGCAAACTTTTTGATAGTGAACAAGAAATAGGTTACAGCACAAAGGCAACCTTAATTACGATTTCCATGGTGTCTCACTAGGCACCCAGTGTACAAATATTTTAGGATGAGTCTTACATGAACAGCTCCACAAAATGTGTATATATGTGTATGTCTTAAGCTTTAAAAATAATGTATAAATTGAACACGTAAATTCTTTTGGTGTTTATTTCTGTGAGGGATACATTACTGAATTTCTCTGGTTCTACAGAAACAGCTATATAACAGCTGTCACAGCTATATTGTCTACTTTGACATATATTAATAGTATATTCATCCATTTCAGAAATATAATAATTTCTCTTTTACAGAAGATATATTTTGAAAAAGAACATATTGAGAGACATTTATGACTGCAACGTTGAAAGTTTTATATAAAACAAAGAAACAGAGGCACCAAACATATTATTTTAGTTGAAATTATTCTATATTATGAAAAAAGTAAATGGGCACAAAAATATGAATATAACAGTCAATTTTGAGCAAGGATTAATAGACAATTAGTCTACTGATTACTTTTGAATAACTATTTTTTCATATATTTCCAGTAAAATATTACCACAAATGTATTCGTACCTATATCCTGATCAGACTGATTGAATTTCGTCTGCACTTGATTCATACTTTCTTTGACTTGTACTGACAAATAATTATACAGAAATATTTGCAAGATACTTTTGATAGAAAGAGTCCTTAGAAACCAACTGGTTAATAAATTTGACCTTCAATTGTTTTAGAATCACCTTGGTAGTTTGGGGCTTAAACAAGCTTTAGTCATGAAGTTAGATCAAATATATATATGTTATATGTTTAAAAGTGAATACGTTCAGTACTGAGATATGGTCTTTTCCAACTCAGGTATAACTAGGTTAATAAACTACAAAATACCTTAAGCCTATTTGGACCTCTTTATTCTCTCTGCACGTGTGAAAATGTTGATATAAACCCTAAATGTTTAATCAAGGTTGTGCATTGTTAGGGTGACTGGACTGTCATGAAATCTCACTGAAACATATAATTCAAAGGCATGTTTATACCTTGGTAGTGGCAGAGACTTTTACAAAGGCAGTTTTGCCTTTTCCATTTCTTTCATATGTGATTACTTGTGTCCATGTACTATTTTTCATATTTGCTTTAGCATAATATATCACAAATGTATTCTTACCAACTTCCTTATCAGACTGGTTGATTTTTTTCTGCATCTGATTTACACGTTCATTCATTTGTTCTGTCAAATAAATATGCATAGGCATTTACAAGTAACATTTTGTAGTAACACTCCACAGAACTTGGATGGTTAATGATTTTACAATATGACTTTACATTTGTTTTACATAGGTAAGTGGATAACATTCCAATGTACTCTCTACTAATTTGTTTTTGAAAAGACTACGGTATGAAATAGGGAGCCAGTGTAGTTCTTCCAGACAGGGCTCGACATGACAACCCCTGCAGTCTGAAAACAACACGGCAGAGTGCATTTTCAAAAAGTGGCACAAAAATAGGGCTCATAAATGTAACTTTCTATGATGAGTACAACAAAATGTACAATTCTTTTAAAGCTCTTACATACCGGTACAAGAAGAAAATCTAAGTGTCAGTTTTGACTCAGAAAACCAATTTGACAACCAACAACTTTGGCAGACCAGAAAAAAGAAACAAAAAACTTTGACAACCATGTAAGTAACGTCTGTCGTGCCTGCTACTGTAGCCTTGGGGATTTGAGACATATCTGTAAATCCCTAACTGAAGATGCTTTGGTTCCTGTGACAGGCCATGTGGTCGGTAGTTGGTTGGGCTGTTGTAAGTCCTTGCTGTATGTGTTCAGCAAAGGGATGATGCTAAACTTGAGAGGGTTCAAAATGTGTTCTGCTGTATTGTTTTCAGATTGCATGGGGTGTTGTGTCCAGCTCTGTCTGGAACAATTCCACTGGTTTCCTCTTTCATATTATAGCCTTTTCAAAAGCAGCCCCCTCATTTTTTGTGAATTTCTCCTGGCACCCAGTTTTTTATCCCTGATGAAGTATAGTAGTGTGATGAGTGGAAATAGACCATTTTCAGCAGTCCATTCCTTAAGACCCATAGGCAGGCGTGGTTTTATCATGGCTGCACCAGTGAAATGGAACAAGCTCCCAGTTACTGTCAGATCGCAACAGACCTTTTAAATCTTTGAAATGATCAATAGATCAACTTTTTACTACAAAGTGTTTTGATTGTGAAACTCCAAGAGGCATTAATAACTTTACTTTTGTTTGATAATACTAAAGCTACTTCTAGACTAATCATTTTGGTAACACTGACATATTAGGAGAGATTATTTCTGGTATTGAGCGGTGACTTGAGTCAGTTCTAAGAAAACCAAAGAAGAACCGAAATCAAAATATTGTAGACAACATAAAAATAACTAAACTGGGTTTTAGATATATTGTGGGTAGTAAAGATTTTCAAACAAACAGGTCTAGATGTGTCACTTTCAACAGGTAAATTGATTGTAGAACAGGAAAATGACTCTGAATTAGTTCCTTTATTCAAGTTGTTGTTACCACGGTTGAGCTAGATAGGGTACAGCTACTTATTATGGAGTCACCACATGTCCCGACATGTGGGGAATGGTTCATAATACATCAGGCTGTTGTACCAAATATATACCAGCCATGTGGGCATCAATATAGCATTTAGTAAAATAACCAAACATTTCTGTATGAAAGTATTCGCAGAACTTGTCAATTTTGTCACGTTGTAGGGAAACAGAATACATATTTTTCTAGCTCCAGTGAAACCCATCCCAGCATTCAAGAAAACATTCAGCAGAGTGATAATTTAATTATGTAAACTCTTTACCAAGGATTTAATCCGGAAAGCAATATCTTTTGATTATTATGTGTGCCTTAACCAGATTTAGCAATACCTTTGACCAACGTCACACCACCAAACGTGGTAAAAGCTTTAGTCATTTTTGTGTCACCAGCACCTTTGCACAAATACTGTGCAGTTCTAAGCATTTGTAAGTTGTGGATATATAACAAACCTTGATTAGACTCTGCATAGAAATATTACCTTAAAACTCACTTGCAAAGTAACAATGAGTTTAAGGTTAGGACAGTTTTTGTGTTTGGATGCTGATGTGGTAATTGAGATTTCTTTCATTGGAATTTAACATGTACCCATATCAAGAGCAAAAGGTATCTTTTGTGAGGTTGCAATATATTGGTGATATTACTTAATACTTAGCAGTTTATGGTTGCATCAGTTTTGACTCACCTGCAGCTATAATGGAGAACATATAAATTCAAATTTGACATGTTGATGCTGGCCAGTCATGAAAACTGCTGGATGGATTAAATTCAAATTTGGCATTTCAATATTGCAGGTTATAGATATGTGCTGTATGTTAAGATACCTGTTGGATTCAACTTTTCCATTTCTGGACAATATCACACAAATGGCAGATTCACAACAAATCTAGTATGTAAATGGTAATTGATCTTCAAGGTATTTCCTTTTTAAGGTGACCTTAAACTTGCATTGACAATGTAATTATACTGTATTTAACGTTGTTATTTCTGGAAACTATCTAAAAACTGTTAAAAACTTATAGAGATTTGTCCTATTTCAAAGAGACCACAAACTACCAGTAATAATACAATTAAATTGAATTTAATTGTTTTTGTTTTCCACTACAACAAAAATGACTAGACATATTTTATCTATGGTTTGCAGATACATGAAACTGGCTTCACAGAAGTGCCCAACATGAAGCTGACCTTAAACTCTCAGTAATGACATAACTATATTTACTCTTTTATAATTTATGGATAATACATTAAATAATGTACAATAGATTTTAAAAATAGTTAAATTACCTCAAACAGAGCCCTTGCTCAGCTGCACTGACTTGCATTGAGTTTAAGGTTAGCTAATTTTTATGATATTTGGATATTTTTATCATATTAAAGTGGTATTGAGAGTTTCCATTTAAATTAAACATGTACACATATCCAGACATAAAGAAGATTGTTATTGTAATGTTACCATAAATACATTAGGATTAGAGAATTGAGTTTAATATGGGGGTTCCACTGGAGTTGATCCTGTAACCGACCCTATGACACTTGGGTCAGTTGTGAAAGTTATAGAATCGTAAAAAAGAAGCCAAAGAAGTCAGGCAGTGAATATGTCAACTACAAGGATTACATCTCAATGGTACTGTTAGCCCTGGTCGATGCAGGATGCAGAGTACTGCTTTCTGTGGGTGAATGTGGGAGCGAGTGGTTTCTCATCCGATGCACAAATATTTAATGATAGCAAGGTGAGAAGAAGAATTGAGAATGGTACCTTGGGGCTTCCACCACCAGAACCACTGGGACCAGGAGAGCCAAATCTTCATTACTTCCAGTTGGGGGACAATTGTCCTTGCCTTTGCCCTTATGTCATGGCTGATTAAGCCTTACAGTAGAAAATTACTGACCAGAGAGGAGAGAATAGCTAGCTACAGCAAATCCAGGGGTAGGAGAATGGTCGAGAATGCCTTTGGCATATTAGTGAGTACATTAAGGGTACTAATAGTGACAATGGAACAAAGGCCAAAGGTTGTAAAAGACATTGTGTTAATGTGTGTAGTACTACATAGCATGCTCAGATGTCAGGTTGGCGGACCAGACAGGCCACCAATGACAGCAGATGATATTCAACCCGCAAAGGCTGACCAGGCGGACAACACACCCGTTGAAAATTTCAGAAACCTTTCCAAGGAGGCTAAGCATCAAATAGACTTGCTGAAAGATTACTTTAACCACCTAGAGGCACTGGCTGTGCAGCAGGACATGATTTGAGAAGACTGGGAGGAGCTGTCATATATTAGTCCTTTGCAGGACTGACCAATTTTTAACAGAACTTTTACGACAAAAGTGTTATCAAAGATTTAAGTTATTTCCCAACTAATTTCCAACCAAATCCAAACTCAATGTTATCAAAGTGTCAACCCAATTTCAGCCTACATTTAAAACATGTTGTAAGATCAAAGTTATATCTCGCATATAAAAATGTAAGAAGCCAAGCCCTCTACAGTCAAAGTAAATAGTCCCCACCAAAAGCCTATAACATTAAAAATGCATTTTATTTGTTTGTCTTTTTTTGGTCCAGCAACATTTATATTTCAGGTTAAACAATTCTGAAGCCAATTAGCAATGAAATTTCTTTTTTTCCCAAGAATTTAATTGAAGACACTTTTTAAAGAATAACCCCATAATTTCACAATGTTATGGATGAGCAGAATTAATGCAAATGATTTACCAGTGACCTGGGATAAAGTTAGGTCTAGGACTTATTCATGCTGATTGAATTAATCATACGTTTATTGGTCTGCCTGTCAGTCACATTCAGAAATGGTAGTTTTAGTGACAATGTCTATCATATGACACTGCTTGTTTTGGCCATTGTATTGGTCAACTTTATTGGTGATCGGTCTTTCTGTCTGTTGCTCTGTTAGTCAGACCATCTACACATTCATGGCAGTTAATTTTTTCTGATTTTTTCTTTATTTTTTATTTATATTTTAAAAAAATTTCTTAAAGTTTTTATTTTTTTTCCCAAATTACTTATTTTATTTATTTACTTTTTCTTTTTGGGTGAAGTGTGTTTTTTTAATTTGTATCAAACATTCACTCACTCATTAACACAATTTTTGTTATGTTTTTGGGGACATTTAAGTGTTAGACGGAGTATTTTTTGTTTTGGGAACAATGTGCAGCTGAATACTTTTTTGGAAAAATTCAGGTGGCCTCTTTTAAGGGCATTTTATGTGCGACGTAACGCAGGTTAATCTGCTGACTTTGGCTGACTCTGTTGGCTGGACTGGCTGAGAGGTCTTGCGTGTTCTTGCTGAGTGGTAGTTGGCACTGGTGACGGTGCTAGTTGAAGTTAAGAGAGTAAAAATGGCTGTGGTGTTTTGATGTGCTGATACTGTAGCACACAATTTGCTGATGACACTACATTGATTTTAAACAGTTCACAGAGCTCTCTTCAAGCAACACTTAACACAATTGAAGTTCTTGGTAGTTACTCAGGATTAAAGATAACAAAAGTAAGACCAAACTTGTGTGGATTGGAAGGAAAAAACATTCCAAGTGGAAATTAAACATAAATTCAAATTTCGAGTGGGGTGTTTCAGAATGTAAACTACTTGGAATATGGTTTTCAGTAGATTTACTGAAAATCCCAAGCATAAATTACAGTTTGACACTGGATGATGCTAAAAATATACAGGAATATTAGAAATAAATATACAGGAAAAAAAATTGGGAACTTATATTTCAGATATGTTTTAAAACTGTTCAGGATAATGATATAATATGGCTCCAATACAGGGTTTTACATAGAATACTGGGTACGCAATGCATACTTCAAAAAATAGGCAAAGCTAAATCATCTTTGTGTCTGCAATGCCACAACTCTCCTGAAACTCTTCTACATTTATTTTACCACTGCAATAAATGTCAAATAATTTGGAATAAACTTAAATCTTGGATTCAAAATTAGATTAATTTTACTATGACTATATAACCAAGGGATATAATATTAGGATATTTTAATAAGGACCAATATTTCCTTCAAATCAACACAATCATTATGGTTACAAAGAAATTTCTATTTAAAAATTCTAGAAAAGGTATTCAACATATATTCAAAAACCTACAGGAGCATGTTAAAAATGTATAGGTAGAACAAAAGTTAGTTGCTATATATAATTTTAAAGAAGATGTTTGTAATGAAGACTGGACGGAATATGTAAAACTGTTTGATTAAAAATAATAAAAAACCCAAAATGTTATTTTAATACTGGGTCAACTTCTTGCCAGGGTGTTTGTAACCCCAATGTTTGTAATGGCAATATATGAAAAATTGTGAAATAAAAGATTGCAGGAAAAAAAGATACTGTAGCACGGAACTAATACTTCCAAGGAGAAGATGGCCACTGGTCATCCACTATGAGATAAGATGTAGGCTGTGAAGACGCTGATGCTGATCTCTGTGGTTGAACTTTTGCAATCACTCTTGGAGTTTGTGGTGCTGCTGTCTGAGTTGGCTGCACAGCTGGTGCAGAAACTAGTTCAGTATCTGGTATGGTGAGGATGTATTCACATCCTGTGGTAGCCTGTGTTGCTTCTGGAGCTTGAAATGTAATGACCTCTGTAGTGACTTGCTGAGACCTGCCTCTTGCATTCTTCAGCGTTGTACTGTAGTCCGCTAAGAAGTTTCACTGTCTCATTCCTCCAGCTGTTCAGTCTTGGAGATAGTTGCAGAATGACTGTTGTGGATTTAGTTTAAATTTCCTAACAATCTGGTAATCATCGACCCCATCTGCTGGAACTGATCTAAAGCTAGATCCTCAGCAGTGGTGGTAGTGACAGCAGCTGGTTGGTGTGAAGGACTTGTGGTTGATGGTTGATGAGTAACATCTGATGCCATACTGATTTTCATCTCAGATTTTGTCTCTCGTGAAGTGTTGTGAACTGAAGCTGTCGAAGTGGCTTCTGAAGGTTTCAGTTGTGATGCAGAAGACTTAGAAACTACCCTACTTCTGTCTTGACTGCGTCGACTCAACATCTGTATCCATATCTGTACAGGGTCACTTCTATGTCCTTTCCTCACTCTCTTCCATCCCTCAGTGTCTTGTATCATCTCTTCTTCCAACCTCTCTCTTTCACTTTCCTCCATCTCTTTACTCTCCCTCTCCTCTCTCCTCCCTCTCTCTTCTTCTTCTTTCTATATCCTCAGCAGTATCTCCTATCTCAAATTGTGGTTTAGTATCATTATTTCTCCTATACCTCGACATGTTGTCAAATTATATGTACAGTTGCATCTTTTTAAAAAAAATTAGGTGAAACCTTAGAGAACAAGTTTCACCCCAGCCAGTCCAGCCTAACTCAAAACTTAAACTATTTTTAAAAAGAAAAATTCAAAGCTGAAATGCTGCACACCTCTCTCTCTCTCAGAGAAACAACCTAAATGAATGAGGTGCATTTGCCGACTGGCCCTTTTATAGCCTACAGATTTGGAAGCAGACAGGCCTTAAGAAGAAAAAATGTGGTGGGCTTGTTGGTTAAAGTTTTGGGCTTGTGTGGTAGTGTAACAGGAATATTGGTTACTGTTTACAGCTTGTCTGTTTCACTCCCAGGCCTGTCAGTTGTAAATTTTACTGACTCTAGGACTGAGATGTTAAAAGTTCCTGATGTGTTTGGAAAGATTACCGGCCTGTCAGGAATATTTACAGACAGGTCAGCTAAAGTTACCGACTGTATGGTATGTTTTCCCAAACAGTCCATTTGTTATCACATGCGGTCTGAATCACCATATTCAAGACAAGACAGATACGTGATACAGACAGGTCTGTTGTGTTAACCAAAAAAGACAGGAAATGTTATGACAGGACGTTAAGTTAACCAACTGGCCTGTTGCTAGGTGGAGGAAGTTAGGATCTGTAACAAGGGTTACAAATGGCCGTAGAAATATTAAACATGTTTGATATTTCACCGACCCTTATTCTATCCTTCCTACTGGGCATGGACATAATATTTTGACATTTTTTTTGCATCACCCTTCATTTTGGCTCATTTACAGCAAAGTTTTGATATATCTTTCATAAAAGCATTTGGGGTAGAGATATACTGGCTTCATGAATTGTATGCAAATCCCTTTTGGTAATATCTGGCATCACCTGTTGCCATATAAACCCTATTTCTGTTTCTTGGACATATAATGTTTTTAGAGTTACTGATCCAAAGTTTCCGAATATTTTTATCAAAGAGGTAGCATTAGTAAACAAGATACCTTTCCGTCTTTCCCAACTATTTTGTAAAAACTTTGCCAAACTCTTCTGGTGATTTTTATTGATGTATTGAAATTTATCATTATTACTCATTTCATTGAAATTGATAACAGGGCATGTAATACTGTTAAACAAATTATCTCTGTAATCTTTATACAATGGACAGACCATTAAAAAATGATATTCGTCTTCAATGCATCCCATATTACACAATTGACAAATACGTTCATGTAATCTTAAATGTCTATAGTTTCTTGTAGCTGGATCAATTAAGGTATTAAAACGACCAGTTTCAACTCTGAGTGGGAGAATTCCTGCTTTAAACTGTGCCAAGAGTGAGTGCTGATACCGAGTAGGAAAAATGCTGAGATATTCCTCTGTAGCATAATCTTCCTTAAATGTTTGGTATGTACGTAGCTTTGGTTTCAAATCCAGGGTTTGTTTCCATTGTAGTTGACAGATAGATTCCAATTTGCTTAAGGCCAGATTTAGATCACATGGTTGCTGATTTTGATAAACATCTGACATATCTAATAAAGATAAAATTGTTTTTACATCACCACACCAGCCATTCCTATCATTTTCAAAATCCCAATTAAAAATTTTCTTTGTTACTCTATCATTAGGCATCCCAATTAATCTATTCCAAAATCTTAATATAGCAAGATATCTTCGATACTTATCAGTCAGCCAACCAGTATCCCCATGCAGTACAGCATTAGGACTATAATGGTGCACACCCAAAAAATATCTAGCAGCTTTGTTAAGAATCAGATCTGGAGTTTTTACACAAGTGGCACCCCATACACCAGAGCCATAATCAAGTACTGGCAATACAATACCATTCAGAAGATTAGTAAATGTTTTGTAGCCAACATCTTTGTAACATTTAAATTTAGAAATAATACCACTTAATGCCTGGCCTGATGAGTCATTCAGGGTTTTAATACAATCTTGAAATGTTAAATGCTCATCCAAAATTACACCAAGATATTTATATTTGCATGTACTAGTAATATTGCTTGGACCAAATGTGAAATTGAAATCTGTTTCCTTGATTCTTTTTTTGCAAAAGTGAATGACATTACTTTTGGCTACATTGATATTTAACCTCCATTTCATACACCAGTCGTACATTGTCGTTAGCATTTTCTGTAAATCAGTTTCAGTGTTCGCTATAAGTACCATGTCATCAGCATATAACAAAATTGAGAGCTTGTAGTTGTTAATATTAATTCCAAGGTTTAAGTTTATTATTTCTTTGGCGAGATTATTTATATAAATTGTAAAGAGAGTTGGTGACAATGTGTCACCTTGCCTAACCCCATTATTAACCTCAAACTATTTTGTGAGAAAATTGTTTATTTTAATACATGACATTGTTTTTGTGTACATAGCCTTTATAGCAGAGTATACCTTACCATCAATATTGTAGTTTATTAGTGTATACAGCAAAAGTTCTCGATCTACCCAATCAAACGCCTTCTCTAAATCAATAAAGGCACAGAATACAGACCTATTTTGCTCAAACTGATTTCTTATTACAGATGTTAAAGAATAGATGTGGTCTTCGCATGACCTCCCTGCATGGAACCCATTTTGCTCATCAACTAACAAGTCAAGTTCATTGCAATAGGATACAATTCTTTTGTTCAGAATAGAACTGAAAACCTTAGCCAAACATGAATTGAGAGAGATGCCACGATAATTAAGAGGCAAATACTTGGTAACCTCTTCTCACTGGGTGTCTGGTTTGATTCTGATTTTTCATTCTCTTGCTGTAAAGCTGCTCTTTTGGCCACAAACGCCTTGGTTGGTGGTCATCTTCACTACTGTAATTCTTTGTTCAGAAGGTTCTGTGCTCTCAACCTTTGCAGGTTCCAATGTGTTCAGAATAGCCTTGCGAGAATTGTCGTTAATACTGTAGTAATTTCACCTACCTTCCACTAGTGCAGCTTGAGTTGCTGCCAGGTATTGTCAACTGGATGAGGTGACTGACACCACTCTGTAGGTCTCTTCCAACACTACTGTGCTTCTGTCAGTGTTGTTGGAGGGAACTCATAGAGAACTAAGTACTTTTTTCAACACATTTGGGCTTTATTCTTTTTAGTACAAATTAGTTACATTTAAAATTTAACAATAAAACACCTGTTAGTTTCTACACGTCTTAACCATCATCTAGCACTGTAATCACATTGTCTTTGATGAACAGCTCTATCTGCATTTACACAACTGTATCACAGCACCTAGTGCTAGTTAAAACTTCTACTTCATTAGTTACATATAGTTAGAATATTTACAAATTCCTCTAAAGTTACTAAGATATTACTTGCACACTACCAAGGTAATCTGTAAACTTGTCAAGGAGTATTAATCAACTATACACCATTTACACTATACAGCTAAGTCAAGTAAGAATAAGTAA